>CM042261.1:598555-648555 GCA_023566225.1 Romanogobio albipinnatus | reverse complement strand
ATTTGAATTATTATAATTGTGATTTCATAACATTTAGATATGAATCCAACTGAAAAATACTTGTGAAAAGAGTCAAACAGCAAATAGTGGAGCTCTGCAGACATTTACTGGTAAAAGTTTTTTATTTTTATTTTATTTTAAAACTGTATTTTTCAGAAGATGGGCAAAAATCTTAAAATCACTAAACCATGTCAAATTATCCATGTTATCCCCACCAATGAAAGTTAGAAATGTGGCTCTTTTATATATATATAGTGAATTTTTGATAAAAAACAGATTTAGTGTGAAAAACCATTAAAAAAATGTATTTATATAAATGTAAAAATGATTATAAATACTCCAAAAACTGCACCGATGTTGAGTAAAAACAGAGTAAAATGACATTTTGTCTCCTGGGGTCTGTGGAGACCCTGAGTGTATTCCCAAACGAAGACTGGCGAAGGGTTAAATATGCATGCATGGTGTTCTAATGTTATACTGAAACTACTACAGTTAAAACGATGAGGGAAAACACACACTTCTTAAGCACAGAATGATGGTTTTTTTGTAATTGCGCCTTTAAACGATTACATAACTGTGGCATCTAGGGCTGCACGTTTTCAAGTTTTTCATTAACCGTTAACCGAGGCCCTTAGCGGTTAATACTCGGTTAACCTAGCCGGATCTCACGAAAAATGCGTATAAATAGTACGAGTGTGCAATGTCGTGGAATGTATATGATACGCACTTTATGGCGTATTACCGTATTTCCTCAAATAAAAGCCTGTATTCAATTAAACGCCGGGCCTCTGATAGTGGCCGGGGGCGTGGCCAGCACGAACAAATAAAGGCCGGTCTCAAATTAAGGCTGGGGAAAAAATATTTCCTTTCATTTCATGTGCATTCAAGTTCAGCGTAATGTACAGTAGGGTTATGCAGAAGGAGCGAAACCATCGTGGCCATCGCCCCCGCTGTAAGTCTTGCGAGTGCGACGCACAATCCTGGTCTCTTCTATACTTAACCTAAACACTTTGCAGGGATTGCTCTGTAAATTAAATAGAAAATATAACTGATGCATATCTGCTATTTTAAATACTGTAGTCTATGAGAGATGTGACGTGTGTTAGTCTGTGAAAGCTACACAAATGATCTTGACAATCTCTAAGTCTCTCGTCTTTTTACACATCTTATACTCTGCATTTAACTTAAAATATTTTATTTTGTACAAGAAAACAGCATAGGCTTCAAAATAAATTATGTTATTGAAATATTGTAAAGAGGTCATTTGAACTACTCGAACGAACATTTAAAAAACAATATGCAAAATCAAAATGAAATAGCTCCATAACGGATTGAGACAAGTGCGCGCATTAGTTGGGTTAGAAAATTAAAAAAATAAAAATAAAGTAGAAAATAATATTTATGTAAAGAGATATATATTAAAATTAAAAGTGCTTAAAGGAACACAACTCTTCTTAAGTGGAAGGAAGCTTTTTTCCCTCACGTGGAATATAGAAAGCACAGTTGGGTTGAGTCTATAAAACACGAAAGAACAACAAATATATCACAAAAAAACCTTTCTTTAAAATGAATTTCGTTTTGTATAAATTGTATCTTAATTTTAATCTCTGTTTTATCAACCAAATTGCCCGGATTTAATAAATAACAAGCCATTAGCTATAACAGACAATGACATGAGGTGGATGCGCAGGGCGATCAACGGCTTAAATGAACAACTAGGCTACTAGAAAAGAAAAAAACTTTAGTTAGGGACAGCCCTTACTATTTATTTCAGATAGGCCTATATTTTGTCCAGCATGTCACAAAGGGAGTTCTGGGTTGAACGGCGGTGCTGAGCGGAATGAGCTTCAGAAATGAGCGGAATCTCCAGAAAGACGCTCTCACTCTGGAGGAAATATTACCGCTCTTTCAACGCACATACCGCAGAAGTCACAATTTGACCTCATGTAATTTGACCTCTTCAACTTTACTTATTGAGGCGATAGTTGACCGGCATAGCCTATCATCAAAATGTCTGGAAAACGAAATCTCTGCCGGTCCCTTTGACCGGCACCCTTTTTTTCTAACTGAAACTCTGGTGTGCGCGCCGCAACCCCGAGATACAGACACACACAAAAAAAGGGTAGTTCATTTTTGCACTGCATTGCAATACTTGCATTTTGCCCCGTCACTCTCAATTTTAAAGTGCTCCCACGCTGTAGCCTACTTTTCTTTGCCCGCTTCATGTTAGAAAACTCATGACTTCTTCTTGTGGATATTACAAATGTCTGGGAGCGTTCTGGCGGTCTCTAGTGGTGCAAAAATATATTACAACTAAATTCAAAGCACGCCATTGACGCCACTTAACCGAGCAAAATGTTTCACTCGGTTACGCAATTTTTAACGGTTAATCGGTTAATCGGTTAACCATGGACACCCCTAGTGGCATCCATAACTGTAATCATGATTAATGCTGCAGCCCGATATCCATACATAAACTCACATTATTCCTTAATTATTCTTCACTTTCAGTCATTAATGCGCTGGTTCATTTCAATTGAGGAGCATTGCCAAATGAAGAGCTGCTTGACATTTAAAGATATGGAGATTGTGATGCATGCTTTTATCTCGTCCGGACTGGATTATTGTAATTCTCGATATCTGGGATTGTCAAAAACTTGCAGAATGCACACGGCCAGACTTTTGCCTGAATATAAGGCCTTATTAATGGTTTTCAAGGGATTGCATGGTCTTGCTCCAGAGTATATTTCTGATTTGTTGCAACATCACTGTACGGCTAGACCTTTAAGATCGTCACAGAGTCTACTTTTGAGACTGATATCTGTCAGCGAGTCAGAGAAATCATGTTTTCCCTGTGAATGAAGCTGATTTCTCTGACTCGCTGACAGATATTAGTTGTTGTTTTGAGCTCAAACTCACTTCATTTTCATGACTTAATATCTCCAGTGATTTCTCTTCTCCAGTAAATGTGTCCTGATGTAAGACTGTTGAGATATTTAGATATATTATTTATGATCTTTAGCTGTGGTGGTGTTCCAGCTGTCCAGCAGGTGGCGCTCATCACTTGTGTGTGTGTGTGTGTGTGACAGGCTGAGCGCTCACACTTCTGCAGGAGTGTGTGTTCAGTGGAGTTTGTGTGAGGAAACACCTCTGAGGTTTCTTCTGTTCAGTCGCTGTGGGGCTTTTGGAGTCGAAGCTCCATAAACATAATGTCATTAACTTCATGCAGTGCTTCTGATTTATGGCACAGATAAGCTTTAATATCTCTTCAACACAACAGCAGACAGCACCCATTAGCAATGTTTAAGGCTCGTTAGTGTAATTCCAGCAGGTTAAGCGTTATTAATAAATGCTGACGGATGATTCATGTCTTCAGATGCATGTCTACACAAGTCATTTGACACAAAAATATTCACATACTCTGAATTAGGAACAAGTTTTCTTTATAAATCAGTATTTGGAGTTGTGTGTTAGTGATCCGTATGGACTGGTTGTGTTTTATGACGGCCTCCACATCTCTCTCTCTCTCCTGACATTCATTGTGCTCTTCTTGTCATTGAAATCTGGTTAAAACAAAGATGGTATTGTTTCATAAATACTTCATAAACAAAAGGCCTATAAACCTTTTCCAATGAACCATCATCTCATTCCTCTCATGCCTGAAGTCTCCAGAAAATGCAAATCACACATGGGTTACTGTGAGACGTCACACGTTTGTTGCGTTAACTTGCATGGATTTAAGATTGTATAGGATCAGAAATTTATACATTTGTGATGCATTAAAGGGTCTAGGGATGTTAATGATTAATCGATGATCGGAATAATGAAGCGAGCACGCCGGAGCTCTGTTTGGGACCATTTTACAGAGTTACACCTTCATCTTGACTACAAGTTTGCATGTGCATTCGCAGCCTTTTGCTTTGTGCAAATGTACAGGTGCTGGTCATATAATTAGAATATCATCAAAAAGTTGATTTATTTCACCAATTCCGTTCAAAAAGTGAAACTTACATTCATTCATTACACACAGACTGATATATTTCAAATGTTTATTTCTTTTAATTTTGATGATTATAACTGACAACTAAGACACCTGGTGCCACACTCTCATCAGCTGATGAACTCAAAACACCTGCAAAGGCCTTTAATGGTCTCTCAGTCGAGTTCTGTAGGCCACACACTCATGGGGAAGACTGCTGACCTGACAGCTGTCCAAAAGACGACCTTTGACCCCTTGCACAAGGAGGGCAAGACACAAAAGGTCATTGCAAAAGAGGCTGGCTGTTCACAGAGCTCTGTGTCCAAGCACATTAATAGAGAGGCGAAGGGAAGGAAAAGATGTGCTAGAAAAAAGTGTACAAGCATTAGGGATAACCGCACCCTGGAGAGGATTGTGAAACAAAACCCATTCAAAAATGTGGGGGAGATTCACAAAGAGAGGACTGGAGCTGGAGTCAATGCTTCAAGAACCACTACACACAGACGTGTGCGAGACATGGGTTTCAGCTGTCACACTCTTGAACAACAGAAGCGTCTCGCCTCGGCTAAAGACAAAAAGTACTGGACTGATGCTGAGTGCTCCAAAGTTATGTTCTCTGAAAGTAAATGTTGCATTTCCTTTGGAAATCAGGGTCCCAGAGTCTGGAGGAAGAGAGGAGAGGCACACAATCCACGCTGCTTGAGCTCCAGTGTAAAGTTTCCACAGTCAGGGATGGTTTGGGGTGCCATGTCATCTGCTGGTGTTGCTCCACTGTGTGTATTGAGGTCAGAGGTCAACACAGCCGTATACCAGGAAGTTTTAGAGCACTTCATGCTTCCTGCTGCTGACCAACTTTATGGAGATGCAGATTTCATTTTTCAGATACACTGTACCGATTCTTTCTAAAAACAGCCGAGCTGACACACACACACACACACACATACGCTCTCATACACACACACACACGCACTATACGTTGGTGTTGTTCACATTAAATGCACTTACGCGCTGATTGCCAACAAACCACACACACATTTGGGCAGTTTCACTCACCGCCTGCGGTTCCCACTCATGACTGGGCACACACACACACACACACACACACTCACTCACCGCCTGCGGTTCCCACTCATGACTGGGCACACACACACACACACTCACCGCCTGCGGTTCCCATTCATGACTGGGCACACACACACACACACACACACTCACCGCCTGCGGTTCCCATTCATGACTGGGCACACACACACACTCACCGCCTGCGGTTCCCATTCATGACTGGGCACACACACACACACACTCACCGCCTGCGGTTCCCATTCATGACTGGGCACACACACACACTCACCACCTGCGGTTCCCACCCATGACTGGGCACACACACACACACACACACTCACTCACCGCCTGCAGTTCCCACTCATGACTGGGCACACACACACACACACTCACTCACCGCCTGCGGTTCCCATTCATGACTGGGCACACACACACACACACACTCACCGCCTGCGGTTCCCACTCATGACCGGGAACAAACACACACACTTGCAGAACTCCGGAAACACAAACTGCATCCACTGTTACCTTAACACTGGGTTATTTGTGAAGCTGAACAAGGTGATCTTTCCCTCATACACACATACACTTGCAGAACTCCGGAAACACAAACTCACACAAACACACACACACACACACACACACACACACTTCTTTAGTGACATTGTTGATCTCGTGTCTAAAAACACAACACCAGCGCCGCCAACGGCTCCCGTAACCCGAACGAAGCTTGTTGATGGACGCGATCTTGCTCTCGCTCTCTGTGTCTGTGTGTGTGTGTGTGTGTGTGTGTGTGTGTGTGTGTGTGTTCATCCGTGAGAATTGCCCATATAAGGAGTTCCGCCCTTTATGATGTCATACAGGGCCATATTCGCTAAAAAAGTACCGAAACTTGTTCTAATCCTGAAGGAGTGTATTTGGCACAGAAATACTCCGTCACACGTCCAGCTCGTGTTTTGAAATGTTGTCGATGTT
Source organism: Romanogobio albipinnatus (assembly GCA_023566225.1). Classification (NCBI taxonomy): domain Eukaryota; kingdom Metazoa; phylum Chordata; class Actinopteri; order Cypriniformes; family Gobionidae; genus Romanogobio; species Romanogobio albipinnatus. Next base: position 642,539 of record CM042261.1, on the reverse strand, counting down.
TATCATGAGAATCAACTCTAATGGTGCGTTCACACCGGACGCGAGTGATTTACATGTTAAGTCAATACAAAGACGAGACTAGACATTCTGCGGTGCGATTTGCGCAAATGACGCGAATTGAGCGCGTGATTTTGCGCAAATCGCTCAAGTTGAAAAATCTGGACTTTGGTGGATATTCGCGCCACTTAACCAATCAGGAGCTTGCTCTAGTAGTGACAACAATGAGGAGAAAATCTGTATATTAATATCTGGTTCAGACAATATGATTATCACTGTGATAACATTAAATGACATGAAACACAACCCAGTCTCTTTTTGTTAAATGCAAGTTAATGTTTGATCAATAATACAAAAGTAGAAGTAAAAGGTGTAATAAGCTATACATGAAATAAAGCAAACAATTCAGTCAAACATTCACAGTCAGAGCTAGTCGGCTACACCGCTAACGTAAAGTTATAGCCTAAAAATAAAAAAGTAATGAAACTTCACTTTGCCCTCAGCCTAAACGATTCGCCAGGGAACAAATTATAGATCCATGAGAGCAAAGATGGGCCGTTAGATCCACACAAGACGAATTATAGCTGGAGACGCCACAGAGACACCAGAGCCAGCGGCTGAAGGACTGGCCGAGGAAAGGCTGCTCTCGCCGGGGTTAATGAGCGCTGAGCACCCTGATCCACTGGAGCTCACAACTCCACACACACCAGATCACATGTTCAGCTCCACACACACCAGATCACATGTTCAACTCCACACACACCAGATCACATGTTCAGCTCCACACACACCAGATCACATGTTCAGCTCCACACACACCAGATCACATGTTCAGCTCCACACACACCAGATCACATGTTCAACTCCACACACACCAGATCACATGTTCAGCTCCACACACACCAGATCACATGTTCAGCTCCACACACACCAGATCACATGTTCAACTCCACACACACCAGATCACATGTTCAACTCCACACACACCAGATCACATGTTCAACTCCACACACACCAGATCACATGTTCAGCTTCACACACACCAGATCACATGTTCAACTCCACACACACACCAGATCACATGTTCAACTCCACACACACCAGATCACATGTTCAGCTCCACACACACCAGATCACATGTTCAACTCCACACACACCAGATCACATGTTCAGCTCCACACACACCAGATCACATGTTCAACTCCACACACACACCAGATCACATGTTCAACTCCACACACACCAGATCACATGTTCAACTCCACACACACCAGATCACATGTTCAGCTCCACACACACCAGATCACATGTTCAACTCCACACACACCAGATCACATGTTCAGCTCCACACACACCAGATCACATGTTCAGCTCCACACACACCAGATCACATGTTCAGCTCCACACACACCAGATCACATGTTCAACTCCACACACACCAGATCACATGTTCAACTCCACACACACCAGATCACATGTTCAGCTCCACACACACCAGATCACATGTTCAACTCCACACACACCAGATCACATGTTCAACTCCACACACACCAGATCACATGTTCAACTCCACACACACCAGATCACATGTTCAAATCCACACACACCAGATCACATGTTCAACTCCACACACACCAGATCACATGTTCAACTCCACACACACCAGATCACATGTTCAACTCCACACACACCAGATCACATGTTCAGCTCCACACACACCAGATCACATGTCCAACTCCACACACACACCAGATCACATGTTCAACTCCACACACACCAGATCACATGTTCAACTCCACACACACCAGATCACATGTTCAACTCCACACACACCAGATCACATGTTCAACTCCACACACACCAGATCACATGTTCAACTCCACACACACCAGATCACATGTTCAACTCCACACACACCAGATCACATGTTCAACTCCACACACACCAGATCACATGTTCAACTCCACACACACCAGATCACATGTTCAACTCCACACACACCAGATCACATGCTCAACTCCACACACACCAGATCACATGTTCAGCTCCACACACACCAGGTCACATGTTCAACTCCAAACACACCAGATCACATGTTCAACTCCACACACACCAGATCACATGTTCAACTCCACACACACCAGATCACATGTTCAGCTCCACACACACCAGGTCACATGTTCAACTCCAAACACACCAGATCACATGTTCAACTCCACACACACCAGATCACATGTTCAACTCCACACACACCAGATCACATGTTCAGCTCCACACACACCAGATCACATGTTCAGCTCCACACACACCAGATCACATGTTCAGCTCCACACACACCAGATCACATGTTCAACTCCACACACACCAGATCACATGTTCAACTCCACACACACCAGATCACATGTTCAACTCCACACACACCAGATCACATGATCAACTCCACACACACCAGATCACATGTTCAGCTCCACACACACTAGAGGTGTGTTCGACATCGGCTGCGGCCGGATTCAACTGATCGGCGAGAGTAGCCGTGTGCAGACGGGGAGGAGCTGCAAACGGAGACGTGAAGTCGGACACTTTCTGCTTCCCGTGTGACGCTCGCGCTGTGTTTGCATACTTTATCAGCTGAAGTGAAATAAATGTAATATTTGGCAATGCACAGAGGTTTCAGAGACATTATTGTCATGTAATACTTTAAGGCCCGGGTATACTTCACTTACCGCGCCCGGACGCGTCACGCGCGCAGCCCTGTCCGCGCGTCTTTCAAAGTATACTACACAACGGATGCGCGCGGATGATCGCGTTCGACGCATGCGCAGTACATTTTTTCCCTATGCTCTACCAGACATTGGGGGGCAGCACTGAGTCCTGTTATCAACGGGACATTCGCTGGGCATGATCGGAGAATAACTGTAGTGCATCCACCATTGCAAGAAGTTTGGAAGAAATACTGAAGAATCATAAACGATGGAGAAGGATATGCTTCTAAGTTTACTCGTTTTGGAAGAAGAAATTAAGAAGTTTTTCTCTCTTTTTTAAAGCGTGTTGTTTTTAAACCGGTCTTTGCACACTCTTCTTCGACGGCTGAACACTGTGCTCAATACTGTGCGTATTGCCACCTAGTGGACTCTTCTGTACTGCTGGCGCATGCGCTGTTGCACGCGGACCATCCGCGCGGTCTCGAAATTTGGGCTGCGCGCGGACGGGGTGTGCGGCCGGCCGCACGCCCTCCGAATGACGAAAATTACGTCATGCGGGCGGTGCACGAACGCGGACGGCCGAAGTATACCCGGGCCTTTATGCTCTGCTTAATACAGCGTGTGTATGTACAAGAATAAAGTTCAACATATAAGCCTATACTATTAATGAAGTGGGGTTTACGTTTTTAATCAGTTTTATTTAGATAAACATGACAATATAACATCGCGACTACATGAAAGGAGGTTTTACTGTTATAAAAAACAGATTTGTGCGCATTAGTGGAGCTGAAGGTTTTAGAATAAACACGAAACACACGTGATCGCTGTCATGCGGTGAATCCAGCCAATCGTGGAACAGCTGTGTCGTCATCAGAGTCCGTGCAGCCTCCTGCAGCTGCTCTGTAGAAACTGCACCGGCTGTATCAGCGGCTGCTCTCGAATCGCTCTCGCGGCACTTTGTTGACATACGTCACTGTCACGTGGCGTCGGCGCTGCCTCAAGTCGGACAAAATTTCTAACCGGCATGCACTGCTTTAAGTCAGCCGCCGATCGGTCTGCGCATCGCTGGGTGAAGTCGAACAAGCCTAATATCACATGTTCAGCTCCACACACACCAGATCACATGTTCAGCTCCACACACACCAGATCACATGTTCAACTCCACACACACCAGATCACATGTTCAACTCCACACACACCAGATCACATGTTCAGCTCCACACACACCAGATCACATGTTCAACTCCACACACACCAGATCACATGTTCAGCTCCACACACACCAGATCACATGTTCAGCTCCACACACACCAGATCACATGTTCAACTCCACACACACCAGATCACATGTTCAACTCCACACACACCAGATCACATGTTCAACTCCACACACACCAGATCACATGTTCAACTCCACACACACCAGATCACATGTTCAACTCCACACACACTAGATCACATGTTCAACTCCACACACACCAGATCACATGTTCAGCTCCACACACACCAGATCAAATGCTCAACTCCAAACACACCAGATCACATGTTCAACTCCACACACACCAGATCACATGTTCAACTCCACACACACCAGATCACATGTTCAGCTCCACACACACCAGATCACATGTTCAACTCCACACACACCAGATCACATGTTCAACTCCACACACACCAGATCACATGTTCAACTCCACACACACCAGATCACATGTTCAACTCCACACACACCAGATCACATGTTCAACTCCACACACACCAGATCACATGTTCAACTCCACACACACCAGATCACATGTTCAACTCCACACACACCAGATCACATGTTCAGAGAGGAGCTCTCTTTAGAAACCACAGATCTGAGCTTTAAACAACTACATTATCGTCTGAAAAAGTCTTAAAGCTATGTTTTGTCACACATTAACAGTAGATTTTAACAAAAAAAGACGTGTAAACACAGCCCATGTCAGCCATTTCACAACGAGACTAGCCGCTGGCAGAAGCCCCGCCCATTAGGCGAATTCGTGTCTGTTGTGCAGTGAATGTCACGCGCGAATGAAGTGAGTAAACTCAAAATGTTCAAGCGTCCAACTTCGCGCGAATAGCGCGATTTATTCGCGTCATTTGCGTCCGGTGTGAACGCCACATAACAGTGAGAATAAGGCAGAATGCAGGAAATAGCGTTAGACTCTTTAATGAAAATATATGTGCTGAGGCATTTGAATGCTTATTTGAAATTATTATGTAATATCTAATATTATGTAAATGACTCTTCATGGTCATTAATCTTTGCCCTCTTTCTTTTTCCTGTTGCATTCATTCTCCCTTTCACCTCCTTATCTTCTCCCTCTCTTATTCCATCTATTCCTGTCCTTATGTTTAGAAAGGGCTGCTCAGCTACTCGGAGACGGACCTCCGTAAACCCAAGGGCTTTGTTGCGTCCCTGTCCTGGAGGAAGAAGAAGAAAAAAGATCTGTCCCAGGATCTTTCCAGCAGAAGTGAAGTCCCAGGGATCAGTGAACAGGAAGAATATGACAACCAGGTAGAAATAGAACAAAACCAGCTTGGACCGCCCTGTACTTCTGACCAATCCCAGACCGAGGATGTCTTGAGTGACATGTCTAGACCCAATGAGGAGGATGCAGGTTATATGCCCTCAGATTTGATCAGTACATCAATACCATATATTGACTCTTCACTGTCTGATAGTGATGCTTACCAGACGCCCCCAGATAGCCCAGAGTTACTCTCGTCTGATTACGCTGATGCCCAGGCTGCGGACAGATCTTCTCAGCACTCCACCTCTGTGTTGTCCTTCACTTCCCTGACTGAATCTGACATCGCCGACTCATTCAGTTCTGTTCCTAACATGGAAACTCACACAAGCACAGCCCATAATTCAAGCGCAGATCTGAACCCAAATGATGTTTCTGGTAGGGATGATCATCTGTTCTCTAACTCTACTTTTGAAGTATCTAAATCAGGAATTTCAGCAGATGTTGAGGTCAAAACCCTCACCACTGATATTGCTCAAAAAGAATCAAACCTGGAACCTAAAAAATCTAAAGATGCACCTGATGGCGTCCCCCAGAGTTGCATTTCCTCCATCCCTCAGAGTTCCATCTCTTCCTTTTCTGAGAGTTCCACCCCTTCCATCCCCCAAACTTCCACCACTCCCATCCCCAAAAGTTCCATACCATCAGTTTCTGAGAGTTCCACTCCTTCCATCCCCCAAACTTCCATCCCATCAGTTTCTGAGAGTTCCACTCCTTCCATCCCCAAAAGTTCCATCCCATCAGTTTCTGAGAGTTCCACCCCTTCCATCCCCAAAACTTCCATCTCTTCCTTTTCTGAGAGTTCCACCCCTTCCATCCCCCAAACTTCAATATCTTCCATCTCTTCCATCCCCCAAACTTCCACCACTTTCATCCCCCAAACTTCCATCTCTTCCTTTTCTGAGAGTTCCACCTCTTCCATCCCCCAAAGTTCCATCTCTTCCTTTTCTGAGAGTTCCACCTCTTCCATCCCCCAAACTTCAATATCTTCCATCTCTTCCATCCCCCAAACTTCCATCTCTTCCTTTTCTGATAGTTCCACCTCTTCCATCCCCCAAAGTTCCATCTCTTCCTTTTCTGAGAGTTCCACCTCTTCCATCCCCCAAAGTTCCATCTCTTCCATCCCCCAAACTTCAATATCTTCCATCTCTTCCATCCCCCAAACTTCAATATCTTCCATCTCTTCCATCCCCCAAAGTTCCATCTCTTCCTTTTCTGAGAGTTCCACCCCTTCCATCCCCCAAACTTCAATATCTTCCATCTCTTCCATCCCCCAAACTTCCATATCTTCCATCTCTTCCACCCCCCAAACTTCCACCACTTTCATCCCCCAAAGTTTCATCTCTTCCTTTTCTGAGAGTTCCACCTCTTCCATCCCCCAAAGTTCCATCTCTTCCATCCCCCAAACTTCCATATCTTCCATCTCTTCCATCCCCCAAACTTCCATATCTTCCATCTCTTCCACCCCCCAAACTTCCACCACTTTCATCCCCAAAACTTCCATCTCTTCCTTTTCTGAGAGTTCCACCCCTTCCATCCCCCAAATTTCCACCACTTCCATCCCCAAAACTTCCATCTCTTCCTTTTCTGAGAGTTCCACCCCTTCCATCCCCCAAACTTCCATATCTTCCATCTCTTCCATCCCCCAAACTTCCATATCTTCCACCACTTTCATCCCCCAAACTTCCATCTCTTCCATTTCTGAGAATTCCACCCCTTCCATCCCCCAAAGTTCCATCTCTTCCATCCCCCAAAGTTCCATCTCTTCCATCCCCCAAACTTCCACCCCTTCCATCCCCCAAAGTTCCATCTCTTCCATCCCCCAAAGTTCCATCTCTTCCATCCCCCAAAGTTCCATCTCTTCCATCCCCCAAACTTCCACCCCTTCCATCCCCCAAAGTTCCATCTCTTCCATCCCCCAAACTTCCACCCCTTCCATCCCCCAAAGTTCCATCTCTTCCATCCCCCAAAGTTCCATCTCTTCCATCCCCCAAAGTTCCATCTCTTCCATCCCCCAAACTTCCACCCCTTCCATCCCCCAAAGTTCCATCTCTTCCATCCCCCAAAGTTCCATCTCTTCCATCCCCCAAAGTTCCATCTCTTCCATCCCCCAAACTTCCATCTCTTCCATCCCCCAAACTTCCACCCCTTCCATCCCCCAAAGTTCCATCTCTTCCTTTTCTGAGAGTTCCACCCCTTCCATCCCCCAAAGTTCCACCTCTACCATCCTAGATTTCATCTCAAACAGTACACTGACCCAGAGTTCCAGCTCAAACTCAAATTCTGCCTTTACTCCTGAACATTCCTCCACTCATCCACCTTCCGTTATATCTACTGAGGCTCAAACCAGCACCGCAAATGACAGAAACCGCAACAGTGATATACTCAACTCTGACCCCTCCACTGCCACTAGCTGCACACCCATGCCTGATGTGATTGTGTCCAGCACTGTGTCCTACTCCAGAATTACAGAGAACCGTTTGGATGCTGATACTGATTTAAACCCAGTTTTATCTTCCTCCCATACTGATGTTTCTGAAAGCTCAGTAACTCACAGTTTACCAACAATCAACAAGCATTCCACTTCTGATTTAAATTTCCTGGAAGAAACTCACCCTGCAATTAATTGTGAGACAATTTCAATGGAATCTCATCAAAAAGATTCTTCCTCAACATTTGCCGCTGACTCAGAGAAGCCTGCTGAACCTGTCCTTCTTGAGGATGAGTTAAACTTCGCTTTACCTCAATCAGCTGCTTCGAAAACATACACCATCATTAAGTCATCTATCAGCCCTGAGCATTCCCAAAAGGGTCTCTCTAATAATATGTGTTATTCAGATGTGAAAACCCTGACTGAAACATCAGCAGAAGACTCTTCAGAAACCGCCTCAGATTTTCAAGACAGAGGTGTCTCCAGCACTTTGACCTCTGAAACCATACCTGCCATCATAATTCATCCTCCCCCTCACTTAGATGGTTCATACCAGCTGTTCAGCACTCAATCCCCAAAGGAAGAGCGAGACAAACAACAGAAAGAGTGTGAGGAAGATGTTCAGGAGGCATCTACTCAGAGTTCTGGTTTGATAGGCCAGGATGAAACCACAGCAGAGAGGATGACCACTAGAAATGACCTTCAGATGTCCATGAAGAACAAATATGGACCAGAAGTGGAGGAAGGAAGTAGTCTAGATCCCAGTTTCCACTATAAATGTGACCTTCATACGTTTGTGAAGGAGAAATACGGGCCAGAAGAAGGGGACATTCATGACGTTTCATTGAATGAAAAGAAGGACACATTCATGGGTGTTTTAACACAAGAGCAAATGTTTCTTCACAAGGTTTCAGAAAGATATGCGGTGAATGATGAATTCCAAGTGGTCCAAAGCACAAGAGAAGCATCCGCAACACAAGCTGCAATGGAAGCTGTGGTATGTGTGGGCACCGAAGTGTTGACAGGTCGAGCAGAGCGGCAGATCCACCGTCTCGCTCCACTGAAACCAGCCCTACCAGTCAATCAAGAATGTGGCTCTGAAGAATGCACTTCGGCCCCTCCCTTCTCTGAGCGTAAGGTATCACTTGCAGATTCAAGCATGGAAACACACAGTCACCTGGAGAGTAGGCTCCGCCCCTTGGCCCCGCACCAGCCCAGCGGACAGATAGCAATACTGGAGGACACGGCAAAGTGCAAATACCAAACAAGACCTGATAACAGCCACGCTGAGAGGGAGGGACACGCCGGGGATAGAGCTACATCAACAAGAACACAGGAGAGTGAAAGTCAGGAACACAGCACTGGGAAGATCTGCAGCTCACCGAGCGCAGAGGAGACCTTCACACACAGCAAACACACACACAACACACAGAGCCACAGAGATACTATCACTCTCGGGACATCAGAGAAGGAAGACACCGCAGAAGCAAACGCTGCCTCTGATCAACTGCTCTCAAGAAGTCTAATACCAGGGGAAAGGTGAGCGGACATCTTCATGATTTGTGTGCGTATTGAAATATAATGTGTTGATCTAAAAAGAAAATAAACTGGTGCATTTGTATCTCTATGTAAAAATAAATGGTTGAAAAATAATCAAAAACATCATATAGTTGTTTGATCTGTAAGATTTGTAATGTTTTTAGACTACACTGAACAGAATACACTGAAGACTGCAGTAATGATGATCAATTCAGCTAAATGACACTTTACTAGTTATTTAACAGTTATTTTACATCTTAATAATATTTCACAATGTTAATGTTTTTTGTTTTGTTTTTTTAATAAAATAAATGTTGCTTTGGTGAGTATAAGAGACTTCTTACCGATCCCAAAAAAATAAAAAATAAAAATAATTATAAATATATATATTAGGGCTGTCAAAAGATGAATCACGATTAATCACATCCAAAATAAAAGTTTGTGTTTACATAATATATGTGTGTGAACTGTGTATATTTATTATTTATATATAAAAACACACACAAGCATGTATATATTTAAGAAAAATGTATTTTATTTATATATAAAATATTTATATTTATATATAATATAAATTATATAAATGTATACAGTATATACATGCAAGTATTTCTTAAATATATACATGAATATTTATATAAACATAATAATTATACAGAGTACACACAAATATATTATGTAAACACAAACTTTTATTTTGGATGTGATTAATCGTGATTAATCTTTTGACAGCCCTAATATATATATATATATGTATATGTGCTTTTATTTATGCATGAATGGTTTATTTTTATTTCTATTTCTATATCAAAATAAATGCATAAATAAAATAATAAAAACAATATATATATAGCAATCTAGCTCTTTATATATATATATATATATATATATATTATTATTATTATTATTATTATTTATTTATTTATTTTTTTAAATATATATATTTATATATCATGCTTTTATTTATATATCAAGCTTTTATTTATGCATGGTTTATGAGAAAATACAAAATGCATAAATAAAATAATTAAAAATGTATAGATTAAAGCAATTTATCTCTTTACAAAAGGTTAGCTGATATCTTAAAATTACATTTTAATCATGATTTGTGTGTACTGTTTAAAATATAATGTGTTGATCCAAAAAAATGATATTTTTATTTCTATATAAAAATAAATGCATATATATATATATATATCATGCTTTTATTGGTTTATGGTATATGGTTTATGAGAAAATACAAAATGCATAAATAAAATAGTTAAAATGTATAGATTGAAGCAATTTAACTTTGATCAGTTTATTTTTATTTGTATTTCTATATAAAATTAAATGCATAAATAAAACAATAAAATCTTTTATATATTTTATATATTTTTTATATATATATTATCTAGCTCTTTTATAATATTTATTATTTTTTGTCTTTTATTGAATCCCTCCCTCATTTCTGATTGTAATCTAACCCTGAAGTGGTTCAGATTGCATTCGGATCGATCTCATTTGTGAATGGAGATGGATATGAGCATGAAGTTGTGTGTGTGTGTGTGTGTGTGTGTACACCACCATCATTATTCCACGTGTTCAGCAGCTTCTTGTTTACACTCTTGCTTCTGTTTCTCTGGCGGGTTCATTGTTTTTCGTGGACGATCAACAGAATGCAAGCACAATGATGTCCCAGTCTGTGTCAGAGGAGTTGAGATGTACTTCAAACCCTTTAGTAAATGAAGTTGAAGTTCTTGTCCCGAGAGAGGACAGGTTTATCAAACACCTCGCCCACTCGCAGCCTCGTTTGGACGGGATGGGCCGCTGGAGGAATGTAAAGCAGTCCAAAGTTTGCTATTGATTCACACTCGATGATGCACATTCTTGAAATAGCCCTCATGAGTGAAGGTGGATGTCAGAACAGTGGAGATCATCTTAGTTACGCAAACAAGCGTGACTCTCAGGAATGCGGCTGATGGATTTGCATATTTCTGTTGTTTTAAGATCTTTGTGAGCATCTGTGTTGCCTTAACCCCTTAACTCTCCCCCCCTTTTTGAGAATAGTCATGAAAATGCACTATCCAAACTTAAAGAACTGGAATTCGAGAATCTTAGACCAAACATAGGTGGAATATAGACCTAAGATTGGTCTTGTTTTAAAGCAGACACTCAGCAGATTATGGCTGAAGTGAAAGCATTTCCAAATATGAAAGTATGAAAAAGTTATGGAAGTTTAAATTTACTGTATATACTTATACTTATATAAAAATATATATTTTACAAAAAAAATGTAATCTAAAATTACTATAAAATCAAAGCCATATGTCTAACCAAGTTGTGTTCCAAATTTGAAGTTGATATCACAAAAATTAAAGTCCCCATGAGATGTTGTTTAGGCGCAGTACCAAAAACAGCCACCGGGTGTCATTGAAATTCCATTGATTGTGCATTTTCCTGTAAATTTCTGTCCAAATGTCACTTCCATCACAAAACGGTCACCAAATATGAAACCTTGAGACTCAGACCTTTCCGACGATATGTGTCAAGATTAGAAAAGATTTTGATTATAAAGTAATTCAAATACATTTTGTAATATTAAACATGACGCCGCCCACTAGGGGGAGGAGCCCGCTAGAAGAATTTAAAGTACCGTTTCCATGGTAACGCAACGTCCAATTTCAAGGTCTTCACAGGATGAATTTTGAGTTTGTACGCTTTCAAATGAAATTTACCCTAATTTCTGATAATTTACTCAAATAAAAGGCGATCAAATATTCAGAAGCTTAGCTGCGGCGCAGAACAGTTTCCAGGCAGGAATGTGTTTCTATGCAAATGTGCACATTCCTGTCGTCGTTCAGCGAGCGATGTCTGGCTGTAGAGATGCAGCTGATTTGCCCTTTAACACCGCCTCTCTGTTCCCTATCAGTGCTGTCTCAAATACACATCTGCCATCAACAGTGTGTCTGCAAGTGTAAGATTCATCCAAAAATATAGTGTTTGGATGGAGGACAGATGCCCATGTCTCCCTTTGACCTTGGTTATGTTTATTTAGGCCAGGGGTTTTCAATCTTTTAGATGCCCAAATATGATCATCCCTGTCTGAGGGACCCCATCCTAAAGTCTTTTATAAACACTCAATTTATACACAAAATAATAGAATATACAGTATAATGTATTATACAATACAAATTAGTTTGTTACATTATTATGTATTTTGTTCTCCTCGGTGTAGTAATGTATTGTTATACACTAAAAGATGCTGGGTTAAAAATGGACAAACCCAGCGATTGGGTTAAATTTGCCCACCCTGCTGGGTAGTTTGATTTAACTATTGTTTAAACATTACTGTATTACTTGCTTAAAATGAACCCAAAGTATGTTGGAAATGAACATGTATAACATTTAATAAATGAACTAATATGTTGAATGAATAATATTTAAACAATACATATTTATTAATAAATGTTCACCTTTTGATTATTATTGTTGCTTCTAGTAGTTATACCTTTCTGATTTTTAATTTCCAACCTATTTTGGGATGATTTTAATCCAGCCATATAGTTATTTAATGGTTGAGTTAAATAAAACTGCCCAGCATGTTGGGCAAATTTAACCCAATCGCTGGGTTTGTCCATTTTCAACCCAACTCGGATTGTTTTTAACTCAGCATTTTTTTACAGTGTATGTATTATTTATTTCTTGCTTATTTATTTAGTTCTACTCTAATTTTTATTTATTTATATTAATATTTTATTTTATTTAACAGATTAATAACTAATATTTTTATTTAATCAAAATTTTTAGATCAAATTTATTGCTTTACTATTTTATTTTAGACTCCTGTCAGTTTGAGAAACCCTGATTTAGGCAATGTTAACACAATTCCCATGTCAAGCCTGGAGACCGCTCATAATCCCTGTAATTACTGTAGTAAACGGGAAAAAATGCACAGTTGCGTGACTGTCATAGACCTGGAGGGCAAAACATCTGTAGGACTGCAGAACAGGCACGTTTAGATCAGCTCTCACAAGCAGAACAACTCAAATATGTCAACAAAAATGCAAATGTTGGGCTCTTGTGATCCATATTCAGTTTCAATCACTGAAAACGGCTGAAGTGAAACACTGAAACAGTGATATTAAAACGTGAAGCTCACACTGTATGCCCACAGAGGGTCGTTCTCATGATCTTGTGCAACACTCCCTAAAAGTTCTCTAAAGGGGATTAAAGTTCTCCCTTTTTTTCCCGATTTATAACAGTCCTTTACGTTTGTTCCTGGTCAGACTGTGTGAACATGATCATAAGCCATGTCACACTGTAAGATCTGCGCTGTCATTAATGTCAGACTGTACGATAGTCAAGACATGCTAAAAATGGACGCAGGCAAGAAAACTCATCCGGAGTTTTATATCATCAATCAATAGTTTCCATTAACCTTCAAGGCAGTTTGAAAAAGAAAATTTTCACAAAACTGCAATGGAAGCGTTTTTTCCGCATTGACAGGTCAGCTGGTCACGCATTTCTCCCACACTGGGCCTACAGATTATTTTTTTCCACTCAAGTATGTCATAATAAGGAGATCTTATGTCGTTAAAACGACATATATTTTCTCCTAATAAGGACAGTGGCGTAACTTTAACCTAGTAATGACAGACCCCGGTGCAGCCACACAACTATCTACAGGCCGACTGTAATAAAGGCATATATTCAAGACGTGTGTTAAAACAGAAAGACGCTGTAGTTTCAGCCGTACTCAAAGACCAGTTACTCAATCCATTCCCCACGATCTCGGTTTGCTTCTTATTTATTAATATAAAGCCAAATAGTTGATTAAACATTGATCAAAATTAAAATACAATTTATACAAAACTAAATTAATTTTAAAGAAAGACTTTCTAGAAAACAAAATTCAATGAAGTGCTCAAAATCCCCGGACATATGCGCATCTGATTATGTGCCTTACTCTACTGCTCACTTTTCATAATCAACTTATGAAATTAAAATAATCATATTCAAACATAGCCTAACTATGAAACTAAATATGTTACGTTTTCTTTAACCCATGGGAGCTTCTGATGGATTTTTTGCTTCATGACAGCGGAAACAACTCACAATACTCCGTCATGTTTAGCCATACAGAGATAAGATCAAGGCATAATTATAAACTATAAACTGTCTACTTTTATTTGTGTACACTCACAATAACAGCAAAGGCCGTGTCTCAGGGAACAGATTATTCTGCACTCCAAACGCTGTCTTCATTTCAGAAATATATTTAGTTTATTAATGCTTAAAGTTTTTCATTTCAAAAGCATTTCTAAATTCAGTTTATATTTCCAACAAATTAAATTCCGAGCCAAAATAACGAAGTGGTAAAAAAAACCTTTGAGTTACACCATCAAATTCAAACATTTCGCTCGTCTCTGAATGTGGCAGCAATGCGTCACAATAACCTGCCGTACGTAAAAGTCGATCATTCTTTACAGATGAGGGTGTGTTTGGACAGAGACAGAGTTCTTTATTAAACTCATAAAACACAATAGAATATAAAATGCCATCAAGACCTTGAAGCAGATAAAAGAGAAACACCCAGAAACACTTCATATGTGCCGCTCAAGTATACGGTGCTGTCTTTGCCATCAGTGCTTGGATAACACACACACACACACACACGCGCGCGTCTCCTTCCATTAATAATAATGGCGTGCGGTGGCTGGGATGTAAACCTAACAACATGCGTAGCATAATTTTTGGAATGACTTCTTGTGAGAGGAAAAAAATTGTTTCAGTCGCATAACATCAGTTAATGGAAACGCCGTCATTTCACAATATTTTTTATCGACTTTTAGAAAATATCGCAAAAGTTTTGTGCAAATCTGTAATGGAAACATGGCTAATGACGCGTTCGGTGACCGTGAGCTGCATTACACGCGGGATTGAAGTGGTGGCTACAAAGAAATCTGTGCCAACAATACATCGTGTGGGTCAAAATGATCCATTTTTCTTTTATGCCAAAAATCATCAGGATATTAAGATCATGTTCCACGATATTTGGTAAATGTACATATCATAAATGTATTATTAGTAGTAATATGCATTGCTAAGGACTTCATCTGGACAACTTTAAAGGAGATTTCCTCAATATTTAGGTGTATTTGCACCCTCAGATTCCAGATTTTCAAATATTGTCCTAACGAACCACACATCAATGATGATTATTTAAAACATTTACCCTTATGACTGGTTTTGTGGTCCAGGGTCTGAAATTATTCTCGCATGTGCTTATGCAATTTTTAATGTCTTTCGAGAAACGTCAAAGAAATGACTTTTGATATTAATTTACCTGTGTGTTCGGACTCATGTTATACATGTTCATATTGGGAACGAGCGCTGACACATTGTTTAATGTTCAACAAAGAAGCAGTTCTAATTATAGTATTAAATGCGCTCACTGGTGGATGTAAAGTGTGTGGGGGATGTTTGTCATCCAAGACCTTTGACCTGATGGTGTCTTTCAGCAAACACTCACTCTTTATCAGCTTCACTGGGTCTCCTTTCACTCGGCTCTCAGGCTCTAGATGCCCGTCGGTAATTATAGGCCATTCCTCTGACAGGAAATGGAGGCTGAGCTACACCTTAAGTTAGACGCCTCACCTTCTCTAGCACGTGTAGAACTGAAACCGCACGCGTCTGACCTGCGCCAGACAGCCGGTGTTTAGGCAATACTGGTTTGTTTTAAGTCATTTTATCTCTTCGGTTGATCCTGTGTGGAAATAACCACAGAAGATGATCTCAAGATCTGAGCCACAACCATTCTCAGGCTAAATTCTCACTAATACATCCACACAGAATGTGAGTGGGCATTTCTTTGGTAACACTTTATGTTGGTAATGTCAAGTGGTCATGACAAAGACATCTCAAATAATGTCATCTTTGCATTAAAAATGACATAATTGAGCGAATGACACTTAATGACAGTTGTCATGAACATGCATATAAACTCCTTCATATTCATGACATGTGTCATGTCAGTCTCATGCACACCCCTTCAAGTAAAGTGTTACCCAAAAGGTCAACTCATATTTTTTTTGCATTGGCTTTTTTGAGTTTTACTCCCAAAAGTTGAGAGAACTATTGTCAATGCATTGGACAAATCAATTGGACAAACACAGGATTCCCACGGGTCCTTGAAATCCTTGAAAGTTTGTGAATCTGTAAAACAAAATGGGAAAGCCCTGGAAAGTTTGTAAAAATAAACATCATTGATCAGGTCCTTGAAAGTGCTTGAATTCATTTTGTGCAAGAAGTCCATATTATTCCCTCCGGTCCGCTAATGTGTTATTTGTCCAAGACTTTGTGGCCTGTGCACTGGTGTGCTTGATTTACGTTAGTTCATTTACGCGTTACGTTAAGTGTGTCCCGCCATGACGTTCACGTGCACTAAACTACTGCGATGGTACCTCCGCGTTTCACAGACACACCGTGAAACATTGCAAAAATAGGCTTATTATTGTTATTTATTGTTTCAACATGTTTATACACTCGCCTAAAGGATTATCAGGAACACCTGTTCAATTCCTCATTAATGCAATTATCTAATCAACCAATCACATGGCAGTTGCTTCAATGCATTTAGGGGTGTGGTCCTGGTCAAGACAATCTCCTGAACTCCAAACTGAATGTCGGAATGGGAAAGAAAGGGGATTTAAGCAATTTTGAGCGTGGCATGGTTGTTGGTGCCAGACGGGCCGGTCTGAGTATTTCACAATCTGCTCAGTTACTGGGATTTTCACGCACAACCATTTCTAGGGTTTACAAAGAATGGTGTGAAAAGGGAAACACATCCAGTATGGGGCCGTCCTGTGGGCCAAAATGCCTTGTTGATGCTAGAGGTCAGAGGAGAATGGGCCGACTGATTCAAGCTGATAGAAGAGCAACTTTGACTGAAATAACCACTCGTTACAACCGAGGTATGCAGCAAAGCATTTGTGAAGCCACAACACGCACAACCTTGAGGCGGATGGGCTACAACAGCAGAAGACCCCACCGGGTACCACTCATCTCCACTACAAATAGGAAAAAGAGGCTACAATTTGCACCAGCTCACCAAAATTGGACAGTTGAAGACTGGAAAAATGTTGCCTGGTCTGATGAGTCTGGATTTCTGTTGAGACATTCAGATGGTAGAGTCAGAATTTGGCGTAAACAGAATGAGAACGTGGATCCATCATGCCTTGTTACCACTGTGCAGGCTGGTGGTGGTGGTGTAATGGTGTGGGGGATGTTTTCTTGGCACACTTTAGGCCCCTTAGTGCCAATTGGGCATGGTTTAAATGCCACGGCCTACCTGAGCATTGTTTCTGACCATGTCCATCCCTTTATGACCAGCATGTGCCCATCCTCTGATGGCTACTTCCAGCAGGATAATGCCCCATGGCACAAAGCTCCAATCATTTCAAATTGGTTTCTTGAACATGACAATGAGTTCACTGGACTAAAATGGCCGTCCCACAGTCCCCAGATCTCAACCCAATAGAGCATCTTTGGGATGTGGTGGAACGGGAGCTTCGTGCCCTGGATGTGTATCCCACAAATCTCCATCAACTGCAAGATGCTATCCTATCAATATGGGCCAACATTTCTAAAGAATGCTTTCAGCTCCTTGTTGAATCAATGCCACGGAGAATTAAGGCAGTTCTGAAGGCCAAAGGGGGTCAAACACAGTATTAGTGCTGCTCCTGATAATCCTTTAGGGGAGTGTATATAGGGATTATAATATAGGGGAGACCTGGTATTAGTTGTAACACTACCAATTCCACGAATCAGGGATAAGATAGGAGTCATATGACATTTTCTGCTTCTCTGGCTTCCTTTTACGATCCCACATGGAGGTTTTCCAGTCTGTGTTGCAATCTCTCCTGAAGCTACAGCAGAAAATCTAATTCTGAGGTGATATATCTAATTCTAATTCTCCTTGTACCTGTACTTGTGTAATGACAATAAAGTTGAATCTAATCTAATATTTTGTTTAGTCATGGGCATCGGAGCCATTGTATGAGGGCGGGACAAGACCCACCCACTTTTTACGATCAATGATATTGGACCCACTCACTTTTATCATCTCTGATTCAGCACATGTCTGTTTACCCCTAACTGATAAACACGTTAGACGCTTTATTTTCACTTTTCTAATATTTTCTTCATTTTTAATGAAAATAAATGCCTTTCCGATCTGATATGTGATGGGAAAAGGGAGTAGAGCGAGTTCAGCAAAAGGCGGATTCGAACCTCGGGTCGTTTTGCGTCAAAACATGCGTCTCACCCCTACACTATAGCCACTCGTAATGATACAGTGATTTCCGTAACCGTGTCTTGTGCAACCAGATGTTTAGCAAACTAGGCGATATATTTGTACTTAATGTAAATGGCATTTTCTCCAGTAAAATGTTTCTGAGAGAGGACCTACCCACATTTTTTTGCTTCCGACGCCCATGTGTTTAGTACTTCTACCGTTGTAGATAATGTTGTATGAGTTATATCAGGTCAAACTGTAGATTCTCTAGTAGAGAACGGTGTATCAACCTCCGGCTAATTTCACAGGACCATGCTAACACAGCTAGATGAACAACGGGTAGGTTGTAACACAACCATCCACTTCCATACATACTAAGAACATTTTTGTGATTTTTAATAATTCTACAGAATGCCTATGTTTATGTTAATTTGTTCTCGCCCACACACACCTATATGAATGTGCACGCACAGACATGCACACGTGTGCAAGCACAAACACACACAATATGCACACACACTCCCCATATTCACACATGCCATTCATTTAAAATAAAACTGTTGTTGTGGCATATCACTTGGGGTACCCTTAGTTTTTGTGCAGTTTGTCTACCTGTTACAACTTACCCCAGTCATCATCTCACAAAATCTGTGATTATAGTTGAAGAAATTTAAATTGTTGCCATTTGTAGTAGACAAATGTGAGTACTTTGCCTAAAAGTTTCAGACGTGTAGCTAAAGTGTTACAACTAGGGCTGTGCGATATTGAAGAAAAATGCGATATGCAATATCCTTGTTAAATAATGTGATATTCGATATGCGATACGATATTGTTTTAAGTGTGTAAAATCTATTTCCTTCCCCAACTGATATCCTTCACTTAAAGCATAACCGACTGTGTTTATATGAATGTTTACATGTGTGTATTTGACAATTTGAGTGTGTAACAATACACAAAAAAAGTTATTGTGTTTAATAACTCTTTTTAACGTCAAGCAAGTCACATAAGTCGTGTGCCCAGTCTATTCTCTACTATGTGCATCAACCTAAAACATACAATTTTCACATTTCACAAAATCATTCAGATATTGCGTGCCCTTGCGATATGTACATTTGCAATATTCCGATAATTTCGATATATTGTGCAGGCCTAGTTACAACCATACCAGGTCTTCCCTATTTGATCTGCAGTATGTTGTGATGTGTGCTTACACCAAACCCAAATATGTTCAGTCAATGACTGTATATTGTGTTCAATAAAACTTCTGGTGACATGGGCCTGAGCGCTTTTCAATAAAATCCATGCAAAAGTGAATGTTAGATCATTTTAGAATACAGTATAGGATGTACCGAATATTCAGACCTCTGTCATATGGCCAAAAATAAATATAGTTGTGTCTGACAACACTCTATCTCACGAGGAAGCCCTGTGTAACTCTCACTTGAGTGTGTCCCACATTAAGTCCTTGAGTTTGAGGGTATTGGACCTGGAAAGTCATTGAAAGATCCTTGAATTTGAAGTTAGCCGAGGTGTGTGAACCCTGCAAACAGTAAACCAGCTCAGAGGCCGATGATGTGACGCAGTTTCACCACCAGGGGGCGTGATTTACTGCAGATCCAGAGGAACGAGTTCTGCCAGCTGATATAACTCGATACCTCTCCCTTTTAAACGTCTCCGGCCCAAATAACATGTAGCACACTCTCCTCAGTTACATGATATGACACTATCTATATATATTAGTACATATGATCCCAAAACATGTAATATCTAATATTTCTGCTACATTCAGTTCATTTATGTGTGTTAATCTCAACCCCGGCTCTTCTTGTTTAGATCTGATTAGCCGAATTAATACGAGCAGAGGCTACATTTGTGGTATTAGTTCTTTCTTAGGTTGTAAGTGAAAGCAAGACACAGTTTTTCATAATGCCAGATCAGATGATAATATGCAGTCAAATGTGATGAACACACATGACCAATTGGCCTGTATTTACGGTATTATATTCACTGTTATTGTTGCATGCTTGATGTTGTAAAGTCTGTTCCAGTAGTATCTTTTCTTATCCACTCATCTCTGCACTGTTGTACGGAGAGATTGAAACTTTTTATAGCTGATTCACTTCAAAATCATTTCTTCAGGAACACGCATTTATACCTTTCATTTTCTTTTCTTATGCTTCGGATATATTAATGCATTCAGAAAGTCACAAACCAAACAGGCCTTACATTCATTCCATCGAGAGATGTTTCTCACAGACCTCAAGTGTATTACGCAGCAGCTTTAAATGAATCTAATTGTGTTTTGATAATGATTAAAGGATTAACGTTTTCTTCTTCACTTTATCCCTTTGTTCTAGGTTCTTTCATGCGTCCTCTGTTCTCAGTACAGTGATCGAGGAGTCAGAGACAGAAGCTGAAACTGAGCCAGACATGAGCTCTAGTGTTGCGGTGTTCAGTACGAAGCTCAGTCGACCGTCTTCCGCTCGAGAGGGCAGAGATGACGCCATGGTGGTGCGCAAAGTGTCCCTGGTCAGCACTGACCAACAGGACAGCTTTGGGAGCCACGAAAGCCCATTGGACGGCTTTAGGCGGAGGGATCAAACGGAGCCGAGCACAGCCAGTCCTGAGCTCGAGAGGAGGTGGAAGAGTATCCATTCTCCCTCTGAAGAGCAGCAGTCTAGCTCATACCTGCGCTCCTCTCTGTCCCCCAGCTATGTAAAAGGAGTCTACACGTCTCATTTTCACTCTGCTGAGACCCAGCCCACTGCTTTCTCCTCAGAGACCGATGGCAGCCTTGGCAACTGGAAAGTTTTGGAGAGCGAAGTTCATGGGAGTAGTGAGAGTTACACCGGTGGGAGGAGCAGGGCGGAGCTTAGTTTACCTGAAGCCAGAGAGGGAGAGCAGATGATAAGACAAACAGTCTTTGACTCACAGGCACAGTTTGATTCCCGCTTGATGATTGTGGAGACGACGGATGACTACTCCTCTGATGTTTTCCAAGCTACACGGGTGGAGCTGATTCCCTCACCCACCGGCTTTGAGCCTGACGCTCTTTCTCCCTCGTCCTTTTCAGAAATGGATAACTTTGTCGATACTCTCAAGAGCATGGAGCGACCAGTCCGGCAAAGGCTTCAACGCACCCCATCCAACACTCCCTTCTCTTCACTGCCACCTATTGAAGAGGATGCACCGATCTCACCCCGTGTTCCTCTCTCGCCTCTTACTCCAGCCTCACCTGTTTATGAGCCGAAGACATCTCTGAATGGACATTCCAGTTTGCCTCCAGACATCGGCCTTCACTGGAGTTCCCCCAAAGACATGCGCTCTCCTTTGACCATGATGAAGGAGCAGCAGTTTGGAGAGTCGCCCAATCGAGGGCCATCCCTTCCGCTGCGCGCATCGGCCCTCAACAGCATCGTGATGCGCCAGGGCTCCCTCAACGACCTGACTAGTCCTGAAGAGACTCCTGCAAAGGGACTGGTCAATGGAGGCAGCTCATCTCGTCTGGAGAACAGCTTCTTCTTCCAGCCGATGGAGAACGGCAAGACCTCGAACCGCTCCATCTTCCGCGCCGCCTCCCTCCCAGAGATCAGCCCCAGTCAAGACCGGATGAGCTCCTCCGCCAAGGGATCCGACCTCTTGCTCAGTTCCCGTCTCGAGCGTTTCTCGTTCCTCACATCTCCATCGAATTCCCTCAGCGGGCTCGCCGAAACCTCTCGGATAAGCGTGGCTCCTCCAGTCCAGCACATCACGCAGGAGACCCCCAACTTCGACCACAAGTCCACTTTTGAACTTTACCGCTCCCTGCCCTCCGAGACTCTCCTCAAGAACTCTCTTCCGCGCAGCAGCAGCCTTGACGGAGGTCTTCTACTCAATGACAGCTTCCCAAAGCCAGAACCAGAGCGGAACGTGGCCCTCAAGTACAGAGCCTTCCCTGATGCATATGTGAGTATTGCTTTGTGTTGCACTGCAAGAGTTTATCGCTCTGAGAACGAGGGCACAATGAGAGTGTTGTTGTCATATTATGCCACTGCTCTGTAACCTCTCAGCTCTTTCTGTAACCTGATATTGAGCCACTCGCAACTAGCGTTGTGTAACATAGTGTGCAGACCTCAAACGTCTGATGTTTTTGGATTGTTTAGGTGTGCTCAACTCTATCTTGCAGAGTTGGAACGAAACTCTGCAAGACTCTAAACCTCAGCGAACGAAAGCCTAGAAGGGCTGTAATGTCACCTCGGCGAGAAGGGTTTACAATAGAGATTGAGGCGAGGATATATTACCTCATGCTCATGCAATATTCACATTTCCTCTTGTCCTCCCTAACAGACACAGCTCTTTAATGCTGCTTCTCTACTGTACAGAGCCCAATGAGTTTGCAAGTCAAATTTGATCACTTTATCTATATTTATTATGGGAAGATCACATTCATCCCCGAGGCATTTCTCAGATAATCATTATCCGCAAAAAACTTTTTGGAGCGCTTGAGTGACTTTTTAGATGCCTTGCAAGTTTGATCTCGCTCCGCGAGAGTTTGTTCCTCTGGGATATGACTTTATGATTGAGGTTTGTCACTAGGGAATGACTTCTGTCATCACACGTCCACTGTAAAACACACAGCTTGACCTCTATCGTTCTCGTCGTCTTCTGTGTTGACATGATGTTGAGTTATCTGACAGCTCAACCCACAACAACCTTGCATTACAATTAATATGCAAAAATCCTTTTACAGGTGCAGTTCAGGTTTCAGTGACGGGTTTCTATGCGTCCTTATTGAAATACCCCAAAAAACAATTGATTAGGCTGTTTGCCCAGTTGAATGCAAGACTCAGAGGCGCTTGTGCTCCCGTTGGGAAGCCGCTGTGAAGCGGTCAGGAGTCGGTGAAACAGGTCTTCAGGTCCACGGGCAGGGACGGAGGGAGAGGCTGAAGGAATGTCACGCTGTTCGTTATCTTAATGTTCACTTTCTCCTCTAATTAGCTGTGATAATTTCCCTGCGCCGAGTGCAGCTCAGACACACCCTGTTCTCTGTGTTTGCCAGTTGGAACACACTTCGGGAAGACGATCGTGTCGCCTGCATGATTCACACACAGACTCTGCCTTTCCCACTAAAGTATAGAAATATACTGCACTTCATATTATATTGTGTGCATATATGTGAGAGATTGAAGGGTCACATTTAATTCCAAGGCAGTATGATTTAAATATTCTTTAAATCCCTAAAAGGTTTAGACTATACCAACCCATAACCAAATGTAGGTCCATTATGTGCATCATTTTGCATAATAGATATTTTAGTATTTTCATTTTTATAGACAGACAGACAGATAAATGTTTGATCGGACCACACGGGCCAGCCTTCGCTCCCCACGGGCATCAATGAGCCTCGGCCGCCCATGACCCTGTGGCCGGTTCTCCACTGGTCCTTCACTTTTGATAGAGACTGACCACTGCAGACCGGGAACACCCCACAAGAGCTGCAGTTCTGGAGATGCTCTGACCCAGTCGTCTAGCCGTCACAATCTGGCCCAAACTCGCTCAAATCCTCACGCTTGCCCATTCCACCCACTAACAGATCAGTGTTATTCACTTCACCGGTCATAATGTTATGCCTGATCGGTATATGTGAACATAGAGAACAGCTGATTTACACTGGAATAATATTTCACTATTTAGCCTTGGTGAGCAGAAGAGACAAACACTGTTGTTTTTTAGGATTAGGGTTTTATTTCAGCTTTTTCTCAATTATCAGAAATGTTTTTAATAGTTTTCATGAACGAGAATAACTATATGTTATACAGATTAACCTTCAACCTTTTCTTTGGTGGGAACATCAAACCATTATAACGCTGTTCCAGAACGCAGGACTCAACTTGCCACTGACATTTATTTGATATATTTGACGACTCAGATAATTAGCAGGTTTAGAAAAGGTCACGAAACTTGATTATCAGGCTTATGCTTATTCGAGTTCACACTTACATCAAATTAAGCAGAGTAAAGATTATGCGTGTTTGTCGTGCTGTCTGGGGGAGGATTTTGGCCCGAACCCAGAACCCAGAAAAAACTGGAGCCATATGATTACGAGCCAAGAACCACTGTTAGTGCCATTTCCTCCTGGACCCAGAAGAAGTGTTCTGAATGTAGTATTTGTTCATGTCATCACTGTTCAGAGCGTAAGAAACAACTGGAAACAAACGTGATATTTTATTGATATGTTATGATGTGTCCTCTGTAGTGACACCAGGACATAAAATGACATGAAATTGCATGTACAGGCAAAAACAATGGGATTATTTTTAATCAACCAATCAATAAGCAATAACTTCCGGCGAATAAGGTCAAAATACCAGCGCGATCATAGATATATATACACAGATTCCTCATTAGTGCCTGTGCGGATCGGTCGAATGAGGCATCTACGTATATATATCTATGATCATGCCAGTATTTTGACCTTATTCGCCGGAAGTTATGGCACTGGGAATACTAGATGACATTCGTCTGATAAGAGGTCAAAAATAACAAATACTGTTTGGTTTCTCGCAAAAAGCGATGGTTTCGTGTCTTCAGACATCAATCAAGACCGCAGGGTTTAATGAGGATTCGTATGTGTGTGTGTGTTTTTACTCTCATAGCTCTCATACTCTAACGTGGCGTTCACACCGGACAAGATTCGCGCGAAGGTGGACGCTTGAACATTTTGAGTTTACTCGCTTCATTCGCGTGTGACAACTGCACAACAGACGCGAATTCGCGTCATGGGAGGGGCTTCTATATGAGCCAGCTGGTCTCGGTCACTTGACGACTTTTTTGTAAAAAATACTACTATTAATGTGTGACAAAACATAGTTTAAAGACTTTTTCAGGCGATAATATAGTTGTTTAAAGCTCAAATCTGTGGTTAATTTATAAAAAGAGCCTATTTGAGCATTTTATCTGGTGTTTTCGGAGTTGTGAGATCCAGGCGATCAGTGGCATTCTGCGCTCGTTTACCCGGCGAGACCCGCCTTTCCTCGGCTAGTCCTTCTCTCATTTGCCGCTGACTCTGGCTCTTTTTTTCTGCTCCAGTCTCATTGTGAAATGGCTCACTTGGCTCACAATGGCTCACAATAACTCACTTTCTTCCAAGCAAGATCCTTTTTATTCCTTAATTCCTGTTCCTGTAGTGATAGGATGATGTATCACAGCTCCGGGTCTCCACATACGGCCACGATTATCTTGTCCTCCATTGTTGTTGGGATTTCTGCCTCCGCTTGTAAATGCGTCACTACTAGAGCAAGCTCGTGATTGGTTAACGCGGCGCGAAATATCCGCCAAAGTTCAGATTTTTCAACTTGAGCGATTCGCACGAGCGTTCAAAACGCACAATTCGCGTCATTCGCGCCGCCTCATTCGCGTGAATCGTGCCGCAGAATGCCATTTCGCGTCTCTGCATTGACTTAACATGTAAATCACTCGCGCGAATCGCGTCCGGTGTGAACGCACCATAAAATATCCCCATTGACATCATCACACGACTATCACATCTTCATTTGTGTTCTGCTGAAGAAACACACACACCTCCATCTCTGATGCCCTGGGGGTGAGCAGATACACATAAACATTTAGTTTTTGGGTGGACTATCCCTTTAACAATCAAACATGTTCATCAGTGATTGGATATGAAGAGCATGGACACGTTTTGTTTGTTGATTTCACCGGAAAGAATAGAGTCTCTCTCCACAGCGATAGATTGACCCGCTCATCTGTGTGAAGAGAACGTAAACCCCGCCTACTTTGATTTGATTGGCCATCTCAATCACTTTGACATTGGCGAGCGCTGTTAGACCTGAGGCAGACACACTAAAATGCAACTTTTAAACCTTTTTGTCATCCTAACAACAACACACATCTGCACAATGAAGTGCAGCAGAGCAGTGCAAGAGTTATCAAACACAATAACTCGCGAAAAACAACTCTTGCAGTCTCGCGCTGTCTGACACACACACACACACACGCCGAAACGTGCGCACAAGCCGTTCTTTTTTGTGTGTATTGTCACACACTCGAACTGTCCAATACACACACAGTTGTGTCAAAATGTCTGTCTTGATGAGCATTCATGTAAACGCAGTCGGTTATGCTTTAAGTGAAGGATATCAGTTGGGGAAAGAAACAGATGTTACACACTTAAAGCAATGTCGCATCGAATATTGCGTTATTTATCAAGGATATCGCATTTTCTTCAACATCGCACAGCCCTAGTGTATACACAGCTCTTATCGCTGATTAGATTGATTGGGTTTGATTATCTGAGTGTGCTCCTCCAGAAATGTGTTAGTCAAACATCACTCTTTGATATTGGTGTTGGGATATATTAGATATACATTTCTTTAGTATTTTCATTTTTAGGTCAATAGATGTTTATTTTATTTGTATTATTTTCATATATATAATATTTTTTAGATGGATCATGGATAATTTTGTTGTATTTTTGCAGGTTTATAGATATTATATTTTTGTATTAAATTTTTTCAGACATATTTTAGTAATTTCTTTTTTAGGTCAATAGATATTTTTTATTTTTTTATATTATTTTCATATATATATATAATATTTCTTAGATGGATCATAGATCATTTTTCATTTATTTTCATATATATATAATATTTTTTAGATAGATCATACATTTTTTTTGTATTTATGCAGGTTTATAGATATTTAATTTTTTAGGTCAATAGATATTTATTTTCCTTTTTATTTTCATATATATATATATAATATTTCTTAGATGGATCATGGATGATTCTTTTGGTATTTATGCAGGTTTATAGATATTATATTTTAGCATTTTATTTTTTCAGACATATTTTAGTATTTGTGTTTTTTAGGTGCATATTTCTTGTGCTGCAATGTAAACTTATTTTACTTTATTGCCATATGTATTGTTTTTAATAGTTTTAGTTTTAACGTTACGGGAATAACTATATGTTATACAGTTTGACCTTTAACCTTTTCTCATTCATGCTCTCTGCTGGGAACTTTAAACCATTTTAACGTTTTTCCAGAACGCAGGACTCAACTTGCCACTGACATTTACATCTGCTTTATATATTTGAGGATAATTAACGGGTTTAAAGGTCACCAAAACTTGAGTATCAGGATTATTCGGATGTCCTTCTGTGATATACTTTAGTCATTTCATTTTTAGATGAATTTGTCATAAAGGTGTGCTATAACTCTGGTTATAAGTGTAGACCGTTGAGTGGATGTTTCTGATGGGCTGTAGAGATCGGGCGGCGTCTCACACAGATCTGAAGTGTTCAGTGAGGCTGGTGTGACTCTGTATTTGACTTGTCATTAAGAGCGTCCCCATATGCAAACAGAGGGATTTGACTTGGACTCGTGTAATGTTGTCTCTGTTCTAACCGTGCCATGCCTCAGTCGCTGGGCAGAGTCTGGACAGGGCTTTTCATTCGCCACCTCCCACACACATTCAAACCAACAATCAGATCCTCACACCTCTTGAAGAACGCTTGACCGCTGCAGGTCCCTCTCTAACCCAGCGGCCGGCCTGCTCTGTGCTGTGTCTCTCTGAGAGCAGCTCGACCTGCGGTGGCGTTAAAGTATCGGCTAAAACACATGTTCTTCTAATGTCAAAGGTTAGGTAGGAATGAAGTGTTTTCTTAAAATACCTGAACCAGAGGTGATCTGTTTGTATGCTAATATGCCACACTTTACATCACCATTTACAAAGTACAAAGATGAGAACCATTTTGCTATTCCAGCATAGATTGCCATCCCATAATCGGTAGGGTTTAATATGGAGTCGCAGCTCTAACAGCTCCAGCTCTTCTTTCCTCAAGGGTTAGGAGTGTGTTTATGGGGATTCTTCTAGAAGCGCATTTGTGATGTTGGACGAGAAGGCCTGGCTCTCAGTCTCCGCTCTAATTCATCCCAAAGGTGTTCTATCGGGTTGAGGTCAGGACTCTGTGCAGGCCAGTCCAGTTCCTCCACACCAAACTCCTCATCCATGTCTTTATGGAGCGATGCTTTGAGCACTGGAGCGCAGGCATGCTGGGACAGGAAGGGGCCGTCCCCAAACTGATCCCACAAAGTTGGGAGCATGAAATTGTCCAAAATGTCTTGGGGAAGCATTAAGAGCCCCACCCCTGAAAAACCCCTGACCCAGCTCTGTGGCTGAGCTGCTGTTGTTCCCAATGGCTTCCACTAACAGTTGAGCGTGGAATATTTAGTAGTGAGGAAATGTCCCGAATGGACTTATTGCACAGGTGTCCAGCGATCACGGCCCCACGCTTGAGTTCTCTGAGCTCCTGAGAGCGGCCCATTCTCTCACTGATGTGTGTAGAAGCGTCTGCAGGTCTAGAGCTTGAGTTCTCTGAGCTCCTGAGAGCGGTCCATTCTCTCACTGATGTGTGTAGAAGCGTCTGCAGGTCTAGAGCTTGAGTTCTCTGAGCTCCTGAGAGCGGCCCATTCTCTCACTGATGTGTGTAGAAGCGTCTGCAGGACTAGAGCTTGAGTTCTCTAAGCTCCTGAGAGCGGCCCATTCTCTCACTGATGTGTGTAGAAGCGTCTGCAGGACTAGAGCTTGAGTTCTCTGAGCTCCTGAGAGCGGCCCATTCTCTCACTGATGTGTGTAGAAGCGTCTGCAGGACTAGAGCTTGAGTTCTCTGAGCTCCTGAGAGCGGCCCATTCTCTCACTGATGTGTGTAGAAGCGTCTGCAGGACTAGAGCTTGAGTTCTCTGAGCTCCTGAGAGCGGCCCATTCTCTCACTGATGTGTGTAGAAGCGTCTGCAGGACTAGAGCTTGAGTTCTCTGAGCTCCTGAGAGCGGCCCATTCTCTCACTGATGTGTGTAGAAGCGTCTGCAGGTCTAGAGCTTGAGTTCTCTGAGCTCCTGAGAGCGGCCCATTCTCTCACTGATGTGTGTAGAAGCGTCTGCAGGACTAGAGCTTGAGTTCTCTGAGCTCCTGAGAGCGGTCCATTCTCTCTCTGATGTGTGTAGAAGCGTCTGCAGGTCTAGAGCTTGAGTTCTCTGAGCTCCTGAGAGCGGCCCATTCTCTCACTGATGTGTGTAGAAGCGTCTGCAGGTCTAGAGCTTGAGTTCTCTGAGCTCCTGAGAGCGGCCCATTCTCTCACTGATGTGTGTAGAAGCGTCTGCAGGACTAGAGCTTGAGTTCTCTGAGCTCCTGAGAGCGGTCCATTCTCTCTCTGATGTGTGTAGAAGCGTCTGCAGGACTAGAGCTTGAGTTCTCTGAGCTCCTGAGAGCGGTCCATTCTCTCACTGATGTGTGTAGAAGCGTCTGCAGGTCTAGAGCTTGAGTTCTCTGAGCTCCTGAGAGCGGTCCATTCTCTCACTGATGTGTGTAGAAGCGTCTGCAGGTCTAGAGCTTGAGTTCTCTGAGCTCCTGAGAGCGGCCCATTCTCTCACTGATGTGTGTAGAAGCGTCTGCAGGTCTAGAGCTTGAGTTCTCTGAGCTCCTGAGAGCGGCCCATTCTCTCACTGATGTGTGTAGAAGCGTCTGCAGGTCTAGAGCTTGAGTTCTCTGAGCTCCTGAGAGCGGTCCATTCTCTCACTGATGTGTGTAGAAGTGTCTGCAGGTCTAGAGCTTGAGTTCTCTGAGCTCCTGAGAGCGGCCCATTCTCTCACTGATGTGTGTAGAAGCGTCTGCAGGACTAGAGCTTGAGTTCTCTGAGCTCCTGAGAGCGGTCCATTCTCTCTCTGATGTGTGTAGAAGCGTCTGCAGGACTAGAGCTTGAGTTCTCTGAGCTCCTGAGAGCGGTCCATTCTCTCACTGATGTGTGTAGAAGCGTCTGCAGGTCTAGAGCTTGAGTTCTCTGAGCTCCTGAGAGCGGTCCATTCTCTCACTGATGTGTGTAGAAGCGTCTGCAGGTCTAGAGCTTGAGTTCTCTGAGCTCCTGAGAGCGGCCCATTCTCTCACTGATGTGTGTAGAAGCGTCTGCAGGTCTAGAGCTTGAGTTCTCTGAGCTCCTGAGAGCGGCCCATTCTCTCACTGATGTGTGTAGAAGCGTCTGCAGGACTAGAGCTTGAGTTCTCTGAGCTCCTGAGAGCGGTCCATTCTCTCACTGATGTGTGTAGAAGCGTCTGCAGGTCTAGAGCTTGAGTTCTCTGAGCTCCTGAGAGCGGCCCATTCTCTCACTGATGTGTGTAGAAGCGTCTGCAGGCCTAGAGCTTGAGTTCTCTGAGCTCCTGAGAGCGGTCCATTCTCTCACTGATGTGTGTAGAAGCGTCTGCAGGTCTAGAGCTTGAGTTCTCTGAGCTCCTGAGAGCGGTCCATTCTCTCTCTGATGTGTGTAGAAGCGTCTGCAGGCCTAGAGCTTGAGTTCTCTGAGCTCCTGAGAGCGGCTCATTCTCTCACTGATGTGTGTAGAAGCGTCTGCAGGACTAGAGCTTGAGTTCTCTGAGCTCCTGAGAGCCGTCCATTCTCTCACTGATGTGTGTAGAAGCGTCTGCAGGTCTAGAGCTTGAGTTCTCTGAGCTCCTGAGAGCGGCCCATTCTCTCACTGATGTGTGTAGAAGCGTCTGCAGGTCTAGAGCTGGAGTTACACACCTGTGGCCATGAAGGGGCTGAACACCTGAACTCAGGGACACAATACTTTTGATAATATAGTGTGTCTTGATTTAAGAATGTTTAGATATAAGAAGGAAGAAACTTTTCATCTCATTAAAATATTTCTTTTCTTTTCTTAGCTCACAAAAGAGAAGGAGCACGGCAAACTCAACCCTCGACCCGGAAAGGTGAGAAGCGTCTCTTCTTCTGTCATGAATGTTGGTTAATGCCTGATGATCTGATGATGAGCTCGTTATATTAGACAGAAATTACAGAACGTTCTCTCAGCTCTCAAGGAAAGCCTGGGGCTGAGAGAGAGAGAGAGAGAGAGAGAGAGAGAGAGAGAGAGAGAGAGAGAGAGAGAGAGAGAGAGAGAGAGAGAGAGAGAGAGAGAGAGAGAGGAGAGAGAGAGAGAGAGAGAGAGAGAGAGAGAGAGAGAGAGAGAGAGAGAGAGAGAGAGAGAGAGAGAGAGAGAGAGAGAGAGAGAGAGAGAGAGAGAGAGAGAGAGAGAGAGAGAGAGAGAGAGAGAGAGAGGAGAGAGAGAGAGAGAGAGAGAGAGAACAGCTGCTGCTCATGTTTGGACAGAAGACAGAACTCTAAATAATTATAATGGATTATAAATGAATATCTAGGCCTGTGTTGACACCTGCACCAAATCCCTTGTATGTTTTACACTTGGAAGTTGTTTAGAATCTGTAGAATCTCACAGTTGTTCTGTTTGGCTCTCTGGTGGAAGCTTTAACCCATTATAACGCTGTTCCAGAACACAGGATTCAGCTTGCCTCTGACATTTACATCTGCTTTAGCATTATTCACGTCTAGCGAATCAGTTTTGGTTGACATTCCTGTGTCCTTCATCAGCAGCAAAATAAGAGATTTAGGAAAGGTCACCGAAACTGGATTATCAAGCCTGTTCTTATTTCCTTCTGTGGCATCGACTGCATTAGCCGTCCGTGTAATATTGCAGCCTTGAGGATCTTTCCAAAGTAGGACAGACAGAGCGAAGGATCTCCATCAGCCCCTGGTGTTCAGATGAGGAAATATCACACAATGCAGCCTTTGTGGAAAACAGTGGCGAGACTCTGAGCTGTTTCTCTTTCTTGCTATCAGATGTTGATCTATGACAAGCCTGGAATGAGCGGCGAGAGGATTGATGTGCGCGGGGATGTTGTGGACGCCACACCGTGGGAGTTTACAGACACCATCTCAGTGCGCGTGATCAGAGGAGGGTGAGCGACTTTATCATAAATCCATAAACAGTGAAATATTCCTCCAGTGTAGATCAGCTGTACACACACACACACACACACACACACACACTCCAGTGTAGATCAGCTGTACACACACACACACACCACACACACACACACACACACACACACACACACACACACACACAACACACACACACCACACCACACACACACACACACACACACACACACACACACACACACACACCACACACACACACACACACACAACACACACACTCCAGTGTAGATCAGCTGTTCTCTATGTGAATATACAGTAAAGTGTCAAATCAAATCACCATGACTCCAGTCTTCAGTGTCACATGACCCCAGGCCCGGTTCCAGAATCACTGAGGGTGCTCTAGTAAACCACAGCAGTGTACAGTGAGAAATGTTTAATTATTTATTTACTATTCACTTTTACCAATAACTGGAATTTCACAAATATTTTGCTACAAATGGTCTATTAATGCATTAGTCTGCCTTACACTGCTTTAATGCGTTACTAGTATTTGAACACATCATCTTCCTGAGAACCTGAAAAAAAGGTTTTGTGAATTTTTAGATATTTTTTTGGGTCATTACATTGTTTGGAGCATAAAAAAACAAATGGATATAAAAAAAAAGGACACCAGATCTATTGACATGAATTGACAAAAACAATGGGATTTTTGTTGACATTCACCAGTCAATTTTTATGCTTCAAGCTTTTTTTAATCCAAACTTTGTATAAAGATGATTCTCAATGTTATGAAAGATATAAAATGATGATTTGATATACCATTTTACTCTGAAATATGTGTGTGTGTGTAAACATGGCCATATGCTATTCCCATTCTATGCAATGCATCTATACACTAATTTGCATATGAATGTGTTTTGGGACAATATGTAAATGTAAAAAGAGGTGTAGTAATATTTTTCATATTTCATAAGAATATCCAGACTTAAAACTGTGCATGTTGTCTTCGCTAAAATATCATTAAAAGTTCTATTCTGCATCTCAGGAGGATATTTCTGTCTCGTGCAGAGTGGCATTTTATATTTAGATGGTCACTTCCTAAACTTTGCAGCATGCGATTGGCCATCGGTCGTCTTAGCAATAATAGTTTTATCCAATGAATGTGACAGACTGTAGCCTCGACAGTGAGCCAAGATCGCTATGATCACTAAAATGCTGTTGCTTTGTCAGTTCATCACGATCTCACAGAGCTCCGTTATAAAAATTAAGTTGTCAACAATAAATCTCTTTCTTACAGTGAGGAAAATAAGTATTTGAACACCTGCTATTTTGCAAGTTCTCCCACTTGGAAATCATGGAGGGTCTGAAATTGTCATCGTAGGTGCATGTCCACTGTGAGAGACATAATCTAAAAAACAAAAAATCCAGAAATCACAATATATGATTTTTTTAACTATTTATTTGTATGATACAGCTGCAAATAAGTAATTGAACACCTGTCTATCAGCTAGAATTCTGACCCTCAAAGACCTGTTAGTCTGCCTTTAAAATGTCCACCTCCACTCCATTTATTATCCTAAATTAGATGCACCTGTTTGAGGTCGTTAGCTGCATAAAGACACCTGTCCACCCCATACAATCAGTAAGAATCCAACTACTAACATGGCCAAGACCAAAGAGCTGTCCAAAGACACTAGAGACAAATTTGTACACCTCCACAAGGCTGGAAAGAGCTCCAGGGAAATTGCCAAGCAGCTTGGTGAAAAAAGCTCCACTGTTGGAGCAATCATTAGAAAATGGAAGAAGCTAAACATGACTGTCAATCTCCCTCGGACTGGGGCTCCATGCAAGATCTCACCTCGTGGGGTCTCAATGATCCTAAGAAAGGTGAGAAATCAGCCCAGAACTACACGGGAGGAGCTGGTCAATGACCTGAAAAGAGCTGGGAACACCGTTTCCAAGGTTACTGTTGGTAATACACTAAGACGTCATGGTTTGAAATCATGCATGGCACGGAAGGTTCCCCTGCTTAAACCAGCACATGTCAAGGCCCGTCTTAAGTTTGCCAATCACCATTTGGATGATCCAGAGGAGTCATGGGAGAAAGTCATGTGGTCAGATGAGACCAAAATAGAACTTTTTGGTCATAATTCCACTAAACGTGTTTGGAGGAAGAAGAATGATGAGTACCATCCCAAGAACACCATCCCTACTGTGAAGCATGGGGGTGATAGCATCATGCTTTGGGGGTGTTTTTCTGCACATGGGACAGGGCGACTGCACTGTATTAAGGAGAGGATGACCGGGGCCATGTATTGCCAGATTTTGGGGAACAACCTCCTTCCCTCAGTTAGAGCATTGAAGATGGGTCGAGGCTGGGTCTTCCAACATGACAATGACCCGAAGCACACAGCCAGGATAACCAAGGAGTGGCTCTGTAAGAAGCATATCAAGGTTCTGGCGTGGCCTAGCCAGTCTCCAGACCTAAACCCAATAGAGAATCTTTGGAGGAGCTCAAACTCCGTGTTTCTCAGCGACAGGCCAGAAACCTGACTGATCTAGAGAAGATCTGTGTGGAGGAGTGGGCCAAAATCCCTCCTGCAGTGCAAACCTGCTGAACAACTACAGGAAACCTTTGACCTCTGTAACTGCAAACAAAGGCTACTGTACCAAATATTAACATTGATTTTCTCAGGTGTTCAAATACTTATTTGCAGCTGTATCATACAAATAAATAGTTAAAAAATCATACATTGTGATTTCTGGATTTTATTTTTAGATTATGTCTCTCACAGTGGACATGCACCTACGATGACAATTTCAGACCCTCCATGATTTCCAAGTGGGAGAACTTGCAAAATAGCAGAGTGTTCAAATACTTATTTTCCTCACTGTATGTGTAATACATATGCAAAAACATTAACTGACATATGACATGAGCCATGTGTTCACATGAGCAGCTGAAGGGAATCCGACACATTCCACATCAGTTTTGACACGCAGACTCTCCCTGCCTCCCAGCAAAATCATCCCTGAATCCTGCGGATCATCATTAACTGCAGACACACAAGCGCCGCTTAAAGGATTAGTTCACTTCAAAATGCAAATGTCCTGACGATTTCCTCGCCTCATCTCATCCCAGATGTTCATGTGTTTCTCTCTTCAGTTTTTTGAGGATCACTCCAGGATTGTTCTGCTCATAATGGACTTCAATGGGAACCAACGGCTGAAGGTCCAGATCACTGCAGTTTCAGAGGAAGGGCTTCAGAGGCTCTGACCGATCCCAGAGGAATAGAGTCTGATCTAGACAAACCATCGCCACATTTACAACACACACACACATTTATACACTTTAACCTCAGACGCTCGACTTCAGTGTTGCTCTTCTTCACGGCGTATGACATCATCACGTGGAAAGGTCACATGACGCACCCTAAGCCGAACGTGCAAAGACTAAATCAAACGGCCTTTACACACATAAAGGTGAAACAGCGATGTCAGGCGATTTTAAAGTTGGAGGAGAACATGAGATGAAAAATGCATATGTGCATTTTAAGAACGGCAAAACAATGTAATGGCATAACTTTACAATATCATTGAGCTGTAGATTATTAGTCATACCCACTCTCTCCTCATCTCCATCACTCTCTCTCCTCATCTCCATCACTCTCTCTCCTCATCTCCATCACTCTCTCTCCTCATCTCCATCACTCTCTCTCCTCATCTCCATCACTCTCTCTCCTCATCTCCATCACTCTCTCTCCTCATCTCCATCACTCTCTCTCTCCTCATCTCCATCACTCTCTCTCCTCATCTCCATCACTCTCTCTCCTCATCTCCATCACTCTCTCTCCTCATCTCCATCACTCTCTCTCCTCATCTCCATCACTCTCTCTCCTCATCTCCATCACTCTCTCTCCTCATCTCCATCACTCACTCTCTCCTCATCTCCATCACTCTCTCTCCTCATCTCCATCACTCTCTCTCCTCATCTCCATCACTCTCTCTCTCTCCTCATCTCCATCACTCTCTCTCTCTCCTCATCTCCATCACTCTCTCTCTCTCCTCATCTCCATCACTCTCTCTCCTCATCTCCATCACTCTCTCTCCTCATCTCCATCACTCTCTCTCCTCATCTCCATCACTCTCTCTCCTCATCTCCATCACTCTCTCTCTCTCCTCATCTCCATCACTCTCTCTCCTCATCTCCATCACTCTCTCTCCTCATCTCCATCACTCTCTCTCTCTCCTCATCTCCATCACTCTCTCTCCTCATCTCCATCACTCTCTCTCCTCATCTCCATCACTCTCTCTCTCTCCTCATCTCCATCACTCTCTCTCCTCATCTCCATCACTCTCTCTCCTCATCTCCATCACTCTCTCTCCTCATCTCCATCACTCTCTCTCCTCATCTCCATCACTCTCTCTCCTCATCTCCATCACTCTCTCTCTCCTCATCTCCATCACTCTCTCTCCTCATCTCCATCACTCTCTCTCCTCATCTCCATCACTCTCTCTCCTCATCTCCATCACTCTCTCTCCTCATCTCCATCACTCTCTCTCCTCATCTCCATCACTCTCTCTCCTCATCTCCATCACTCTCTCTCCTCATCTCCATCACTCACTCTCTCCTCATCTCCATCACTCTCTCTCCTCATCTCCATCACTCTCTCTCCTCATCTCCATCACTCTCTCTCTCTCCTCATCTCCATCACTCTCTCTCTCCTCATCTCCATCACTCTCTCTCTCTCCTCATCTCCATCACTCTCTCTCCTCATCTCCATCACTCTCTCTCCTCATCTCCATCACTCACTCTCTCTCCTCATCTCCATCACTCTCTCTCTCTCCTCATCTCCATCACTCTCTCTCCTCATCTCCATCACTCTCTCTCCTCATCTCCATCACTCTCTCTCTCTCTCCTCATCTCCATCACTCTCTCTCTCTCCTCATCTCCATCACTCTCTCTCCTCATCTCCATCACTCTCTCTCTCTCCTCATCTCCATCACTCTCTCTCTCCTCATCTCCATCACTCTCTCTCTCTCCTCATCTCCATCACTCTCTCTCCTCATCTCCATCACTCTCTCTCTCTCCTCATCTCCATCACTCTCTCTCTCTCCTCATCTCCATCACTCTCTCTCTCTCCTCATCTCCATCACTCTCTCTCTCTCCTCATCTCCATCACTCTCTCTCCTCATCTCCATCACTCTCTCTCTCTCCTCATCTCATCACTCTCTCTCCTCATCTCCATCACTCTCTCTCCTCATCTCCATCACTCTCTCTCCTCATCTCCATCACTCTCTCTCCTCATCTCCATCACTCTCTCTCTCTCCTCATCTCCATCACTCTCTCTCTCCTCATCTCCATCACTCTCTCTCTCTCCTCATCTCCATCACTCTCTCTCTCTCCTCATCTCCATCACTCTCTCTCCTCATCTCATCACTCTCTCTCCTCATCTCATCACTCTCTCTCCTCATCTCATCACTCTCTCTCCTCATCTCCATCACTCTCTCTCCTCATCTCCATCACTCTCTCTCCTCATCTCCATCACTCTCTCTCCTCATCTCCATCACTCTCTCTCTCTCCTCATCTCCATCACTCTCTCTCTCTCCTCATCTCCATCACTCTCTCTCTTCTCATCTCCATCACTCTCTCTCTCTCCTCATCTCCATCACTCTCTCTCCTCATCTCCATCACTCTCTCTCTCTCCTCATCTCCATCACTCTCTCTCTCCTCATCTCCATCACTCTCTCTCTCCTCATCTCCATCACTCTCTCTCTCCTCATCTCATCACTCTCTCTCCTCATCTCCATCACTCTCTCTCTCCTCATCTCCATCACTCTCTCTCTTCTCATCTCCATCACTCTCTCTCTCTCCTCATCTCCATCACTCTCTCTCCTCATCTCCATCACTCTCTCTCTCTCCTCATCTCCATCACTCTCTCTCTCCTCATCTCCATCACTCTCTCTCTCTCCTCATCTCCATCACTCTCTCTCTCTCCTCATCTCCATCACTCTCTCTCTCCTCATCTCCATCACTCTCTCTCTCCTCATCTCCATCACTCTCTCTCTCTTCTCATCTCCATCACTCTCTCTCTCTCTTCATCTCCATCACTCTCTCTCCTCATCTCCATCACTCTCTCTCCTCATCTCCATCACTCTCTCTCCTCATCTCCATCACTCTCTCTCTCTCCTCATCTCCATCACTCTCTCTCTCTCCTCATCTCCATCACTCTCTCTCTCTCCTCATCTCCATCACTCTCTCTCTCTCCTCATCTCCATCACTCTCTCTCCTCATCTCCATCACTCTCTCTCCTCATCTCCATCACTCTCTCTCCTCATCTCCATCACTCTCTCTCTCTCTCTTAATCTCCATCACTCTCTCTCTCCTCATCTCCATCACTCTCTCTCTCTCTTCTTCTCAGTCTCCTCATCTCCATCACTCTCTCTCTCCTCATCTCCATCACTCTCTCTCTCTTCTCATCTCCATCACTCTCTCTCTCTCTTCATCTCCATCACTCTCTCTCTCTTCTTCTCAGTCTCCTCATCTCCATCACTCTCTCTCTCTGAAGTTTGTTCAATTCATTCACAATGTAAATGTGGCGATGGTTTGTCTAGATCAGACTCTATTCCTCTGGGATCGGTCAGAGCCTCTGAAGCCCTTCCTCTGAAACTGCAGTGATCTGGACCTTCAGCCGTTGGTTCCCATTGAAGTCCATTATGAGCAGAACAATCCTGGAGTGATCCTCAAACACTGAAGAGAGAAACACATGAACATCTGGGATGAGGAAATCATCAGGAAGTGTTCATTCTGAAGTGAACTCATCCTTTAAAGACTTAGATTTAGTGATCAGGATGATGTCATAACGAACACTTCATGTATAATAAGCAAATTCATATAGCCTGTGTACGGTGGCCCAGTAGTGCACAACACAACGAAATCAAACCACGACACAACGGAAATGCGGAAGTGCGTTAAAGGTATTTATACTGGAGAACTGCCACGGCGCATGACGCCTAAGGGAACGTCTGCCAATTCCACCAAGTGGTTGAAATGTATAATTTAAATTAAATATATTAAAGTGTTCAATATGTTCAAATTCCAATGTTGTGTTGTATAATGCACGTAGGTGATTTTGAATTGGTATTTCATGTCGATATACAATTGCACACTTAAAACTGTATAATAATCTATAGAACAATGGCAAGGAAAGCTAACTTTACCGCAACCGAGAGCCCCCTAGTGGTCGTTTTCCGTTGTGTTGTGCACTACTGGGCCACTGTACCTTTGTCAAACTGTACCTAAAAAATAAAAATGAAAAAGGGTCATATATAGTTTGGGGGTTTGTACAATTGTTTAATGTTTCTCAAAGAGTCTCTTCTGCTCATTAATCTGATCATAAATGCAGTAAAACAGTGAACTATTACTCCAGTGGAAAGCAGCTGTTGATTTGAACAGATTATGTGTGACAAAAAACACAAACTCACATAAAAAGCAAAGAGTCAAACTGGCCAACTAAAGGAAACACTGATCTCCATAATGGTGACCAATGTTTTTTTTCCTTTCCATAAAACATCAACATCTAAACCTCTGTGTATAACAGTGTTTATCTGAAATAGAAACATTATAAATGTCTTTACTGTCAGTGGACAGTAAAAATCTGTATCCGTTCAGGAATAGACGCTGATCTGTTCTGTCTTCTACAGGTGGGTGTTGTATGAGAAGCCGGAGTTCAAAGGGGAGAGGATCGCTCTGGACGAGGGCGACATCGAGCTGACGGACCCCTTCGGACCGCCGGATGAAGACGTGTCCGACCAGCAGGAAGGAACGCCAGCGGATCGCGGGGAAGGAGACGGTGAGCCCGAGCCTCGGATAAAGAGGACGTTCGTCATCGGATCCATACGGCGAGCAGTGAGGGTACGGCATCTCTTTACCACTACACTCTCAGAAATAAAGAGGGCTCCATGAAGAACCTTTAACACCCACTGAATCTTCTTAAACTTCTTCAAATGTTCATTACACTAAGAATAAACGGGTTATTTAAACTGAACGCATCAGCGAGAGCTCCTTCGGGAGCCAGGCATAAACAGAGCCTGAGAGGGAACAGGGTTTGAGCTCATGAATGTGCCTCCGATGGATGGGATCATGATCACAGCCGTGTTTATGAGAGGTCCTAGAGCGCCACCTTGTGTCCCAGAGCAGAATTGGGCCTAAATCTGGCAGGACTTCTATAGACTTCTGACCAATGGGAACGAAGAACGTCAGTCAAGTGTTGAAATATTACTCCATGAGCCATATATTTATTCTAGTCAGCACTAATAGAGCACGCATCAAAACATTAAACTTTAATATACTTAAATATCTCTTCAAGTATGCAAACAAATGATATATCATAGAGTATTTTAAAACTAAATGTGTGCTAATAAATGGCAACATATAATATAAATAATAGAATGTACAGGGCAAAATGTGTGAGCATGTTTAGAGGAACGCTATGAAAACACACTGGTTTATATCATCTGCCACAGATATTTATATTAATATGAGTTATTTTATCTAAAGCCGCCGTACAGACGGTGACACACAAATGCAAACATGCCCACATTCAAGCATTTCAGTGGAGCGGATTTAACTCACGGGCGTGACCGGAATATATGGGAGGATTTCAGACTCAAAATGATTCATACACACACACACACACTTCTCCATGAACTTGATAAATGTTGCAGACATGTTTTCCTATCCTCAAACAAATGTCTTTTAACTTGTGTGTGCAAGATACAGAATGACACGAATGTGCAGCGATTTGTACAAATAGAGACATAGTTGTGATACAAAACTTTGATTGTGTATTAATGTGGGTCAGAGTGTGTGTGTGTGCAGCGAGTGAGATCCGGTGAAGAGTGTATCGGTGCATGCATTCATGGACTCGTCTGTGAGTCCATCCTTTGATTCATGTGGATTTTGAGACTTTCATTTAGCCCGTTTGGCCTTGCACGATCCACACACACACACACACACACACACACACACACACACACACACACACACACACACACACACAGCTGTCTAAGAAAACTTGCTGCCACTAGATGGCAGTATTCTGCCTATAAGACGCTTCATGTGTCCTCGTTATGAAGCAGAGGAGGCTACTTTGTATAGGCGAGCAGATTAAATCAGGTTATGAACACAACATTGTTCATCACAACATTTTTCTCCCACAGAAAACCATTATAAAATGCTTAATATGCAATATCGCGCATGCTCAATAAAGTGTATAGGCTACCTTTAATATCCCCGTTTTACTGCAGGAAGCACATGAAGTGTTTTCTGTCATAACTGACTTCATGGAGAAACGCTCATGTGTGTATGATGAGCACAGGATGGGTTCATGCAGTCTCACATCCCGGGAATATTCTCGAACGCTTCATGTGAAAACGCTCTGAAGTCCGTCAGACCAGACTCTTATTAATAAAGCATGTGCAAAAAATGCGTGCGTGCGTGCGTGCGTGCGTGCGTGCGTGCGTGCGTGCGTGCGTGCGTGCGTGCGTGCGTGTGTGTGTGTGTGTGCGTGCGTGTGTGTCTCGGT
The DNA here is from genome assembly GCA_023566225.1 of Romanogobio albipinnatus. Classification (NCBI taxonomy): domain Eukaryota; kingdom Metazoa; phylum Chordata; class Actinopteri; order Cypriniformes; family Gobionidae; genus Romanogobio; species Romanogobio albipinnatus. The sequence continues at coordinate 600,664 of CM042261.1, read as the reverse complement.
TTGACTTCAGGAAGAGCAGTGTCAAAAACATGATTGTGTTTGGAAAGCAGATTCCAAAGTTCCAAAGTCCCAAAATAAGAAATACAGATACTTGAAAAATGTCCTTAAAGCTACACTGTGTGATATTTTCCCCCATCTAGCGGTGAAAGGGTTTATGACCATCCAGTAAATATTAGTTTCTGTTCCTCCCAATTCCGATTTCGTTTTAACTCCTACGGTGGCTGATTTAGTCCAAGATTAGCATGGCTTCCAGTTCCACCTCGTCCATTAGTGTTCCTTCAAGTGATGAGGTTACTTTAGAAAACTATTATAATTTGAGTTATTTAATTAGTCAGTTAACATGTAGGTTATGACATCTATGTAAAATGAATAATAGTTTTACGTAATTTATTTACCATTTCATTGCTAACATCAGCTCTCAGGTTCCCAGACGAGTGCAAGCTAATCTTAGTGAAGTAACTTTTATCAGTGCTATCGTTATTCTGGATATTGCACGACATCACTAGCGTAAGGCAAAGTTTACATTGTAGGCTACATCATTTTCTCCGTGAGCAGAGATCAGTTGATGTGACGGAGGTGCGAGCCATCGAGTGTTAAAACACGAAAGGCGAAGCTTGAATTTACGGGTATGTCCCTCTTTGGCTAATGTACTTTCAAGATGGAGGGGCAACATGGCGACCCCCATTCCAACCCCTTACCCGTATGCATTTTCAATGGTATATTATAAACTTACGAGAATACTTTATTACTTGAAAGAAGTAAATATACATTAATGAGAACATATATTTAAGTGTTTTTAGCTAAGAATAAACTAAAACAGTTACACAGTGCAGCTTTAAGCAGAAATGCTTTGCTACTGTCAGCGCTGCATAAGTGAGGTGTTCTTAATTCGTTTTTGTTATTTTTTTATGCTCAGCATAACTTCTCCTCCTTTCCAGGATTACAGTGTTCCTGAAATCAGTCTTTTCCCAGAGGAAAATGCAGAAGGCAAGAAGGTGACATTCAGAGACACATCAGAAGACTCCCGAATCTTCGGCTTCCCGATCAAAGCCAACTCCATCATCATCAACGCCGGCCTGTGAGTGACAGTGACTGATCATAGGAGAATACTCTCTCTCTCTCTCTCTCTCTCTCTCTCTCTCTCTCGTTCCTCTGTCACCATCCTGTGTTTGTTCTCCCAGGTGGCTGGTGTTTGCCGAGCCCTTCTTCCAGGGCGTCCCGCGGGTGCTGGAGGTGGGAGGATTCTCCAGCCCCGCCGCCTGGGGCGTCTCACACCCGTACGTCGCCTCTTTACACCCGCTCAAGATCGTAAGCATCTCCTCCATCCTTTGTCCTCCACAGTACACACTATATCACCAGAAGTATTGAGCCACCCCTCCACATCCCTGAGTTCACTACTAAATATTCCACGCTCAACTGTTAGTGGAAGCCATTGGGAACAACAGCAGCTCAGTCACAGAGCGGGGTCAGCGCATGCTGAGGGTCACAGAGCGGGGTCAGCGCATGCTGAGGGTCACAGAGCAGGGTCAGCGCATGTTGAGGGTCACAGAAGTCGCCAACTTTCTGCAGAGTCAAGAGCTCCAGACCTCCAAACTCCTGTGTCCTTCAGATGAGCTCAAGAACAGTGTGTAGAGCTTCATGGAATGGGTTTCCATGGCCGAGCAGCTCATCCAAGCCTTACATCACCAAGTGCGATGCAAAGCGTGGGATGCAGTGGGGTAAAGCGTGCCGCCACTGGACTCTAGAGCAGTGGAGACGTGTTCTCTGAGTGACCAATCACGCTTCTCTGTCTGACAATCCCATGGACGAGTCTGGGTTTGGCGGTTGCCAGGAGAACGAGACTTGCCAAGTGTAAAGTTTGGTGGAGAGGGGATTATGGGGTGGGGTTGTTTTTCAGGGGTTGGGCTCTTAATGCTTCACCAAGACATTTTGGACAATTTCATGCTCCCAACTTTGTGGGACCAGTTTGGGGACGGCCCCTTCCTGTCCCAGCATGCCTGCGCTCCAGTGCTCAAAGCTCCGCTCCATAAAGACATGGATGAGGAGTTTGGTGTGGAGGAACTGGACTGGCCTGCACAGAGTCCTGACCTCAACCCGATAGAACACCTT
>CM042261.1:591055-593555 GCA_023566225.1 Romanogobio albipinnatus | reverse complement strand
GCTGGTGTAGCGTTGGTGTAACGCTGTTGTAATACTGGTGTAACGCTGATGTTACGCTGATGTAATGCTGTTGTAACGCTGGTGTAATGCTGTTGTAACGCTGGTGTAACGGGTGTAATGCTGGTGTAACGCTGGTGTAATGCTGGCGTGACGCTGATGTAATGCTGGTGTAACACTGGTGTAATGCTGATGTAACGCTGGTATAATGCTGGTGTAACGCTGGTATAATGCTGGTGTAATTCTGGTGTAGCGTTGGTGTAACGCTGTTGTAATACTGGTGTAACGCTGATGTTACGCTGATGTAATGCTGTTGTAACGCTGGTGTAATGCCGGTGTAACGCTGGTGTAACGGGTATAATGCCGGTGTAACGCTGGTGTAACGGGTGTAATGCTGGTGTAACGCTGGTGTAATGTTGGTGTGCCGCTGATGTAACGCTGTTGTAATACTGGTGTAACGCTGGTGTAAAGCTGGTGTAGCGTTGGTGTAACGCTGGTGTAATGCTGATGTAACGCTGGTATAATGCTGGTGTAACGCTGGTGTAATGCTGGTGTAGCGTTGGTGTAACACTGTTGTAATACTGGTGTAACGCTGGTGTAACGCTGTTGTAATGCTGGTGTAACGCTGATGTAAAGTTGGTGTAACACTGGTGTAATGCTGTTGTAATGCTGGTGTAACGCTGTTGTAATGCTGGTGTAACGCTGATGTAAAGTTGGTGTAACACTGGTGTAATGCTGTTGTAATGCTGGTGTAACGCTGGTATAAAGCTGGTGTAACGCTGATGTAATGCTAATGTAATGCTGGTGTAACACTGGTGTAACGCTGATGTAATGCTGATGTAATGCTGGTGTAACGCTGGTGTAATGCTGATGTAATTCTGGTGTAACGCTGGTGTAACACTGGTGTAACGCTGATGTAATGCTGGTGTAATGCTGGTGTAACGCTGATGTAATGCTGGTGTTGTGTGCTCGCTGCAGGTGCTGCTGTACTCAGAGCTGGACTTCCAGGGCTCGTGTCGAGTGTGTCATCAGAACCAGAGCGATCTGCCGGAGAGTCTGGCGGTCAGATCCTGCAGGGTGGTGGGAGGAAGGTCAGTGAGCCGCTGTCTCTGCCTCTGCCCTCAGGAGGATCTGTTTCTCACACTCCTCTGTTGGTTTCAGCTGGGGGCTGTATGGAGGAGAGGAGTTCAGCGGAGACATGTGTGTTCTGTCTGAAGGAGACTATCCCAGCCTGACCAGCATGGGCTTCCCGTTCGGCTCCAGCATCCGCTCCGTCAAAGCCGTTCCAATGGTGAGCAGGAACTCCAGGAGAGCTCTCCACTCCCGTTTACTCATGCCATTACACACACGCTCAGCATAACTCATGAACTCGCACATCAAATGCAAGACATGTTTCAATAGTTGTTGCAGTTTTTCGGTGATGCCCGCTTACGATGTCTTCGACCATGGATGTACTGTATTACTTCAACACGCCTTCATCATAAGCACATGTGCACTTTAATCAGAGAGGAGGAGATGCATATCTCACGCGGATGATGACCTCAATCACATTATTTTGATGTCTGAGTGAGTGTGTGTGAGTGAATCTCATGATGAGCTGATGTGTGTTCTCTCTCAGACCTTCTCTGTGCCGTCAATCTCTCTCTTCGGACTCGAGTGCTTTGAAGGTCGAGAGGTCACTATCGACACACAGGTCTCCAACATGCAGGAGGAAGGGTTTAATACACACTTCCTGTCCGTCAGGGTCAACAGCGGCTGGTGAGTTTGCACTGCTTTATATTACTGTGCTTTAAATCTGTACAGCATGTAATGTTTCTGAAAGAGTCTCTTCTGCTCACCAAGGCTACAACAATACATGTGAACACACACTCCCCTAAAGGATTATCAGGAGCACACTAATACTGTGTTTGACCCCTTTGGCCTTCAGAACTGCCCTAATTCTACGTGGCATTGATTCAACAAGGAGCTGAAAGCATTCTTTAGAAATGTTGGCCCATATTGATAGGATAGCATCTTGCAGTTGATGGAGATTTGTGGGATGCACATCCAGGGCACGAAGCTCCCGTTCCACCACATCCCAAATATGCTCTATTGGGTTGAGATCTGGGGACTGTGGGACGGCCATTTTAGTCCAGTGAACTCATTGTCATGTTCAAGAAACCAATTTGAAATGATTGGAGCTTTGTGCCATGGGGCATTATCCTGCTGGAAGTAGCCATCAGAGGATGGGCACATGCTGGGCATAAAGGGATGGACATGGTCAGAAACAATGCTCAGGTAGGCCGTGGCATTTAAACCATGCCCAATTGGCACTAAGGGGCCTAAAGTGTGCCAAGAAAACATCCCCCACACCATTACACCACCACCACCAGCCTGCACAGTGGTAACAAGGCATGATGGATCCATGTTCTCATTCTGTTTACGCCAAATTCTGACTCTACCATCTGAATGTCTCAACAGAAATCCAGACTCATCAGACCAGGCAACATTTTTCCAGTCTTCA
>CM042261.1:571055-586055 GCA_023566225.1 Romanogobio albipinnatus | reverse complement strand
TCCCCCGAGAATATGAAATAAGGGGGGGCCATTTTGTATCGCCGCGGGGAATAGTTGTGGTATAGTTAGTAGGCTGGAGTGCTGTTGACAATGCTGATGAAACGCTGTTATTTTCATCCGGATTGCAGGTCCACTTTCTTCAGCCTTCCTAGGGACGGGGGGGCTGTAGTGCGTTTAACATACAACGTCATATTCATGTGTGTAAGAGACATGAGGGGAACACGATCGCATTTGCATCGGATATATGCTGCCCATCATAAATCAAAGCACGAGACAGACAGGGGTCGGAGGAGAAGATCGGAAAATGTGACATAATGGACAATATTGGTCTGTATTTGCAATACATGAGCCTTCAGCTGCACGAGACAGGCGGGCACGAGACAGGCGGGCACGCGCGGCTACCGCGGCACATCTCGCAGAGGAAAGCTTCCACAATCTTCGCGAGTACGGGCTACAACCTGTAAGTGTGATTTATTTTTCGTCGATGTGTTTTCCTGTAATAGTTCGTGTTGTTAATTGTAGCCTACGTTGTAGCAAGGAAGTAAACATGACAGCGCTGTTTGGCTCTGCACACCAGTTTGTTAAATGCTCATTCATACTTAACGTTATCCAACAAACACCTCACGTTACAAACTGTTTAAAATCTCAACAGCGAACTTGGCATTAGTGTAAATTATTCTTTGATTAGAGCTTTTATGTATTGTTTATCTACAGGCATGCTAAACATGCTTCTGTGTTTGATTTGGCTACTATGTTTAGTGTCCGTTCTTGCGACAGATATTTGGCAAAGCGTTCTAAAAATACAAAAGTAACGGTGCCATTCAGGAGCGATCACTATAGATCCGCAGTCTTTACTCTTGAGGACTGAACAGGTTCTGCTCGATCATCTTCACTAAAATTGTCTGGGTCTGATTCGGGCTCTTGTTATGGTTTCATTGACACTATTGTACACAAAGCTCAGGCTAGTAGCCTGGGGCTACCTGTAGAGGTAAGGGGCGTGACGCTTTCGAGAAATGTTTCACTAGGCGGTTAGCGAATCACAACACACTGGGCCAGCTAACCAATCAGAGCCCATTGCGTATTTTTGAGGGACTGGCTTCACAGAATCCGGAAACCATCAGACAGAGCAGTGTAGAATAAAGGTCAAATATATGAAAAATACTGCATGTTTTTAAAAACGAAGCATGAACACACGTTACAGTGCAGCCCACAAACACAATCAAGCCTTCGAAAGAATGTGCTTTACCACCCCTTTAAATTAAACACAGTTTATTGTGTACGCAAAAACGAATATATAATGCGTGACTTTTAATGATGAACAAGCTGGAAATACAGCGGGACTCTTATTTTGAAATGTCTGCGCCTCTATTGCAGTTGCAGGAGCTCATTCAAGTTCAGATGAGGAGATCAAATATGCGTTGTTACAACCGTCTGAAACATATTACTATATAAACATGGTGAAGTAAACACTGTCATTATTCATCAGCATTAGTTCATCAACAATATCCTGGCATAAATGTGTGTTATTGATCGACTGTGAGCCGCTCTGGAGCTGGATTGGGGGTGTGTGAGCCGTGTTCTCCAGCGGTTAGATCAGTTCAGATCAAATGAGCTCATCTGTGACACAGGACATCAGTTCTGACCCCATCTCTGCCCTAATCCACCCTCACTAACATTCTCCTCGCGCTTTTATGTGTTGACCAAAATGACAGTAAGTTTTCCTCATAGTTTGTCATCCAACACTAGATTTTATTTAGTTATCGTCTCGTTTTCGTCAGTGAAAAAAGGCCGTTGACGAACATTATTCGTCAATGAAATGAACACTGTGCTACAACGTACAATTAACAACACAAACTATTACAGGAAAACACATCGACGAGAAATAAATCACACTTACAGGTTGTGGCCCGTAAACAGCTTCTGTTTTTAAATCCATCTTTCAGGACAATGGCCCCGCCCCCTTATTTAATATTCTCGGGGGAGGGGTTTATGTAAATATTGGGGCTGATGATGTCAGAGACCCTGGAGGAATGTCTGTAGTCCCTAGCGGCCGTTTGCTGTAGTCCTTAGAAACTGATTTCTTTAAAAGCAAATATCTCCCTTTGCTTTAAACTTTGAACGTTGTAACTTTGCAGATGTTGTTTATGCTCAAACAGCAACATCACACACTAGCTAAAGTTAGAAAAGTGAAATCGTGCTTTCACAGAAACTGATTTCTTTAAGAGTATTATTAGGGCTGCATGGACTTTAACCTCAAATCTCCAAAAGTTCAAGCACATTTGACAGTGGAAGCTTGAAAGAGTCTCCCAGTTCTGACTTCTTCCTCGTTTATATTAGGAAATATAGAACAAGCTTCCATTAAAACATCCATTTCCTCTTTATTACAGGAGGCAAAACGTACGACAGAGAGCATGTGGTGATCCGAGAGGAGGGTGAGGAGCGCGGGAGCCAGCAGTGGGAGCTGGAGTTTCTCTAACCCCGCCCACTCGTGATCATGTGTCCCGCCTCTCCTTCTGACTCCACCCTCACTCAGATCCAACAGAAACATTTACCCGAGCGAGTGAGGTCAGAGGTCATCCGATGGGTCATGTTACACTGTCCTCACTGAAGATGGTGCTGGTGTTTATCCTTCATGATGAGCTTTCTCTCAGATATCATCTGTCAATCCTCTCTGCTGGCATGCTATTGGCCACACTGGGTGTGCTGTAATATCAGTGTCTGTGATTGGTCTATAGCCGCTGAAGAAGCTGTTCACGTTTGTTTTTAATACCCAAAGTGTGTTGATCTCAGAGTCGATATAAATCGCCATGCCTTTGGAAAACCAAGAACTTTATGTGTAAATGTTATTTTTCAAAGTACAATGTGAAATATTATGTAACAGGGAGTGGCTTTAATTTTATAATAAAACAAAAACAAAAACAATCATGTCTGAGTTCATACATTAGTGTGTTGTAGTTCATCTTCTTCTTCGTCGTCTTCTCTTTGCAACACCCTAGCAACCAACGGGCATCCTGGCAACCACATAGCAACACCCTAGCAGCCACCTGAATACCCTAGCAACACCCTAGAAACCACCTGAATACCCTAGCAACACCCTAGCAACCACAGAGTACCCTAGCAACCACCCATGTATCCAAGCAACCACATAGCAACGCCCTAGCAACCACCTGAATACCCTAGCAATCACATAAAAACACCCTAGCAACCACATAGCAACCACCCATGTACCCTAGCAACCACCCATGTACCCTAGCTACCACATGAATATCCATTGGTGTGTTGTAGTTCTTCTTCATCATCTTTTCTTTGCAACCTCATAGCAACACATTAGCAACCACCTGAGTAGCCTAGCAATTACATAGCAACACCGTAGCAACCACAGAGTACCCTAGCAACCACCCATGTACCCTAGCTACCACATGAATATCCATTGGTGTGTTGTAGTACTTCTTCATCATCTTTTCTTTGCAACCTCATAGCAACACATTAGCAACCACCTGAGTAGCCTAGCAATCACATAACAACACCCTAGCAACCACAGAGTACCCTAGCAACCACATAGCAACACCCTAGCAACCACCCATGTACCCTAGCTCCCACATGAATATCCATTGGTGTGTTGTAGTTCTTCTTCATCATCTTTTCTTTGCAACCTCTTAGCAACACATTAGCAACCTCTGTGTATCCTAGCAACACCCTAGCAACCCCCTGAGTACCCTAGCAATCACATAGAAACACCGTAACAACCACCGGTGTACCCTAGCAACCACCTGAATACCCTAGCCATCACATAGAAACACCATAGCAACCACAGAGTACCCTAGCAACCACCCATGTATCCAAGCAACCACATAGCAATGCCCTAGCAACCACCTGAATACCCTAGCAATCACATAAAAACACCCTAGCAACCACAGAGTACCCTAGCAATCACATAGCAACCACCCATGTACCCTAGCTACCACATGAATATCCATTGGTGTGTTGTAGTTCTTCTTCATAATCTTTTCTTTGCAACCTCATAGCAACACATTAGCAACCACCTGAGTAGCCTAGCAATTACATAGCAGCACCCTAGCAACCACAGAGTGCCCTAGCAACCACCCATGTACCCTAGCTACCACATGAATATCCATTGGTGTGTTGTAGTTCTTCTCCATCATCTTTTTTTTTTGCAACCTCATAGCAACACCCTAGCAACCACAGAGTACCCTAGCAACCACCCATGTACCCTAGCTACCACATGAACATCCATTGGTGTGTTGTAGTTCTTCTTCATCATCTTTTCTTTGCAACCTCATAGCAACACATTAGCAACCACTGAGTACCCTAGCAACCTCCGTGTATCCTAGCAGCACCCTAGCAACCACCTGAGTACCCTAGCAATCACATAGAAACACCGTAACAACCACCGGTGTACCCTAGCAACCACCTGAATACCCTAGCCATCACATAGAAACACCATAGCAACCACAGAGTACCCTAGCAACCACATAGAAACACCCTAGCCACCATCTGAGCACCCTAGCAATCACATAGAAACACCCTAGCAACCACTGAGTACCCTTGCAACCACCTGTGTACCATAGCAACACCCTAGCAACCAACTGAGTACCCTAGCAATAACATAGAAACACCCAAGCAACCACTGAGTACCCTAGAAACCACCTGTGTATCCTGGCAACACCCTAACAACCACCTGAGTACCCTAGCAACCACATAGCAACCACCCAAGTACCCTAGTAACCACATAGCAACACCCTAGAAACCACCCAAGTACCCTAGCAACTGCATAGCAAACTTTTTATCTGAGAGACTTAAAGCCTTCAAACTTTGGGCTTTTAAAACTGATTCAAACTTAGAATCCTTTCAACTTCAAGCTTTTAGAACTCTGTCTAATCAACTGTTACACAGCACAGGCTTTACTCCAGACGCTCAGGCTAGGCTTTCTCAAGCCAACATCAGTTTGTTCACACACTTTACTCGTCCAGTTTCTTATAACAGTTCATAAACACAACTTCAGCCCAGCCCAGAGCGTTGTGTTAATGTTGCTGGGATGTTATTTCTGAATGTTCATAATGTGGTTATGTGAACGTTAAAGGAACACTCCATTTGCAAACATGATTATGTCACTTTGAATGTTCTCTGAAGTGAGTAGAAGCCGCTCCATGAACAATGTATGAAGAATGTTTTTAAAGAGCATAACATTGAAGGAATGCTCTATTAACGTTACTGGAAGAACGTTTGGTCATGACTGTGAGGGAGCGTTCACTGTTCACTGGTCATTATCTGGGCGGAGGATCTGTGCGTTCTGCTCAGTGAGTGTGTGTGTGTGTGTGTGAGAGAGACGTGTTCAGATGTCTGATAACGGCCGAGGATGTGTCATGTGATGTTGCTCTTTCAGGTGGAGAATAGTTCTCCAGAGATCCCAGTGTTTGACTTGAGCTCATTTACACACACAAGTTCAGCTCTGTTGACATTAACAACACCTTCTCACATTTCTCACATTACAACCTGCTAGTCTTCCGCACATCCACACACTGAGTTCTCATTTCAGGAAGCTTTGTAATTCAGAGAAGGCTGTTTTGGGAAGAATCTGGTCGATTGGTGATCCAGTTCTGCAGGTTTGTGTGTGTCTCCAGTTCACACCCATGATGGGATATCTGATCTGATCCGATCTGAGACATTGAGAACTTGTATTTGAGACGTTTTGTGTGTTGTGCATCAGACGCGTCTGAGATCTACGGAAAGCAGGAGCTGTTTATTCCTCAAAAGCCTTGAGTTTGATAAGGCCGATCCAGCGTCAGTGAAAGAGCTGAACTTCGACCTCACACACACCTCAGCAGGTAAAACACCTTCACTGGTCTCTCGGAGAGTTTGATCTTTCAGTGAGCCGGAGGAATGACCTTCAGTCACGGGGAAAGCAGATGATCTGACTCACTGACAGATATTCGTTCATGTTCTGAGCTCAAACTCACTTCATTTTCATGATTTTAATATCTTCAGTGATTTCTCTTCTCCAGTAAATGTGTCCTGATGTATGAGATATTTGTGCTGGAGAACGGAACATTGTGTGACAGGTTTGCTGGGATGGGTTGGTTTAAGGGGGCAATGGTGTAATTATAGATGTAAATGGATCTGCAAGCACACAAGGAGGCAGATGATCAACTGATTTTAAGCAAAAAGGATGAAAACCCATAAATACATTGAGTTGTGTTGAGCCAATTTCATGTTTGTTCAATTATAGCGCCACCAAGTGGCACAGTCTCACCACTTTATGTGTGTGTTCTACATATAAGTGTGTCAAACTTGGTGAAAATATCTCATTTCGTTTAGGAGTTGTAGATATTTGTATTTATGAGCATATATACACTAAAAAATGCTGGGTTAAAAATAACCCAAGTTGGGTTGAAAGTGGACTATCCCAGCAATTGGGTTGTTTTAAGCAAACATTTAACCCATAACCGCTGGGTTAGTCCACTTTCAACCCAACTTGGGTTATTTTTAACCCAGCATTTTTTAAAATGTATAAAAGCTAACCCACACCCGATTCTGATTGCATTTTTTTGCCACTTACTATCAAAATTCTGACATTTGGTTTCAAGCTTCCAGTCAACCGGCTGTGATCCTGACTTTCCTGCGGTGGGTTTGTCTCGATCGGACTAACGGAAGATATTCACGAAAATTGTTTAAACGCTAAATCACAACGTTGAACAAACCATTAGGCGAAACACAGCATGTTTGGTATCGTTGGACTCAGGATTCAGGAATCTAAGGATTCCCATGAAAATGAGTCAACCAAATCCAAAATTATAGGTTATATCATGCCGATGATCCATACCGAGTTTCATAGCAATACGCTAACACGTTCATAAAATACAGCATTTTACTACAAAACTCAAAATGGCCGATATGGAAATATTGGATATCATTTAACTCAGCATGCCGCGCTGAATTTAACAACACTTTTATGATTTTTGGGCAAACCGTTCAGAAGATATTCATGAAAGTCATTGGGCTCGGCATGGATTCCCATGAAAATAAGTCAACCAAATCCAAAATCATAAGCATGTAATATTTGATTTGACTAGTAGGTGATGCTGGCTGGAAATGTCTCGGGCTCTGTCAGGGCTTCATGACTATGTTTCATAACGATACGATAACGCCTTCATAAAATACAGCATTTTAATACAAAATTCAAAATGGGTGATATGGATATGATTATAGGGCGTTCACACCAGACGCAAATGAAGCGAATAAATCGCACTATTTGGCGGGCGCTTGAACACTTCGAATTTACTCGCTTCATTCGCTTCACAACAGACGTGAGTTTGTCATGGGCGGGGCTTCTGCCAGCGGCTCGTCTCGTTGTGAAATGGCTGACATGATTGTTTTAAAATACGGTGAATAAGCTCAATTTGCCGGCTTTAGCTAGCTTGTAGTCCCAATCGCCCTGAGATCACTCTATGTAGAGCTCAAATTGAGTAAAGAGCGTTTTACAGCTCACCAGACTGTCCGATCTCTTCACTCTCTTTCTTCCAAGCAAGATCCTTTTTATTCCTGTTTCTATAAAGTATGAAGATGTATCGTACAGCTCCGGGTATCCACATATGATTCTGTCCTCAGTGTTGTCACTACTAGAGCAAGCTCCTGATTGGTTAACGCGCTGCGAATATCCGCCAAAGATCAGATTTTTCAACTCGTGAGATTTGCGCCGCAGAATGTCTATTTGCGTCTTTGCATTGACTTAACATGTAAATCACTGGCGTGAAACGCTTCATCGCGTCTGGTGTGAACGCACCATTAGACTCGGCATGCCGTCCTGAATCTAACGACAACACTTTTATGATTTTTGGGCAAACCGTTCAGAAGTTATAAGCAAAAAAAAAAATGTATCTCCGCACCAGTAGGTGGCGCTGTGCTGAAACTCAGCATGTCTCCTCAGGTCATCCTTCTGACGACCTGTCCCAAGTTTGGTCAGAATACGATAAAGCGTTGCGGAGATACAGCCTTGTGTCTATTTCCACAAGCGTTACGTAAAACGATGAATCGCATTATTGTTGGCATTCTCTGAAAATTAATAACAAACAAATCAGATAAACCATCTACGAGGCGTTCGAAGTAGTTTTTTTGACGGGAAAATTTACGTCGTAGTTCATTTGAATCGTCTTGATCCAGAATTTAGTTTCTAGCCCTTATGGTTCAAAAGTTATTAGCACAAATGTAAGTCAAATTTTGGACAGGTGGTGGCGCTAGAGCGATTGAGTACTTGGAAGAAAGTGAAAGAGGAGGTCGGACAGTCTGGTGAGTTACACTCTTTACTCAGTTTGAGCTCTACATAGAGTGATCTCAGGGCGATTTGGACACTTTCTGCCATTGAGATGACTTGGAAAAAGTGTCCCAACCCCCTGAATTCACCCTATTGAGACTACAAGCTAGCTAAAGCCGGCAAATTGAGCTTATTCACCGTATTTTAACCTCTTAACTGTCACCGTCCCGCTAGCGGGACACCTGGCACGCCTTTTTTTCATATCATATATTTGATTAATTATCATAAATTAGGGGTCATTCGAAAGCTTACGAACTCAAAATTCATCCTGTGAAAACCGTTTTGAAATTGGGCATTGCGTTACCATGGAAACAGTACTTTAAATTATTTTAGCAGGCTCCTCCCCCTAGTGGGCGGTGTCATGTTTCATATTACAACATTTATCTGAACTACTTTATAATCAAAATCTTTTCTAATCTTGACACATATCGTCGGAAAGGTCTGAGTCTCAAGGTTTCATATTTGGTGACCGTTTTGTGATGGAAGTGACATTTGGACAGAAATTTACAGGAAAATGCACAATCAATGGAATTTCAATGACACCCGGTGGCTGTTTTTGGTACTGCGCCTAAACAACATCTCATGGGGACTTTAATTTTTGTGATATCGACTTCAAATTCGGAACACAACTTTATTAGACATATGGCTTTGATTTTGTTTCGTTCTCCAGCACAAATATCTCAACATTCATACATCAGGACACATTTACTGGAGAAGAGAAATCACTGCTGTATTTTATGAATCGCCTTGATCCAGAATTTAGTTTCTAGCCCTTATGGTTCAAAAGTTATTAGCACAAATGTAGGTAAATTTTGGACAGGTGGTGGCGCTAGAGCGATTGAGTGACAGACTCTTGGGTGTAGTTAACGTTGGGCCGGTCCTCTATCAGTGTGCCAGATTTCATGACTTTCCCGCACGCGATGGGCAGCCATAGACTCAAGAGCGGAGGAAGGAGAACGCCAGCTGGTCCAGTGGGTGATCGGCCCCTGATTAGGGATGATTTTAGACATGCATGTACACAATACGTGTGCTTTGGATGAAATGATTAATGTGAACGCCCGGACTGTTTCTCTCCAGACAGCCGTTCATCCGTCCTTCACTGAGCTGATGGAGTCAAACCCACAGGACGCTTCTCCTCTGATGGTCAGTGTGTCTGTCCTCTTCTGCCTTCTCAATGCGCTTTTCTTCTCCACTTCCACCCCGGCCTGTGTTTCTCTCGTCCCACAGATGGAGGGCATGTGGTGGGGAACGCTGGGATCCGTTCGGCCCTTCCCAAACTTCCGTCCGGAGAGAGACGCTGCGACCCTTCACGCCGCTCTGGAGAAGAAAGGTCCGTTTCCTCGTCCGACTGCTAGTCTTCAGCCATGTTCTAATGTTTTAACCATCGTATGTTTCTGTTAAAGACTCGAGCACCGTTGTGGGAATCCTGACCAATCGCAGTAATGCTCAGAGACAGTCTCTGGCCCGCGTCTACAAGAGCGTCTCACAGAAGGTACGCAACATCATCTGTGTGTCTTCGGCTCAGGCTGGGCTATATAATGACCAAATGTCCCATCAAGGAAAGTAGAAATAAAGAGTGCTTTCCTCCATCCTCATCTCTCTTTACTGCTCCAGCTCTTCTCTCTCAGTGTTCCTGAGCTCCTGAAACGCCTCCAGTGTAGTCTCCAGTTTTACAGCACATCACAATATTCCTCATTATAATAATTCATGCGCAGAATAAAGGGGCGGGGCTGAGTTAGTTAGTCGCGTGTTGAGACTGCCGGTTATGGTAATGGGCGGGGCATTTCCCAAACACCAATCACAACACAACTCTCCAGCCGACCAATCAGAGCACAGTGTGCTTTTCAGAAGGCGGGGCTTCATAGAGACAGGAAGTAAACAGAGCGTTACTGACAGACTGGGAACAGAGGAGCCGCAACACTGGAGAATATGAGGAATAATCAACATTACAGCAGGAAAACCTGCTCTAGTGGAGCCAGAGACACATCACGACTCTGAGAAGGGCAGAATATGGGCTGTTTAAAGAACATGAAGATAAAAATGTGTGTGTGTGTGTGTGTGTGTGTGTGTGTGTGTGTGTGTGTGTGTTACAGGAACTGCACGCGAGTCTGAAGAAGGTTCTTTCCGGTGATCTGCAGTCTCTGATTCTCGGTCTGATGATGATGCCGGAGCAGTTTGAGGCCCATCGCTTGCGCAAAGCCATGGAGGTGTGTGTGTGTGTGTTTGATTATCACTATACATTTAACTACAGAACCACACCCATTGAGCGTGTGTGTGTGTGTGTGTGTGTGTGTGTGTGTGTGTGTGTGTGTGTGTGTGTGTGTGTTCAGGGCGCTGGTACAGATGAAGACACTCTTCTAGAGGTGTTGTGCACCAGGACGCCTCAGCAGATCTCTGACATCACGGCTTCATACACTCAAGGTGCTTTAAGAACAATTTACAAAACTGTTGACACTTCTGATTAAAGCCTGGTGTCTTCTGAAATTCTTGAACTGAATTTTGATATTAAAACAAGATTGATATTGGAAATATTTGAGTAGATTGATCAGTCATATTTACTGCTCATACTGTGACACTAATGATGTAATGATTGTTGCTGATTTATCACTGTCACCACACAAAACTGAGATCTGTTGAGAAGGAGCGTTGTGTAACTGCGGCTCTGTTCGCTCTTGCTGAGCCACACCGGATGGCCGATAACAGCGTGGAGGTCCTGACAGGACGTGTGTCTCTATATAATCAGAACAGCCTCTTTAACTGCAGAGTTTGCTCAGATGTCACTGAGAGGGACTCTTCTAGTGCAGCTCAACACTGGGCATCTCACCCCGTGGCACTGGATATTTAATAGATTTGTAAGCATGGCTGATGAGCTCAAGTACCCAGTGCAACAAGCTCTGACCTTTTCTTGGCCCCCAAAACAGAGAAAAGGTTGGTCTGATTGTGGCCCTCAGATAGCCCCATAGAGCTCTTACTGGGCACAAAGTCTGCTTTTACTTCCTTCCTGTGTATCAGCATCAGAGGACTAAACACTGCCAGCTCAAGAGCCGGGTTTCTAAAACTCTTAAAGGGATCTCCTGGTGTTGAGACTTGTATGGCTTAATTTAACATAAATGGTGTCTTTTACTGAAATATGTAGTAGAAAACCCATGAAAGATCTACGTTATATCAAAAATCCATTATATTTTTGGACAATGGGCGGCCATTTTGTTCGCGTTCTAGGTTGATGACGTAAAATGGTTGCACTCGGCAATCAACTGGCTGTTCTTACCACAACACAACTCGAAACATGTTTCAGAGTCAAACAAAACTAATCACTTGCTTTGTAATTGCATTCAAACACACACAACAGGTCAGCGCACACACACTCAATCAGCTGTCATCAGTCCTTCCAGAAAAATTCAGCTTTTTTTTGTGATTGTTGCGGCAAAAATCTGACAAACTGAAGCCTCTGCGCCTCGATCGCCGGTCCCAGTGTAGCTCATAAACCCCAGTGAGACACACTAAACAATTCCATTACACTTCAAATAATTGTTTCCTAAAGATGGTTTCTGTCATTTTAGGCAGTTTTTATCACCATGATTTCATTTCAAGTGTTCGTTTTTAACCCTCTGGTGCTCGTCGCTCATTTCTGACCGGAACATTTTCTGTTTTGAAATGTTAAAAATCACAGCTTCATCGGAATGATATGAAACTTGATGACTTTTCTAGCATTAGGGATGTAAACACACAAAACAATTGGGGTCATGATTCGAGCATGCTAATTGGTAGGGGGCGGGGGGTGGGGGGGGTAGCGTTCATTGTCTTCGGTCATAGGAAATGAATGGGAAATCAGCAAAAACACAAAAACACACAGGATATTTGTGTGTACAATCTACAAATCGACCACAATGCTGAAAAAAGTACACAGCAGTGAAGGGGTGACACTCTAAAACATCAAGAGTGTGATAGACACATCCACTCACACACACACACACACACTCACACACACACACACTCATACACACACGCACACACACACACACACACACACACACACACACACACACACACCTATGAAAAACTAAACCTATGAACCACATTTTGAATTTTAAAATCACAGCTTCATCAGAATGATATGAAGCTTGTCTAACATTAGGGATGTTAACACACTAATATATTGCGGTCATGATTCGAGCTGCTAAGCAGTCATACAAAAAATACTCCCACTTGTGCTCTTCGGTCAAAAATGACCCGCATAGGAAATGAATGGGCAATCTGCAAAAACACAAAAATATCTAAAACTTTATAATAAATAGTCCTTGAGATTTTTTAAATGTATATTAAAATCCATCAAAAAAATGTGTTCAAAACAGAACTAGTGTATTCTCAAGCCTCTCCACAGAGACCTCTAGTGCTCACACACATGCTTGCATGATTTCTTAAATAATTTCATAATAGGCGCTATATAAAAAATATATTTTGAAGGCCTAGTCTCTATTTTACCTGAAATACTGCAATAATTTAATTTTTTTTTATAATTTTCAATGGCAAAAATAGACCATAATTATTGCATAAATATCACAAAATACCATCAAATCATCTGAAAATACAAAATTAAAAAGAAAAAATATTATTGAAGAAAAATAAATAGCATTGGTTTCACTGGAGTGGAGGAAGTTTCATTATTAGGTGTCCGGGAAGACGACCAACTAACCCGAGGAGCAGCAGAGGGTTAAGTGAGTTTAGTTTTAGAGTTATTTGATGATATAAAAACAGGGGGTGTGTCCTCATGATTGACAGGAGGAGACTGGAGCTTTTAATTCCACATTTCTATAACTGTTTATTTCACACCATCATAATGAATAGTTCTGCATCTGTGAGAGTGTGGGCGGCTTTTGATAATCGCGCCTCCACTTCCTGCTCTCGACTCGGCCCTGAGATGTGTGCGGCCTACGAAAGCTTCAACTCTGGTCAGATGAGGTCAATGAGGTCGCGGTGTCCATATTTTATTTTTTACGGCCTATGGACTCGACCGGTGCATCTGCAGCGAGATATGATATCCAGTGTGAAGCAAAACCGTTCTGAATTTCGTGTAAACTGTGATGCGTTTAGTGTCTCAGGATTCTTTGATGAATGTTTCTGTCACTTTCTCAGAGTTCAAGCGCGATCTGGAGAAAGACTTGATGAGTGAAACCAGTGGAGATTTCTCCCGGCTCATTGAGGCGCTGCTGAAGGTGAGGCGCGGTCCAGCTGCATTACTCCAGACATCATCACTGTGTCAATATCCCGGTTTATGATCTATTTGACTAATGATGCTCATTCCCTCTCCCTCTGTTCTTTATCAGAAAGAGAATGGGACGGGAATTATTGACCAGGATACAGCAGTGAGTCCACATTCCTCATTCCAAGACTTTCCCAGTTTCAGCTCATGTTCAGAGATGGAGTTGATAAAGGGTTCTGCTGTTGACTTTGCTTTGTGTGATCTGCGTCTGCTGACCTCTAGATGACCTCAGGGTCACAGGGCGACTCACAGACTGACATTTGTTCTTGTTTTAAGCATAAACTCACTTTATTTTGATACATTTTTAATCATTATTTCCAGTAAATGTGTCTTGATTTAACCCTCTGGTGCTGTTCGGTCATTCTTGAGTTTTTAAAAAATAGTACTTTTTGTGAATTTTTCATAACAATCATTTTTTTTAAGTTCACTTTTTAAAACTGTATTCACTTCAGCAATAATCTGAGATCAAACGTCTCCAAAGCATTCAAGAAACCAAAACTGAATAAATGATAATAACTACAGCATAAATATAATTCAGTAGCATAATATAAAATATGAATTAAAAAAACATAATCATAAAGTTAAACATAGTACATTCATTTCACTGAAATAAAAAATATGCACCAGAGGGTTAAGAATGACAGGAAGGGGCCGTCCCCAAACTGATCCCACAAAGTTGGGAGCATGAAATTGAGAATTGCATTAAGAGCCCAACCCCTGAAAAACAACCCCACCCCATAATCCCCCCTCCACCAAACTTTACACTTGGCGAGTCCCGTTCTCCTGGCGACCACCAAACCCAGACTCGTCCATGGGATGGTCAGACAGAGAAGCGTGATTGGTCACTCAGAGAACACGTCTCCACTGCTCTAGAGTCCAGCGGCGGCGCACTTTACCCCACTGCATCCCACGCTTTGCATCGCACTTGGTGATGTGAGGCTTGGATGAGCTGCTCGGCCATGGAAACCCATTCCATGAAGCTCTACACACTGTTCTAACCCTTTGCTAGCTAGTTCTGCAGCTAACTTGCGGTCTGCAGATATCTGCTGCATTTTAGCTGATATGTGGCGACATTTACCGGGAGTGAGCCAACCGTTGAAACGAAAACTCACAGACGAAAAGGGGGATGCGTTAAATTAAATAAAAAGTTTTATTTTTAAATAAAAGAGTTTCAGGAGGCGGGCTACAATATGATTCTGACGCTGTGATGAGTTGTTCGGTGTGTCGCGCTAGAGAGTGAGCAGTGGGATGAGTTTTAAGTTAATTAGATTAAGCATCTGATAGTTTTACAAAACCTTCAAATGTACTGTCATGAGCACTAGTTTCATGTTCACATCTACGTCTTACCATTTGTTGCTCTGTTTTTACTTCTATGTGCTCTTATTCACTGTATCTGGCATGTTTCATTTGT
>CM042261.1:561055-566055 GCA_023566225.1 Romanogobio albipinnatus | reverse complement strand
TAGCTGTTGGAGTAGTGGGCTGAACTGTAGTTGAAGCAGTAGTTGTGGGTGGAGGAGCAGTAGCTGTTGGAGTAGTGGGCCGAGCTGTAGTTGAAGCAGTAGTTGTGGTTGGAGGAGCAGTAGCTGTTGGAGTAGTGGGCTGAGCTGTAGTTGAAGCAGTAGTTGTGGGTGGAGGAGCAGTAGCTGTTGGAGTAGTGGGCTGAACTGTAGTTGAAGCAGTAGTTGTGGGTGGAGGATCAGTAGCTGTTGGAGTAGTGGGCTGAGCTGTAGTTGAAGCAGTAGTTGTGGGTGGAGGAGCAGTAGCTGTTGGAGTAGTGGGCTGAACTGTAGTTGAAGCAGTAGTTGTGGGTGGAGGAGCAGTAGCTGTTGGAGTAGTGGGCCGAGCTGTAGTTGAAGCAGTAGTTGTGGTTGGAGGAGCAGTAGCTGTTGGAGTAGTGGGCTGAGCTGTAGTTGAAGCAGTAGTTGTGGGTGGAGGAGCAGTAGCTGTTGGAGTAGTGGGCTGAACTGTAGTTGAAGCAGTAGTTGTGGGTGGAGGATCAGTAGCTGTTGGAGTAGTGGGCTGAACTGTAGTTGAAGCAGTAGTTGTGGGTGGAAGAGCAGTAGCTGTTGGAGTAGTGGGCCGAGCTGTAGATGAAGCAGTAGTTGTGGGTGGAGGAGCAGTAGCTGTTGGAGTAGTGGGCCGAGCTGTAGTTGAAGCAGTAGTTGTGGTTGGAAGAGCAGTAGCTGTTGGAGTAGTGGGCTGAGCTGTAGTTGAAGCAGTAGTTGTGGGTGGAGGATCAGTAGCTGTTGGAGTAGTGGGCCGAGCTGTAGTTGAAGCAGTAGTTGTGGGTGAAGGAGCAGTAGCTGTTGGAGTAGTGGGCCGAGCTGTAGTTGAAGCAGTAGTTGAAGCAGTAGTTGTGGGTGGAGGAGCAGTAGCTGTTGGAGTAGTGGGCTGAACTGTAGTTGAAGCAGTAGTTGTGGGTGGAGGAGCAGTAGCTGTTGGAGTAGTGGGCCGAGCTGTAGTTGAAGCAGTAGTTGTGGTTGGAGGAGCAGTAGCTGTTGGAGTAGTGGGCTGAGCTGTAGTTGAAGCAGTAGTTGTGGGTGGAGGAGCAGTAGCTGTTGGAGTAGTGGGCTGAACTGTAGTTGAAGCAGTAGTTGTGGGTGGAGGATCAGTAGCTGTTGGAGTAGTGGGCTGAGCTGTAGTTGAAGCAGTAGTTGTGGGTGGAGGAGCAGTAGCTGTTGGAGTAGTGGGCTGAACTGTAGTTGAAGCAGTAGTTGTGGGTGGAGGAGCAGTAGCTGTTGGAGTAGTGGGCCGAGCTGTAGTTGAAGCAGTAGTTGTGGTTGGAGGAGCAGTAGCTGTTGGAGTAGTGGGCTGAGCTGTAGTTGAAGCAGTAGTTGTGGGTGGAGGAGCAGTAGCTGTTGGAGTAGTGGGCCGAGCTGTAGTTGAAGCAGTAGTTGTGGTTGGAGGAGCAGTAGCTGTTGGAGTAGTGGGCTGAACTGTAGTTGAAGCAGTAGTTGTGGGTGGAGGAGCAGTAGCTGTTGGAGTAGTGGGCCGAGCTGTAGTTGAAGCAGTAGTTGTGGGTGGAGGAGCAGTAGCTGTTGGAGTAGTGGGCCGAGCTGTAGTTGAAGCAGTAGTTGTGGGTGGAGGAGCAGTAGCTGTTGGAGTAGTGGGCTGAACTGTAGTTGAAGCAGTAGTTGTGGGTGGAGGAGCAGTAGCTGTTGGAGTAGTGGGCCGAGCTGTAGTTGAAGCAGTAGTTGTGGGTGGAGGAGCAGTAGCTGTTGGAGTAGTGGGCCGAGCTGTAGTTGAAGCAGTAGTTGTGGGTGGAGGAGCAGTAGCTGTTGGAGTAGTGGGCCGAGCTGTAGTTGAAGCAGTAGTTGTGGGTGGAGGAGCAGTAGCTGTTGGAGTAGTGGGCTGAACTGTAGTTGAAGCAGTAGTTGTGGGTGGAGGATCAGTAGCTGTTGGAGTAGTGGGCTGAGCTGTAGTTGAAGCAGTAGTTGTGGGTGGAGGAGCAGTAGCTGTTGGAGTAGTGGGCTGAACTGTAGTTGAAGCAGTAGTTGTGGGTGGAGGAGCAGTAGCTGTTGGAGTAGTGGGCCGAGCTGTAGTTGAAGCAGTAGTTGTGGTTGGAGGAGCAGTAGCTGTTGGAGTAGTGGGCTGAGCTGTAGTTGAAGCAGTAGTTGTGGGTGGAGGAGCAGTAGCTGTTGGAGTAGTGGGCTGAACTGTAGTTGAAGCAGTAGTTGTGGGTGGAGGATCAGTAGCTGTTGGAGTAGTGGGCCGAGCTGTAGTTGAAGCAGTAGTTGTGGGTGGAGGAGCAGTAGCTGTTGGAGTAGTGGGCTGAGCTGTAGTTGAAGCAGTAGTTGTGGGTGGAGGAGCAGTAGCTGTTGGAGTAGTGGGCCGAGCTGTAGTTGAAGCAGTAGTTGTGGGTGGAGGAGCAGTAGCTGTTGGAGTAGTGGGCTGAACTGTAGTTGAAGCAGTAGTTGTGGGTGGAGGAGCAGTAGCTGTTGGAGTAGTGGGCCGAGCTGTAGTTGAAGCAGTAGTTGTGGGTGGAGGAGCAGTAGCTGTTGGAGTAGTGGGCCGAGCTGTAGTTGAAGCAGTAGTTGTGGGTGGAGGAGCAGTAGCTGTTGGAGTAGTGGGCCGAGCTGTAGTTGAAGCAGTAGTTGTGGTTGGAGGAGCAGTAGCTGTTGGAGTAGTGAGCTGAACTGTAGTTGAAGCAGTAGTTGTGGGTGGAGGAGCAGTAGCTGTTGGAGTAGTGGGCCGAGCTGTAGTTGAAGCAGTAGTTGTGGGTGGAGGAGCAGTAGCTGTTGGAGTAGTGGGCCGAGCTGTAGTTGAAGCAGTAGTTGTGGGTGGAGGAGCAGTAGCTGTTGGAGTAGTGGGCTGAACTGTAGTTGAAGCAGTAGTTGTGGGTGGAGGAGCAGTAGCTGTTGGAGTAGTGGGCCGAGCTGT
This sequence comes from Romanogobio albipinnatus, assembly GCA_023566225.1. Classification (NCBI taxonomy): domain Eukaryota; kingdom Metazoa; phylum Chordata; class Actinopteri; order Cypriniformes; family Gobionidae; genus Romanogobio; species Romanogobio albipinnatus. The sequence continues at coordinate 563,135 of CM042261.1, read as the reverse complement.
AGTTGAAGCAGTAGTTGTGGGTGGAGGAGCAGTAGCTGTTGGAGTAGTGGGCCGAGCTGTAGTTGAAGCAGTAGTTGTGGGTGGAGGAGCAGTAGCTGTTGGAGTAGTGGGCCGAGCTGTAGTTGAAGCAGTAGTTGTGGTTGGAGGAGCAGTAGCTGTTGGAGTAGTGGGCTGAGCTGTAGTTGAAGCAGTAGTTGTGGTTGGAGGAGCAGTAGCTGTTGGAGTAGTGGGCCGAGCTGTAGTTGAAGCAGTAGTTGTGGTTGGAGGAGCAGTAGCTGTTGGAGTAGTGGGCCGAGCTGTAGTTGAAGCAGTAGTTGTGGTTGGAGGAGCGTAGCTGTTGGAGTAGTGGGCTGAACTGTAGTTGAAGCAGTAGTTGTGGGTGGAGGAGCAGTAGCTGTTGGAGTAGTGGGCCGAGCTGTAGTTGAAGCAGTAGCTGTTGGAGTCTCCTTTTTTAGGGAACAATAGAAACAATCATTAGTCAACGCCGTTATTGTAGCTCAGAGGTTCCAGTCCTCGCTCCTGCTCGCTCTACACATTGTGTTTGTCTCTTATGTGGCGTTCACGCCGGACAAGATTCGCGCGAATGTGGACGCTTGAACATTTTGAGTTTACTCGCTTCATTCGCGTGTTCAACTACACAACAGACGTGAATTCGCGTCATGGGAGGGGCTTCTATATGAGCCTATGTGAGCCAGCTCGTCTCGGTCACTTGACATCTTTTTTGTAAGAAATGCTACTATTAATGTGTGACAAAACGTAGTTTAAAGACTTTTTCAGGCGATAATATTGTTGTTTAAAGCTCAAATCTGTGGTTAATTTATAAAAAGAGCCTATTTGAGCATTTTATCTGGCGTTTTCGGAGTTGTGAGATCCAGGCGATCAGTGACATTCCGCGCTCGTGTACCCGGCGAGACCCGCCTTTCCTCGGCTAGTCCTTCTCTCATTTGCCGCTGGCTCTGGCTCTTTTTTTCTGCTCCAGTCTCGTTGTGAAATGGCTCACATAGATTTTGTTGAGAGGGCAGCTGACTGTCCGACCTCCTCACTCACTTTCTTCCAAGCAAGATCCTTTAATTCCTGTTCCTGTAGTGATAGGAGGATGTATCACAGCTCCGGGTATCCACATACGGCAGCTCGTGATTGGTTAACGCGGGAAAAATGGCATTTTGGGGGTAATTGTGTTATTTTGGCACGGCTGCTAAAATTCCCATTCCTGGGTCTGTGTATCACATCATTGGGGTCGCTTGGCAACACAGTGCAGTTGAGTTCTGTTGACATTTGACAACTAACGTTATGCGTCGCTCCGTTGCTCTGATTGGTTGTAGGTCTATCCAGTTGAGGTCTTTCCTGGTTCGGTTGAAACACACCCCATAATCACAGCCCAACGGAGAAGAGCAGACTCACATTCTGACTAGAGTTGAGTATGACGACGTCAGGCTACCATTTCGCGTCTCTGCATTGACTTAACATGTAAATCACTCGCGCGAATCGTGAATTGTGAGTTGCACTGAGCTGAAGTGAATGAGTGTGTGTGTGTGTGTGTGTGTGTATTGTGAGTTGCACTGAGCTGAAGTGAATGAGTGTGTGTGTGTGTGTGTGTGACATTCTGTTATTGCTTCTGTTTTCCTCTTTACTCAACGGATTGTTTGCTCTATTTGGATTTGTTTGAGTTACTCAGCAAAAACTGCCTCTGAAGGTCAGCTTGAGTTAAACTGTAACTCATGTATGGATATTAATAGAGAAGAAAGCTCCTCTACCGGCTCTTGGATTCAGAGAATGGAAATATAGTTTGTTCATAATGTGTGATTGTAGTGTTTGGTTGGTGTAGGTGAGGGAAGGAAGCAGACGGGTCGGCGTAACTGGGAAGGTGCTCTTTATTGATCTCACGGTCCTCAAAACTGTCACGCATGAGGGCGTTCAAAACTCAAGCCTTTCAATAGCAACAGACAGCTGCTCTCAGGCTCAACCTCTTCCTCAAACTCTGGTAGCGGTAGGCAGGCGTTGGCGTTGGCAGTCCCAGTCCCGCTCTCTCTCTCCACTGCAGCTTATAAGCAGTCTCTCCATGCCAATTACTGCAATCAGA
>CM042261.1:528555-556055 GCA_023566225.1 Romanogobio albipinnatus | reverse complement strand
ATGATAAGAGTAAATCATGTGTAACTCTGATGAGAGCAGTCTCAGTGCTATGATACGCTCTAAATCCTGACTGGAAATCCTCACAGTTCTTTCTAAAAAGGAGCATAATTGTGAGGACACTGCCTTTTCAAGTGTTTTTGACAGAAAGGGTAGATTTGAGATTGGCCTATAATTGACTAATTCTGTAAGATCAAGTTGTGTTTTTTAAATAAGTGGTTTAATAATAGCCAACTTAAAAGTTTTCGGTACATATCCTAATGACAAAGATGAATTAATGATATTAAGAAGAGGATCTATGACCTCTGGTAGCATCTCTTTTAATAGCCTAGTCGGTACAGGGTCGAGCATACATGTTGTTGATTTTGATGATTTAACGAGTTTAGCCAATTCTTCTTCTCCTATAGCAGTGAATGTGTGTGTGTGTGTGTGTGTGTGTGTGTGTGTGTGTGTGTGTGTGTGTGTGTGTGTGTGTGTGTGTGTGTGTGTGTTCTCCTATAGCAGTGAATGAGTGTAATTTTTCCTCAGTGACACTACAATGCTCTGTCTGATGTGATACTGTAGTAGACGGCTGCATGGTTAAAATGTTCTTCCTAATATTATCAATCTTACATGTGAAGAAGTTCATAAAGTCATTACTGCTGTGCTGTTTACAATCATCAGAAGTTGAAGCTTTATTTTTGGTTAATTTAGCCACTGTATCGAATAAATACCTCGGGTTGTGTTTGTTTTCTTCCAAGAGAGTTGAGAAATAAGCAGATCTAGCAGTTTTTACGACATTTCTGTATGCGATCATGTGCTCTTTCCACGAATTACGAAAGACCTCTAGTTTTGTTTTCTTTCAGCTGCGCTCCATTTTTCTGGCTGCTGTTTTAAGGGCCCGGGTGTGCTCGTTGTACCACGGCGTTGGACTATTTTCTTTAATCTTCTTTAAGCGCAGAGGAGCAACTGTGTCTAAAGTACTGGAAAAGAGAGAGTCAATAGTTTCTGTTGCAACATCGAGTTCTTCTAAGCTATCTGGGATGCTGAGGAGATGATACTGATGAGGAAGATTATTTAAAAAGCAATCTTTAGTAGCGGCAGTGATTGTCCTGCCATATTTGAAGCGAGGGGGCGGCTTTGCAACCTTAGCTAAATTAAGTATACAAGATACTAAGTAATGATCTGAGATGTCATCGCTCTGCTGCAGAATTTCAACGGTATCAACATTTATTCCATGTGACAATATTAGATATGATTATGGCGCTGAGTGGGTCCTGACACGTGTTGCCTAACTCCAATAGAGTTTAGTGTATCTTTAAATGCTAATCCCAATACGTCTTTTTCGTTGTCTACATGGATATTAAAATCACCAACAATTAGTACTTTATCTACGGCCAGTACTAACTCCGATAGAAAGTCAGCAAATTCTTTGATAAAGTCTGTATTATGCCCTGGTGGCCTGTATACAGTAGCTAACACAAATGTTAAACGGGTTTTATCATGTACACTACATAACGTTACATAAAGCACCAAAACTTCGAAGGAATTATATTTGAAACTAGACTTCTGAGTAATACTGAAGATATTATTATAAATTACAGCAACCCCTCCCCCTTTACCTTTCAGACGCGGCTCATGTTTATAACAATAATCTTGGGGGGGGGACTCATTTAAGGTAATGTAGTCGTCAGGTTTTAGCCAGGTTTCTGTCAAACACAGCACATCTAGATTATTATCTGTAATAATATCATTAACAATAAGCGCTCAGTGCAACTCATAACCCACACACACACACACACACACACACACACACACACACACACACACACACACACTCTCTCTCTTCAGATTACCCTATGAAGTCCACATGTACTGAGAGTCAAACACAATGTGTAGAGCGAGGAGGAGCGAGGACTGGAACCTCTGAGCTACAATAACGGCATTGACTAATGATTGTTTCTATTGTTCCCTAAAAAAGGAGACTCCAACCACAACTACTGCTTCAACTACAGCTCAGCCCACTACTCCAACAGCTACTGCTCCTCCACCCACAACTACTGCTTCAACTACAGCTCAGCCCACTACTCCAACAGCTACTGCTCCTCCACCCACAACTACTGCTTCAACTACTACTACAACTACAGTTCAGCCCACTACTCCAACAGCTACTGCTCCTCCACCCACAACTACTGCTTCAACTACAGCTCAGCCCACTACTCCAACAGCTACTGCTCCTCCACCCACAACTATTGCTTCAACTACTACTACAACTACAGCTCGGCCCACTACTCCAACAACTGCTGCTCCTCCAACCACAACTACTGCTTCAACTACAGCTCGGCCCACTACTCCAACAGCTACTGCTCCTCCACCCACAACTACTGCTTCAACTACAGCTCAGCCCACTACTCCAACAGCTACTGCTCCTCCACCCACAACTACTGCTTCAACTACAGCTCGGCCCACTACTCCAACAGCTACTGCTCCTCCACCCACAACTACTACTACAACTACAGCTCGGCCCACTACTCCGTCGTCCAGCGACTCTCTGCGACTGTCCGTCCTCAGCTGTTCTCTGTCGGTCCTGCTGCTCTCGCTGCTGATCTGAAGCTCTTCTCAGAGGAACTCTAGCACAAGACGAACACACACGCAATATAAGCCGCTTGGTGACTGAAGCATCTGCCAAATGCAGAAATGTAAAAGTTACAGTATGACCTGAGCAACAGTTTTATGGACTGAATGTTTCTTGTGACTGTATGCTTGAATGCTTGAAATTAGAAATAGAAAGTGTGAATTTCTGTAGATTCTTTAATTCAAATGTAATGAACAAGCGTCCATAAAGAGTGAAGGGATGTAAAGTGCCTTTGTGCAGACATCCTCAGAGAAGCGTGAAGAGTGACGGCGAGACTAAACTGATTAAATCAGTGTATGTAAAACCAGTGTTTCTGTCAGTCATTTACTGGGTTTATGGGCTCATGACAGCTGGGAAAACATTATTAAAGCCTTCGGCTAAACATGACCTTCTACTTCTGGACTCTTTCAGGAAGAGACACTGAATAAAGGCATCAAGTGTAAAATAAAACACTGTGTAGATTAAACCTTACTTAAGTTACTGAGTCAAGAGCAGTGACGGATTTCATTTCTGTGTTTTGAATATTAGGCTGCTGTCCCTTTAAGTCAAGTCAGCTTTATTTATACAGCGCTTTCTACAGTGCAGATTGTCTCAGAGCAGCTTCACAGTGTTAAACAGGAAATGATGCAACAGAATCTGATTCAGCCGTACAGCCGCTCCGGAGAAAACGCTGATGTCATCAGCTCATTTCAATTATCATACAGTGACAGTGTGGGCTTTAGATCAGAAATTAGATCAGTAATTTAGTTTAATAATTAGATTTATTTGGATATTTAGTTGAACATGTAGTGTCCCCAACTGAGCACGCCAAGACAGAGGCAACAGTGGCAAGGAAACCCAAACCCCATCAGGAGCAGAATGGAGGAAAATAAACCTTGGGAGAAACCAGGCTCAGTCGGGGGGGCAGTTCTCCTCTGGCCAATTAACAAACAGCGTATGATTATTATTCTGGCAACTTTACAGGTCAGAGGTCATAATAGATCGGAATATTCGAAAGATCGGAGTCATCCCGCTGGAGACGGGTTTATTGAGGATGCCGTGTCGATGAGGCAGTTTCAGGGGGAGACTAATCACGGTCTCTCAGACACTTCAGGGTCATGTGTTGGTCTTCTCTGGGCACAGGTCCAGCATCTGATCTGGATCCGGCCCGGATCCGGCTGACTGCAGTAAACCTCGGGATAAACAGAGAGACTAGCATTAGCGTAGATGCCATTCTTCTGATGATGTCACGAGTACATCAGGTGTTATGGGAAGTGTTCCCGGTTCCGGCTGACCTAGTTAATGCAGCCTAACAATCATTTCATTGAGAAAGTGTTTTATGTGTATGCCACAGTAAAGAGATGTGTGTTTAGTCTAGATTTAAACTGACAGAGTGTGTGTGCTTCCCCAACAATGCTAGGAAGAGTTCCAGAGTTTAGGAGCTAAATAGGAAAAGGATCGACCGTCTGCAGTTGATTTGGATATTCTCGGTATGATCAACTGGCCAGAGTTTAGAGAGCGCAGTAGACGTGATGGAGGATAATGTGTTAAGAGCTCGCTCAAGTACTGGAGATAAACCATTTAGTGCTTTGTAAGTAATAAGCAAGATTTTAAAATGTATGCGATGTTTAATAGGCAGCCAGTGCAGTGTTGACAGAACTGGGCTAATATGGTCACACTTCCTGGTTCTAGTAAGAACTGGAGCTGCTGCGTTTTGGACCAGCTGGAGTTTATTTATTAAGCGAGCAGGGCAACCACCCAGTAGAGCATTACAATAATCTACAGCTCATGAACGCATCGACTCACTGTTCAGCAATAGTGGTTGCTCTTTAAGAGCTGCACGGATCTAATACACTGATACACACATGTGTTTTCTGTCTCTACTCTCACACATGACGACTGGGATCAGGATACTCACGGGCATTTGTGAATTTGTCCATTCAAACACAAGACGTGAAAGAGTTTGATTCACAGTAATGGATCGACTTCCCTTTTGCTTCTTTTGCGTTTGAATAGTTAAGGTTCAAAGTTTCACCACAAGTGCTGTCCTGTTCACGTTTGTTCACGTTCATGTAATATTACATCATTCGAATTCATAAAAATGTTACCAACTGGTTTCATACACTCACAGTTTCACTGTCATCTGGCGCTTAGCGAGTGTTCATTTCAGTCCGATATGAGAGAAGAGATGCATGTTTTTTCGGGTCCCAAAAAATACGATGATCAAATTTTTTTTTTATATGTTTGTTTTGATTAAAATCATGTAAATATAAAGGCAGCAAGAAGGCCTTTTAGCCCAGGTGTCGGGTATATACAGAGCATCGGTAAAGTATTCACAGCGCTTCGCTTTTCCACATGTTGTTATGTTACAGCCTTATTCCACAATGGGTTAAGTTCATTATTTTCCTCAATTCTACAAACAATACCCCATAATGACAACGTGAAAGATGTTGAAATCTTTGCAAATTTATTAAAAATAAAAAGCTAAAAGATCACATGTCCATCAGTATTCCCAGCTTTTGCTCAATCCCAGCCTCAGGTGTTTGTGAGTTTGATGCTAAAGCTCGGCTCACTATGTTTGGGCAGTTCCTCCCGTTCTTCTGTGCAGGAGCTCCATCAGGATGGATGGAGAGGGGTCGGCCATGTTCAGATCTCCAGAGATGCTCAATCGGGTTCAGGTCTGGGCTCCGGCTGGGCCACTCGAGCACATTCCCAGAGTCGTCCCGGAGCCTCTCCTGTGTTCTCTCGGCTGAGCTTCGGGTCGCTGTCCTGTTGGGAGATGAACCTTCACCCCAGTCTGAGGTCCAGAGCGCTCTGGAGCAGGTCTTCAACAAGGATTCATCTTTCCCTGATCCTGACTAGTGTCCCAGTTCCTGAAACACATCCCACAGCATGATTCCTGAAACACAGCTCTCATTGAAATAACATTTAATTACATTTCATTAGAACTATTAAAAAAGATCATAAATTAAACATTTCAAGAGAAAAAAAACATCCTTAATTAATGGTATCCAGGCTATAAAGAGGTTTTGTTGAAGTATCCTTTAATTATCCTAATGAAACTGTTTTTATAGTTTAACTGTAAGATCATGTAGTCACAGTAAAACATGCTCCTTGTTAGCATATGGTTTCTAAAATAAATAAATAGTAATAATCGATTGAGTTTTTAATAAAAAATATTGTAAACACGTAGAAAATACGAAAACAGCCTAAATATAAATGTGATTTATATTCTGCAATATTTAATGTAAGTAATAATTGTAGGTGCCAGATATAGTGCGATGTCTCTTATTTTGATATTGTCTTTTATTTTGAAATTGTTATTCTCTGTTTGGGTAACTTGGGGTTTAGGTGCATATTACCTGTTCCTTGTGGAAGGCATGCAGGGAGGGGGTGAGTAGCTGGGACGCTCACTTTCTGCTGACCGTTTTTGTACCATATATAGTTTTGTATATTTGTATGTTTTCTACTTTATTGTCATTATACAGCACTTGGCTGTTCCTTTCTACATGTATAATTAAACCTTAATCTTAATTTGAAACGAAACACGTCATGGATGTTAATCCCACTGCTTAGCCTCTCAGCGGCAAAAGGCGGCCGCTATATTTAATCAACAGAAAATGGCGACTGTTGGATTTGAGCCAGTGGATCATCGGAAAGGATTCCATTGGCGCACACTGAAGAGAAACAACGACGACAGAAGAGGTATGTGAAGCGGTTTGCTATGTTTGGATACAGCACTGCTGTTTATTGAGTGAGATGGCAATGGATCGCGGTTGTGGAATAAAGTACAAGTTGGTTATGTGTTTGGTATCGCTCAATGGTGCTGCGCTCATTCATGGAATTGGTGGCGTGATTAATGCACGTTGAATACGGCGTTGGAGTGCTGGGCTCGCGCTGTGGGTGATTCTGAGAGCAGTAAAAGAGAGCTTGAGCTTACGGCAAAGGCATTGGCACTGAAAATTGAAACACTGCAAAAGGATCGTAGAGCTAAAGTGATTTTATCCATGAAAGATCTCATGAAATGTGATGGGAATGCTTTAAAGGTGTCTTCAATGTTGGGATCTTTGAAGTGTTTGAAAGATGATGCATCTGGGTTGCACAAAGAATTGCTTCCTTTTTTACCTCCGGATGAACAAAATGAGTGATCTGAAGAGGAAAAAGGAACAAATGGAGCTTGACGCTAAAATTGCTGTGTCTATGGCCGAGATGAAAGTATATATTGATGCAAGATCAGAGGCAAGCGAGTTCACTAATCGTCCTGATACCAATGCATTGAGGATGAAACCTACTGAAACCCGTTCTCTTAACCCTAATGTGGAATCATTTGTACCTTCAAGTTCACATTCAATATCACAACAACCACCTGTGACTTATTCAACAACTCAAGCAACACAAGACTCAAGGCAGTCAGCTCAAGAACAACAGCAACAGATTGTAAGACCTAAAACAAGTTTGGCACCTTCTGCTTTTCCCAGTATCACCTGGATTGCAAGGGTACACATGGATCAAGTGTACACGACGGTTTGGAAGGAGGAAGTATTCTTACGCTGATTGACAAGCAAAATGAAATTGCTACTTTATTAGTTCAGCAACAGAATTTGTCTTCACTTCCACCAAGGGAAGTCCCATTCTTTGATGGAGATCCATTGCGTTATCACGACTTTATGAGAAGTTGTAGAAAAGAAAACAAGTGTTGGTGCAGATGCATTGCATTTTCTTGAACAGTACACCAGAGGGCAACCTAAGGAGCTGGTTAGGAGCTGTCAGCACATGATCCCATCGCAAGGGTACATAAGGGCTAAAGCTTTGCTCAAGGAACACTTGGGCAATGAGGTGAGGATAGGCTCGGCTTACATGGAAAAGTCTGAGGAGGCTAAGGCTGTGCAGGACTACAGCTTATTTCTCAGAAGTTGTTGCAATGCTATGCAGAATAGTTGTTACATGAACAAGTTAAATCTTGCTTCTAATATGCTAATTGTTCTTTCAAAACGTCCTTATAGGCTCAGAGAAAAATGGAGAGTTGTAGCTTATGATCTACAGCAGTGGTTCCCAACCACGTTCCTGGAGGACCCCCAACAGTGCACATTTTGGATGTGTCCTTTGTTTGACACACCCACATCAGGTCTTGGAGTAGCTACTAATGAGCTGATAACCTGAATCAGGTGTGTTTGATTGAGGAGACATGCAAAATGTGCACTGTTGGGGGTCCTCCAGGAACGTGGTTGGGAACCACTGATCTACAGGAAAGACGTAACCAGCTCGCTTTTCTGATATTGTAAACTTCATAGAAAGACAAGTGAAAATAGTCACTGATCCGGTATTAGGAAACATTCAAGATGTTCTTCCTAGTGGAGGTAGAAACTTGAACATCAAAACACAGAAGCAGTTTTGCCACTACAGTCAGTGCAACTGGTGCAAAAGAGTATAGTGGGAAGACTGTGAACAACATCTGTCTTTTCTGTGAAGGAGAACATGCTTTGGATTCCTGTCAAAGGATTGCTGAAAAGCCTCATGGCGAAAAGATGAAGTTCTTGAAGAAGAAGGGGATTTGTTTCGGTGGTTTATGTACAGGACATATCAGTCGTGATTGTAAGGAGAGAAGCATATGTAAGATATGCCACCTCAAACACCCTAGCATTCTTCATATTCTATCATCAGAGTCAAAGACAACAGTGGGAAGTGCTTTGGTCTCACTCCAGTCCAGTGCTCTTACTGGGGCTGGTAAAGATAAATGTGCATTGTCCATTGTTCCTGTATGTGCGAAATCGCAGAAAGGAAGTGAAGTTGTGACCACCTATGCTTTCCTGGACTCTGGGAGCTCAGCATCTTTCTGCACAAAGAGTTTGATGTCCAAGCTTTAATCTCTCTGCAAAGAAAGCCAACATCTTCTGAAGTCACACAATGGAGGTATGTGAATTCATCCAACAATCCAGCTGACCTAGCATGTAAATTCATTCTTGAAAAACCAGATATGGAGATCTGGTCCTCCATTTCTCCTTCAACCACAAGAGTTGTGGCCCATGGATCCTACTGATGTAGATGTGATGTCCTCTTGTGGCCCAGAAGTGAAAGGGAGTGTTCTGGTAAATGTGGTACAGGTTCATCAAGAGTATGATTTTATGCCATACTTTAATTATTACTCTTCATGGATGGGATTCAAAAGGGGTCTGACTTGGATCCTTCGATTCAGAAAGATTCTGATTGATCTCAGCAAGACAAGAAAAGGGTTGATGACTACTTACTCTGACATAGACAAGTTCCAACAAGAGATGCAGAAATTCAGATCCATTATGCCTTCGAATTTGTTGTCTTCAGAGGAGCTGGAAAGGGCTGAATTAGAGATTATTCGTCTTTGCGAATAATAAGGAAAAGGTATTCTGAGGAACTGACTAGTCTACGGAAAGATGGATTGGTAAAACGGAGTAGTGAACTCTATAGACTGAACCCTGTGCTTTGCTCCGATATCATCCGAGTGGGTGGACGATGCCTGAGGAAGTGAAACATCCAGTAATACTGGCCAAGGATATACACATTTCAGATTTGATTCTGTCGCAAATTCATTGGACATTGGACATTGTGGACGGAATTATATGCTGGCTAAACTGAGGCAGAGATATTGGAACCCTGGCTGTAAGAAGAATGTTGTCTAAATGTGTAGACGTCTTCACGGAGCTACAGGTCATCAGCAGATGGCAGATTTGCCACAAGACAGAATTACACCTGACAAACCACCATTCACGCATGTTGGAGTGGACTACTTTGGTCCCTTTGAAGTAAGACGGGGAAGGAGTAATCTTCACATGTTTGACTGTGAGAGCAGTTCACCTTGAAATAGCTGCTTCACTTGATGCGGACTCTTTCTTTTTTACGAATTTATTGCACGTAGAGGACAAGTAGTCGAGATCCATTCAGACAATGGGACTAACTTTGGTGGTGCCCAACGTGAACTGCAGGAGGCTATAAAAAACTGAATCATAATCAGATCAATTCAGTTCTGCTGCAGAAAGGAATTAAGAGGAACTTTAATCGCACTTTGGCGGAATCTGGGAAAGGGAAGATTCTAAATTCTATTCTTAGAGGACAAAGTTTGGACGAGGAGGGTCTCTACCCACTCTTTTGTGAAGTTGAATCCATCCTAAACAATCCAGAGCATCTATGGATGTACCATCTCATCCTGCTGAAAGCACAGCCGTCTTTACCATCTGGACTGTTTAATAAGGACGATCTGTATTCACGACGGTGGCGGCGTCAGTTCCAATATATGGTGGATTTGTTTTGTTACAAGAACGTCAGAAGTGGCTGGTGAAGAAACGCAATTTTCAATTGGGTGATATTGTGTTTGTAGGGGTTGAGACTGCCCCCAAGGAGCTCATGGATTATGGGCAAAATCATTGAAATCATACAGGATAAAAGAGGATTGCACCTGCTAGACCCGACCCATTACTAAGATTTGTCTTCTCCTTGAAACAGAAGACTTCTACCTGTTCTATGACAGACCGACTGACTGATTGACCGACTTATGAGAGCTCTCAAATGACTTTGACTTTAGTTTGATTGACTTACAGGACATTGTTCACACATTGAAGAATTGCACATTTACACACATACACATTTTTGTATACACTGTTTATTTGTAAAATTCATGATTTGCATGCACACAGGTAAATATTTGTGATTGTATATGTACTTTGATTGTATTGTGATTATTACAATTTTGGGGTGTAATAATCAGGGGCTGGAGTGTAGGTGCCAGGAATAGTGCGATGTCGTTTATTTAGTTTGGATAACGTCACTTGGGGTTTATGTGCATATTACCTGTTCGTTGTGAATGGCATGTAGTGATGGGGTTTCGTGAAGCACTGAAACAGTTGTGCCATATTTTTTCGAAAGCATCGAATCAATCAGAGACCCGTATCTACGGCGACACCTAGTGGTCACTTGCATGTGTTGATCTGAAATACCTTGACAATGATCCATGTAAAAAAAAACGATGTTTTTAACATCTGTCTGACCACTACATGATCTTATTGTGAATAACTAGTTTTTTTGTGGTCATGAAAAATGAACATTAATAAAATAAATAAAGCCACAATGTGTCACATTTGTTACATAAAATTTTTTTCAAAAATATTATTTGCTCCGCTGTTAAAGGAGTTAGCTAACTTCTTTTTTTTTTTACATATAATTTCTCCAGCCTTTGAGAAAGTCCTCTCACATGGGACACTTGTTGTCCTCTGCACCCTCCAAAATGCCAGGATGAGCTCCTCAAATGCTGCATCAAGGCTGCCTATCACAATACACACATCTCACTTTATTTGGTGTTTCCAAATGGAGATGCTCCCACACCACAGATGTACAGCATCTCTTGTAATGGACAATAACAAAGATAACAACATCCTCATGCTGGGAAAATTTGATATACACAAATGCAAGTTCTTTACGATTTTATTAATTTCATAATGGGTTTAAATCATATACAAAAGCCCTCAAAGTTATGAAAATGCAATCAGTCTTTTTTCCATTATAGAGGAATATGATCTTCAAACCAAACCCTAGCCCTTTTAATGTTTTTTGTTTCTTTTATGATTTGCCAGATATATTTTTCTACTGTACTTTCAAGCACCTGATCTGTATTTTGTAATACAAAAATGTTCTGTTATTGCCATGCTGTATGTAAATGATTATTTGTTCAGCAATAAAAAAATGTACGGCATCTCTTATGTGGTTTATCTATTCTATTAATACAATATATTTATCTATATATCACCTATGAATCTATATAATTCTATATCTCTAACTTATGCTGTGCTATGTGTCACTATATAACTTAGCCTATATGAATGTGTCATTATATCTATCCTATCTGTCACTGTCTATACCTATCAGTCAATATATCTCAATTAAATCTAGCCTAAATATAGCCTAACGAACCAAAGCGCACAATAAATCTCACTTGTATCACAAAATCACTGCCATCACAAAATCTCTCTCCTCTCACAAAAACCGACGAGGTGAAGATGGATTTACTTCACTTTTAAACTGCTGTGTTTTTCATTAAGAATAATAGGCTAATGAACCCAAAATTCAAGCAACCCGCCCCTGAATTGGCGCTAAATCTAAACCTAAAGTGGCTTATATGCGGACGGCCGCTCCGCTAGATCTGTGTTGGGTTTTGCTCAATATGATAATAAGTGGCAGATCAGAGGGCTTGCTGCAGTTGAATATCTAAAGATCTGAATATCATAGTATAAAATGCTATGTGGAGGATGCAAGATAATTTAATAATATATAATATGACTGCACTCTAAAAAAAAAAAGGTTCCATATAGCACCAAAAATGGTTCTTCGTCGTAATCATAGAGGAACCACTTTTGGTGCTATATAGCACCATAGCTTAACATGTTCTGTATACGGTAGCGGTGCTATATAGCACCTTAGTCAAAGAACCGGTGAAGAACCGGTGAAGAACCTCTGAAGAACCACCAAAGCACCAAAATTGGTGCTATATAGCACTAAAAAAGTTTCCCCTATGATTACGAGCCAAGAACCATTTTTGGTGCCATATAGAACCTTTTTTTTAAGAGTGTATGTGGTGAACCTTACTCATATTTAAACAACTATTGCTTTGTGTTGTTGGGCAGAGAAAATGACAGTGAAAAGAAAAACGGACATTAGATCATTTTTCAGTGCGCCAAAACGCCAAATAAGCCAACATTTTTTTTTTTTTTTTTTTTGTGGTACACATATCCTTACAAGTACGATTTTGGCTGTATTATTTGTGTCCCCTTCAAAAATTGCTCTTGAGAAACTGTTAGATGAAATTTACGCCCCTGCAGATGTGTGACTGTGGTTTGTTCCCGCCCCCTTTAATCGGCAGGCGCCACCTGATGAAACATTTCGAAGCTTTATTTAGCCATAGTCACATAACATGGGTGTTTCGAATCACTGTTCGGAGCAGTGTTTCAAAACATCTGCGCTTCGGGACCTCGGCAAAGCACCGAAACGTCAGTTTCGCGTCAGCCATCCCTAATGGTGTGAGATGGTGGTCCAGTGGGTTAAACCATGGGACTGATATGCAGAAGGTTGCTGGTTTGATCCCAGCGGTCTCCACCAGTGTGTCCTTGAGCAAGGCACTTTACTCCATGTTGCTCCAGGGGGATTACAGTCCCTGTAATAAGGCACTGTAAGTCGCTTTGGATAAAAGCGTCTGCCAAATGCAGAAATGTAAATGTAATGGCATGCAGGGAGGGGGTGAGTACCATACATAGTTTTGTATTATTTTGTTAATTTGTATGTTTTTCTACTTTATTGTCATTATACAGCACTTGGCTGTTCCTTTCTACATGTATAATTAAACCATCTTAATTTGAAATGAAACGCGTCATGGATGTTAATCCCACTGCTTAGCCTCTCAGCGGCAAAAGGCGGCCGCTATAATAATAGCAAAGTTTTTAATAAATACATTTGTTAAAATACCATATTTGTTCACTGTAAGCTACAAGGTTTGCCGTTTCCTGGGTCAGTCCGTGGCAAAAATAAATAAATAAAAATAAATAGCCTTGTATCGGCTCCAAAGTGCCGGCCCACCGGGAAAATGCCCCGTATGCCAGATTACCAGTCCAGCCCTGGTAGGGATGGGATTGGCCAGGGGATGAGCGGAGCCTGGGTTCCTCCATTCAGGCCAAAGAGTTCAATCTGTGTTTCATCAGAGCAGAGAATTGTGTTCCTCATGATCTGAGATCCTTCAGGAGCCGTTTGGCAAACTCCAGACGGGCTTTCCCTGAGGAGGGGCTTCTGTCTGGCCACGCCCCCACACAGGCCTGATTGGTGGAGAGCTGCAGAGATGGCTGTTCTTCTGGAAGGTTCTCCTCTCTCCTCAGAGAAGCGCTGGAGCTCTGTCAGAGTGACCATCGGGTTCTTGACCTCCCTGACTAAGGCCCTTCTCCTCGATCGCTCAGCTCTAGGGAGAGTCCTGGTGCTCCCAAACTTCTCCATGTACGGACTTTAAATGAGTCCACCCCCCAAGATTATTGTTATAAACATGAGCCGCGTCTGAAAGGTAAAGGGGGAGGGGTTGCTGTAATTTTATAATAATATCTTCAGTATTACTCAGAAGTCTAGTTTCAAATATAATTCCTTCGAAGTTTTGGTGCTTTATGTAACGTTATGTAGTGTACATGACAAAACCCGTTCAACATTGGTGTTAGCTACTGTATACAGGCCACCAGGGCATAATACAGACTTTATCAAAGAATTTGCTGACTTTCTATCAGAGTTAGTACTGGCCGTAGATAAAGTACTAATTGTTGGTGATTTTAATATCCATGTAGACAACGAAAAAGACGCATTGGGATTAGCATTTAAAGATACACTAAACTCTATTGGAGTTAGGCAACACGTGTCAGGACCCACTCATCGCCATAATCATACTTTAGACCTAATATTGTCACATGGAATTAATGTTGATACCGTTGAAATTCTGCAGCAGAGCGATGACATCTCAGATCATTA
This sequence comes from Romanogobio albipinnatus, assembly GCA_023566225.1. Taxonomy (NCBI): domain Eukaryota; kingdom Metazoa; phylum Chordata; class Actinopteri; order Cypriniformes; family Gobionidae; genus Romanogobio; species Romanogobio albipinnatus. The sequence goes on along the minus strand of CM042261.1, from coordinate 541,951 downwards.
CTTAGTATCTTGTATACTTAATTTAGCTAAAGTTGCAAAGCCGCCCCCTCGCTTCAAATATGGCAGGACAATCACTGCCGCTACTAAAGATTGCTTTTTAAATAATCTTCCTCATCAGTATCATCTCCTCAGCAACCCAGATAGCTTAGAAGAACTCGATGTTGCAACAGAAACTATTGACTCTCTCTTTTCCAGTACTTTAGACACAGTTGCTCCTCTGCGCTTAAAGAAGATTAAAGAAAATAGTCCAACGCCGTGGTACAACGAGCACACCCGGGCCCTTAAAACAGCAGCCAGAAAAATGGAGCGCAGCTGGAAGAAAACAAAACTAGAGGTCTTTCGAAATTCGTGGAAAGAGCACATGATCGCATACAGAAAGGCCGTAAGAACTGCTAGATCTGCTTATTTCTCAACTCTCTTGGAAGAAAACAAACACAACTCTAGGTATTTATTCGATACAGTGGCTAAATTAACCAAAACCTTCAACTTCTGATGATTGTAAACAGCACAGCAGTAATGACTTTATGAACTTCTTCACATGTAAGATTGATAATATTAGGAAGAACATTTTAACCATGCAGCCGTCTACTACAGTATCACATCAGACAGAGCATTGTAGTGTCACTGAGGAAAAACTACACTCATTCACTGCTATAGGAGAACACACACACACACACACACACACACACACACACACACACACACACACACATTCACTGCTATAGGAGAAGACACACATACTCACACTCTCACTCACTCACTCACTCACTCACACACACACTCACTCACTCACTCACTCACTCACTCACTCACTCACACACATACACACACACACACACACTCATTCACTGCTATAGGAGAAGACACACACACACATTCACTCACACATACACACACACACACACACACACACTCATTCACTGCTATAGGAGAAGACACACACACACACACACACACACTCACACACACATATACACACACACACTCATTCACTGCTATAGGAGAAGACACACATACTCACACATACTCACACACACACACACACACACACACACACTCACTCACTCACTCACTCACACTCACACATACACATACACACACTCATTCACTGCTATAGGAGAAGACACACACACACACACACACACAGACACACACTCATTCACTGCTATAGTAGAAGACACACACACACACACACAGACACACACACAGACACACACTCATTCACTGCTATAGGAGAAGAACACGCACACACAGACACACACTCATTCACTGCTATAGGAGAAGACACACACACACACACACACACACACAGACACACACTCATTCACTGCTATAGTAGAAGACACACACACACACACACACAGACACACACTCATTCACTGCTATAGGAGAAGACACACACACACACAGACACACACTCATTCACTGCTATAGTAGAAGACACACACACACACACACACACTCATTCACTGCTATAGTAGAAGACAGACACTCACACTCACACACACAAACACACACTCTCACTCTCTCTCTCTCTCACACACACACACACACACACTCATTCACTGCTATAGGAGAAGACACACACACACACACACACAGACACACACTCATTCACTGCTATAGGAGAAGACACACACACACACAGACACACACTCATTCACTGCTATAGTATAAGACACACACTCACACACACAAACACACACTCTCACTCTCTCTCTCTCACACACACACACACACACACACACTCATTCACTGCTATAGGAGAAGACACACACACACACACACACACACACTCATTCACTGCTATAGTATAAGACACACACTCACACACACAAACACACACTCTCACTCTCTCTCTCTCACACACACACACACACACACACACACACACACACACACACACACACACACACACTCATTCACTGCTATAGTAGAAGACACACACACACACACACACACAGACACACACTCATTCACTGCTATAGGAGAAGAACACGCACACACAGACACACACTCATTCACTGCTATAGGAGAAGACACACACACACACACACACACAGACACACACTCATTCACTGCTATAGTAGAAGACACACACACACACACACAGACACACACTCATTCACTGCTATAGGAGAAGACACACACACACACAGACACACACTCATTCACTGCTATAGTAGAAGACACACACACACACACACACACACACTCATTCACTGCTATAGTAGAAGACACACACTCACACACACAAACACACACACACACACTCATTCACTGCTATAGTAGAAGACAGACACTCACACTCACACACACAAACACACACTCTCACTCTCTCTCTCTCACACACACACACACACACACACTCATTCACTGCTATAGGAGAAGACACACACACACACACACACACACACACTCATTCACTGCTATAGTATAAGACACACACTCACACACACAAACACACACTCTCACTCTCTCTCTCTCACACACACACACACACACACACACACTCATTCACTGCTATAGTATAAGACACACACTCACACACACAAACACACACTCTCACTCTCACACACACACACACACACACACACTCATTCACTGCTATAGTATAAGACACACACTCACACACACAAACACACACTCTCACTCTCACACACACACACACACACACACACTCATTCACTGCTATAGTATAAGACACACACTCACACACACAAACACACACTCTCACTCTCACACACACACACACACACACACACACTCATTCACTGCTATAGGAGAAGACACACACACACACATACACACACACTCATTCACTGCTATAGGAGAAGAAGAATTGGCTAAACTCGTTAAATCATCAAAATCAGCAACATGTATGCTCGACCCTGTACCGACTAGGCTATTAAAAGAGATGCTACCAGAGGTCATAGATCCTCTTCTTAATATCATTAATTCATCTTTGTCATTAGGATATGTACCCAAAACTTTTAAGTTGGCTATTATTAAACCACTTATTAAAAAACCGCAACTTGATCCTACAGAATTAGTCAATTATAGACCAATCTCAAATCTACCCTTTCTGTCAGAAACACTAGAAAAGGCAGTGTCCTCACAATTATGCTCCTTTTTAGAAAGAAATGGTATCTGTGAGGATTTCCAGTCAGGATTTAGAGCGTATCATAGCACTGAGACTGCTCTCATCAGAGTTACACATGATTTACTCTTATCATCCGATCGTGGCTGTATCTCTCTATTAGTGTTACTCGATCTTAGCGCTGCATTTGATACCATCGACCACAACATTCTTTTGAATAGACTCGAAAATTATGATGGCATTAGTGGAATTGCTTTATCATTGTTTAAATCATACCTATGTGACCGTTATCAGTTTGTAGCAGTAAATGAAGAGATGTCACAGCGATCACATGTTCAGTATGGAGTACCGCAAGGCTCAGTGCTAGGACCGCTGCTCTTCACCCTGTACATGCTACCACTGGGAGATATCATTAGGAAGCATGGCGTTAGTTTTCATTGTTATGCTGACGATACTCAGCTCTATATTTCTTCATGCCCTGAAGAAACTTACCAATTCACAAGATTAACGGAATGCAGAGCTGATATAAAACATTGAATGACTGGTAATTTCCTGCAACTCAATTCAGAAAGAAATTAATTTTTAATTATTGGACAAAAAATAAAAAAAAGCTCCACAAGTAGTAACCTAGAATACTGTCTATCACTTGATGGCAGTTCTCCTCTGGCCAATTAACAAACAGCGTATGATTATTATTCTGGCAACTTTACAGGTCAGAGGTCATAATAGATCGGAATATTCGAAAGATCAGAGGCATCACGCTGGAGACGGGTTTATTGTCTAGATTTAAACTGACAGAGTGTGTCTGCTTCCAGAACAATGCTAGGAAGAGTTCCAGAGTTTAGGAGCTAAATAGGAAAAGGATCGACCGCCTGCAGTTGATTTGGATATTCTCGGTATGATCAACTGGCCAGAGTTTAGAGAGCGCAGTAGACGTGATGGAGGATAATGTGTTAAGAGCTTGCTCAAGTACTGGAGATAAACCATTTAGTGCTTTGTAAGTAATAAGCAAGATTTTAAAATGTATGTGATGTTTAATAGGCAGCCAGTGCAGTGTTGACAGAACTGGGCTAATATGGTCACACTTCCTGGTTCTAGTAAGAACTGGAGCTGCTGCGTTTTGGACCAGCTGGAGTTTATTTATTAAGCGAGCAGGGCAACCACCCAGTAGAGCATTACAATAATCTACAGCTCATGAACGACTCAACTCACTGTTCAGCAAAAGTGGTTGCTCTTTAAGAGCTGCACGGATCTAATACACTGATACACACATGTGTTTTCTGTCTCTACTCTCACACATGACGACTGGGATCAGGATACTCACGGGCATTTGTGAATTTGTCCATTCAAGCACAAGACGTGAAAGAGTTTGATTCACAGTAATGGATCGACTTCCCTTTTGCTTCTTTTGCGTTTGAATAGTTAAGGTTCAAAGTTTCACCACAAGTGCTGTCCCGTTCACGTTCATGTAATATTTTTAAGATGGTAGAATGCAGTTTTACAGATGCTAGAAACGTGGCTTTCAAATGAGAGCGTTTTCTCCGGAGCGGCTGTACGGCTGAATCAGATTCTGTTGCATCATTTCCTGTTTAACACTGTGAAGCTGCTCTGAGACAATCTGTACTGTAGAAAGCGCTGTATAAATAAAGCTGACTTGACTTAAAGGGACAGCAGCCTAATATTCAAAACACAGAAATGAAATCCATCACTGCTCTTGACTCAGTAACTTAAGTAAGGTTTAATCTACACAGTGTTTTATTTTACACTTGATGCCTTTATTCAGTGTCTCTTCCTGAAAGAGTCCAGAAGTAGAAGGTCATGTTTAGCCGAAGGCTTTAATAATGTTTTCCCAGCTGTCATGAGCCCATAAACCCAGTAAATGACTGACAGAAACACTGGTTTTACATACACTGATTTAATCAGTTTAGTCTCGCCGTCACTCTTCACGCTTCTCTGAGGATGTCTGCACAAAGGCACTTTACATCCCTTCACTCTTTATGGACGCTTGTTCATTACATTTGAATTAAAGAATCTACAGAAATTCACACTTTCTATTTCTAATTTCAAGCATTCAAGCATACAGTCACAAGAAACATTCAGTCCATAAAACTGTTGCTCAGGTCATACTGTAACTTTTACATTTCTGCATTTGGCAGATGCTTCAGTCACCAAGCGGCTTATATTGCGTGTGTGTTCGTCTTGTGCTAGAGTTCCTCTGAGAAGAGCTTCAGATCAGCAGCGAGAGCAGCAGGACCGACAGAGAACAGCTGAGGACGGACAGTCGCAGAGAGTCGCTGGACGACGGAGTAGTGGGCCGAGCTGTAGTTGTAGTAGTAGCTGTTGTAGTATTATCTGCACTGGTTGAAGTAGTATTTGTAGTTGAAGCAGTAGTTGTTGTAGTATTATCTGCACTGGTTGAAGTAGTATTTGTAGTTGAAGCAGTAGCTGTTGGAGTCTCCTTTTTTAGGGAACAATAGAAACAATCATTAGTCAATGCCGTTATTGTAGCTCAGAGGTTCCAGTCCTCGCTCCTGCTCGCAAGGGCTGTGCCAAGTGTGCGCCCACACAGGGCCTCGCGCCTCACCAGGGCCTCGCGCCTCACCAGGGCCCCGCGCCTCACCAGGGCCCCGCGCCTCACCAGGGCCTCGCGCCTCACCAGGGCACCAGGGCCCAGCGCCTCACCAGGGCCCCGCGCCTCACCAGGGCCCCGCGCCTCACCAGGGCCCCGCGCCTCACCAGGGCCCCGCGCCTCACCAGGGCCTCGTGCCTCACCAGGGCCCCGCGCCTCACCAGGGCCCCGCGCCTCACCGCGCCTCACCAGGGCCCCGCGCCTCACCAGGGCCCCGCGCCTCACCAGGGCCCCGCGCCTCACCAGGGCCCCGCAAAGTAAAGTGACAGCTGACTTGATGTAAAAGCCGACAGTTAAAGTTTATGTTTTTGTCCTTCAATACTATAATAGTTAAAAAGACACATCTAAAAATGTGTCATAATGGCATTAGTTAAGATGAACTAATAATTAACTGCACTTTTAAAGCATTTATTTATCTTTGTTAATGTTAATTTCAACATTTACTAATGCATTATTCAAATCTTGTTAACATTAGTTAATGCACTGTGAACTAACATGAACAAACCATGAACAGCTGGATTTTTATTAACTAATGTTAACAAAGATTAACAAATGCTGAACAGAGGTGTCGTTCATGGTTAGTTCATGTTAACTAATGCATTAACTAATGTTAACTAATACAACCTTATTGTAAAGTGTTACCGCTGTATTATTCTGCTTGTTAAAAATGTATTAGGCTATGCAGTAACTATAGGCTACAATATTTCTCTTTGCGCGTGACAGTGATTCACGCGCATGTCAGTCAGCGGGCATCGCACCTCAGTAGACAGCTTTAATCAGTCCGTTCAAATGTGATTCTGGCCGCCTCTGAAATGGGTTAACCCATAGATATTTCGCTACCTAAGAAGTTCAAGTAAATAGGCTCTAGAAGCGCGCGCTCATTGAAGGATGTGCATTTATTGCATGGACGGAGAAAGCAGGACGCCTGCATTTCAGCTGATGTTCGCACAAAAGGTGTTTTATTTAACACTATAAAGTTAAATAACCATATAGCCTAACTATTCCGCACCTTTCGGAGCATCAGTGCCGCAGAACGAGTAAAGCCTTCAGGCTGCTCTATCTCTAGACCGTTTACTGCAATCCATTTAGCGCATATTCACAGAGGAAAACAACTGAACAACAGAGCTGCTCTCAGTGCTGTCTGTTTATTTTCCTGACTGAGAAATGGCTTCAGATGATTCAGTGGGAGTCCAGACGCGTTTGACCCATTCATAATTTACAACATTTACAGTCAAAATGTGCTGCGCAGTTCAGGTGCCTACAGTTTAACTTCTTGAACCTAATGCTGTTAAACTACATTTATTTTATTTTCCCCCTTAAATATCCACATAAACAACTAATAATACATCACTATAGTGTGTGAAGTGTGTGAGACGTGACAGTGTCCAGTCTACCATCAGGATTACGCCTTTCAGTCGGACAGATGAGATGAAGTGAGATGTATATGGATAATCATAATGTACAAATAAATCAATATGTATATGGATTATGAGTTGCACTGAGCTGGAGTGCGTGTGTGCGTGTGCGTGCGTGCGTGTGCGTGTGCGTGCGTGCGTGCGTGCGTGCGTGTGTGTGTGTGTGTGTGTAGCCTACCTGTGCCAGAGAAGAAGCTGAGAGCAGCAGCAGCAGCGCACAGAAGCCTGAGATTGAGCCCTTCATGATGATCCGTTCAGCAGCTGTGAGTGTGTGAGAGTGTGTGTGTGTGTGAGACTCGTCATCCTCCGCTCTTATATAGGCTGGGATGGATGATGTTGAGTTCACAGGTGCGTGCGTGCGTGCGTACGTGTGTGTGTGTGTGTGTGTGTGTGCGTGCGTGCGTGCGTGCGTGCGTGTGTGTGTGTGTGTGTGTTCACATTCATTTCATTTCCAAACCATTGTGTGCTCATCTCTTTATTTTTAGTTGTAGATTGAGAAGATGACATCTGATTGTGATGATTTGTCGATTTTTAAAAACATTATACATAAGAACAAACACTAGACATGGTGACAGCGCCTCAGTTGCCTAAGTAATTAAAAACAATTACAGATGAGACCACTGATGTCTCCTCATTAGCATAATGCCAACATTAACATTTTTAATCTATAGCATAAGTTATGAAAAACATAGAATCTTACACGTAGAAACTATAGCCATGCCACAGATCTGTAATAACCCTATTCCCTTATCTATTATGAATCTATATAAAATAAATCTATTATAAGGTTAATCAACATTTATCATAATTAACAGACTACAGAATGTGAAATCTACTAAAGGTCGAGCGATAGTTTATTCAAACGCTATTTTGTGTCAGTGCAGGATGTTTTCTCAGACTCAGTGCTCATCTCATCACACTTTTGGAGAGTTGATGGAGTTGATGGAGTTGATGGAGTTGATGTAGTTGATGTAGTTGATGTAGTTGATGGAGTTGATGGAGTTGATGTAGTTGATGTAGTTGATGTAGTTGATGTAGTTGATGGAGTTGATGGAGTTGATGGAGTTGATGGAGTTGATGGAGTTGATGGAGTTTATGGAGTTTATGGAGTTTATGGTTATTCGTGGGCCATGCATGCACACATTAAGCGAACCGGGCTTCATGTTGCGCAGATCTAACTGGTCCGTTCCGTTCGTCGGGAACTGGTGCTTATAAAAGCTCAGAACGCGCGATAATGAACATCCTGATTCATGTTTCCATTTAATGCCGGTGTTTGTAGGCTACTTGCTTGAATGGTATATTTGAATTGTAAAATTGTGCATTAATTATAGGGGCACAACCTCACGCTTTTGACCTTCTCAGTTTGTGTAAATCCACTTGGGGTTCAGAGTATTTATCTTTTCCCACATTAATTGCACACACGTCTAGTTCAATTATGTGGGTTTGTTTCATTAAAACACTGTTGACTTTTTTCTTGATTTACCCCGAAAGAATGGAAAAGAAATGTGACAATGCCCCATAGGTGGGGTAAAGCTTAAAATGTACCTGATATAATCAAAAAAATATCCAAGACAAACTAAAATATTTTGTCAACAATATACAACCTTTTAAAAATAAAATAATGGCATTTTTTTAATCATTAAAAATATAGTTTGAGTTTGAAAACAAACACATCGCTAAATACAGCTAAACAGCATATTTAAAAACATAATAATAATGAATAATTTACAAACATTGACTCTCGTCATTATTCACCGTGGTTTCTCAAAGAATTCATAAAAGTGTAGAATATAATGGCATATTTCTAACAGGGGCTGATTGTTGGAAGACACCCCCCCTGCACAACTGGGGTTTAACCCGCGGCTCGTGTCTTCTGCTGCAGATCAGCTTTAGAGAACCATCTCAACTATTAAATAACAGATAGAAGATTACAATAATATCCGATTTGTCTTAATAGAAATTAACTTTTGCTATGGTTAAATAAATGTTCAGTTATGGCAACTAGTAAATACATTAAGTTTCGTCGTTCTGCATGTGTGGAAAGGATTAAAACATAACTAACCCCGCGTTAGATTAATATTAATATATAATAAATATACTACAGTAAATTAACAAAGTGTAGTAAATACTACAATATACTACAATTTACTGTAGTATCTTTACTGTAGTATGGTTCAAAAACACTATATTATTTACTAAAGTAATTTTACTGTAATTTTACTGTAATACACTATAGTATTTTTTCATGTGGGCTACTATAGCCTATATATCCATACAGTTTTTTTACAGATGCTAGGACACATTTCTCAACTCAAACTCTTCACACTGTTCTCCTATCCAACTCTCAGCTTGGCAAAGCAGTTTATTTCACATTCAAAATGCCCTACAACTACCAAAACACTTTCTTCAGGTCTCAAATCAACTCATTCTTCCAGAACACTAGCAAAGGTTGACAGCCGACAAACACACTTTGTTACCCACAAAACAATGAGCTAAAACACACACACATGTAGCATTATACAGGTGCTGGTCATATAATTAGAATATCATCAAAAAGTTGATTTATTTCACTAATTCCATTCAAAAAGTGAAACTTGTATATTATATTCATTCATTACACACAGACTGATATATTTCAAATGTTTATTTCTTTTAATTTTGATGATTATAACAGACAACTAAGGAAAATCCCAAATTCAGTATCTCAGAAAATTAGAATATTACTTAAGACCAACACAAAGAAAGGATTTTTAGAGATCTTGGCCAACTGAAGAGTGTGAGCATGAAGAGTGTGAGCATGAAGAGTGTGAGCATGAAGAGTGTGAGCATGAAGAGTGTGAGCTTGAAGAGCGTGAGCGTGAAGAGTGTGAGCATGTGCAGCACTCAATGCTTTAGCTGGGGCTGGTTTTGCATGAATTACTGCAGTGATGCGGTGCGGCATGAGTCCATCAGTCTGTGGCTCTGCTCAGGTGTTCTGAGAGCCCAGCTCTGATAGTGGCCTTCAGCTCTTCTGCATATCACATCTTCCTCTTCACAATACCCCACAGATTCTCTATGGGCTTAAGGTCAGGCGAGTTTGCTGGCCAATCAGGAACAGGGATACCATGGTCCTTAAACAGGCACTGGTTGCTTTGGCTCTGTGTGCAGGTGCCCAGTCCTGTTGGAAAATGAAATCTGCATCTCCATAAAGTTCAGCAGCAGGAAGCATGAAGTGCTCTAAAACTTCCTGGTATACGGCTGTGTTGACCTCTGACCTCAGAACACACAGTGGACCAACACCAGCAGATGACATGGCACCCCAAACCATCACTGACTGTGGAAACTTTACACTGGACCTCAAGCAGTGTGGATTGTGTGCCTCTCCTCTCTTCCTCCAGACTCTGATTTCCAAAGGAAATGCAACATCTACTTTCAGAGAACATAACTTTGGACCACTTTTTTTTCCTTTTTGTCTTTAGCCGAGGCGAGACGCTTCTGACGCTTCTGTTGTTCAAGAGTGTGACAGCTGAAACCCATGTCTCGCACACGTCTGTGTGTAGTGGTTCTTGAAGCACTGACTCCAGCTCCAGTCCACTCTTTGTGAATCTCCCCCACATTTTTGAATGGGTTTTGTTTCACAATCCTCTCCAGGGTGCGGTTATCCCTATTGCTTGTACACTTTTTTCTAGCACATCTTTTCCTTCCCTTCGCCTCTCTATTAATGTGCTTGGACACAGAGCTCTGGGAACAGCCAGCCTCTTTTGCAATGACCTTTTGTGTCTTGCCCTCCTTGTGCAAGGGGTCAAAGGTCGTCTTTTGGACAGCTGTCAGGTCAGCAGTCTTCCCCATGATTGTGTGGCCTACAGAACTCGACTGAGAGACCATTAAAGGCCTTTGCAGGTGTTTTGAGTTCATCAGCTGATGAGAGTGTGGCACCAGGTGTCTTAGTTGTCAGTTATAATCATCAAAATTAAAAGAAATAAACTTTTGAAATATATCAGTCTGTGTGTAATGAATGAATGTAATATACAAGTTTCACTTTTTGAATGGAATTAGTGAAATAAATCAACTTTTTGATGATATTCTAATTATATGCACCTGTATAATGTACAAGGACACATCTCTGTTTATAATTCACTGCAATATATGTTACTGGCATGGACTACAATATATGCACTAGGCCCTTTTTAGGGGGTTTTCAGCCCTCCTTAAAATTCTGTCCAGCCCCCCTAAAAAATGTGTGCTTAGCTTTATAACATATCAAACTGGCGGGAGGCTTCGGCTTCGTCCTGTCTTTTAATCAGTGTGTTCTTCAATCCGTCAGAAGCAGAGGTGTGTGTGTTGATCTGAGCTCTCATTGGTCTGTCACCGCTCGCCAATGTCAAAATATTTGAGAAAACCAATCAAATCAGAGTAGGCGGGCTTTATGTTCACAGAAGCTGCTGAGGCTGAGCGCGAATCTTAGCAGCGCGACTCGACATCAAGTGAGAGATATGAAGCTAAACTAAACGCTTCATATTTGACAGCGGCTTCTGCAAGTCAGAAATGGTGAACAAATGACACAAATATTCTGGAAAATTAATAAACTTTTGTCTAATTTCACCATTTTGAATTGAAATAGGCCTGTGTAATGTCATTTATAAAATAATTAACAAACAATAAATATTAATAGTAATAAGTAATAATAGTAATAAATGTGTGCATATTGTAAATTTAATAATTCCATTTGCTGTAAATAATAAAGCTCAGCTTTGTTCAGCCTGTATTGGGCACAAGATTAGTAATGAATGTGTGCATATTGTGAATTAATTTGATACATTTAGTCACCTATAGCTTTCCTGTTAGCCTTCAGTAAATTAACATGTCTATGAAAATGATTCATAAAACATATAAATATCAGTTTAACATATCTTATCTGCCCACTGACATGGTTTTCAAGCTGTTGTTATCTCATTTTTTGGCGTTCAGAACATCTGCACATATGTAGATCATGGATATCAAATTCTTCTCGGGGGAGCATGGCCTCGAGCCGCCCTAACTATACATTTGGGATCTCAGTGATTATAAACCTGCCTTCATTGTATGATTACGGGATGTACAATATGGTCATGCAGAATAAGGCGTTAATATTGGCTTTATAAGTAATCATAAACGGCCAATATCCTAATATGCATACTAATAAGCTACTAGTTAATAGTGAGAGTTGGACCCTAAACTGAAGTGTTACCATTTTTTTTTTCATACCCTCACTGGGGCTGAGCCGCCCTAAAATGAAAATCCTAGATTTGCCCCTGGTGACTTCACATGTTTTGTGTGTGTGTGTGTGTGTGTGTGTGTGTGTGTGTGTGTGTGTGTGTGTGTGTGTGTGTGTGTGTGCGTATTGCGCCATATTCACTGCAGCAGCTTGAGCTAACATGTATGAGTTTCTTCACGTGTGATTCGTAGAACAGGATTTGTGCGCCTGCAGTGAAGAGTGTGTGACGGTGTAACTGTTGTGTTGTGTTTGTAGGTGAGAAAAAAAATCTACAATTTACAACTGCTAAAATATTTTTCTCTGTGACTTCAAATTTATTGATACACGTGTGGATATGATCTACAGACACAAATTGCACTCGCACACGTGTTCAGGTGTTTTGACCAAAAGGCTCTATTTCACTACACACAGAAGGAAAGAATACATCGACTATCAGTTATTAATATTTCTCTCTTGTTTTTGCACGTGCTCGTAGAGTGAGAGAGTGAGAGAGTGTGTGAGTGTGTGAGTGTGTGAGTGTGTGAGTGTGTGAGTGTGTGAGTGTGTGAGTGTGTGAGTGTGTGAGTGTGTGAGTGTGTGAGTGTGTGAGTGTGTGAGTGTGTGAGTATATGTATAAGTGTATATGTGAGTGTGAGTGTGTATATGTGTGAGTGAGTGTGTATATGTATAAGTGTATATGTAAGTGTGAGTGTGAGTGTGTATGAGTGTGAGTGTGAGTGTGAGTGTGAGAGTGTATATGTATATGTATAAGTGTATATGTGAGTGTGAGTGTGAGTGTGAGTGTGAGAGTGTATATGTATATGTATAAGTGTATATGTATATGTATGTGAGTGTGAGTGTGAGAGTGTAGATGTATATGTATAAGTGTATATGTATATGTATGTGAGTGTGAGAGTGTATATGTATATGTATAAGTGTATATGTATATGTATGTGAGTGTGAGTGTGAGAGTGTATATGTATATGTATAAGTGTATATGTATATGTATGTGAGTGTGAGTGTGAGAGTGTATATGTATA
>CM042261.1:443555-523555 GCA_023566225.1 Romanogobio albipinnatus | reverse complement strand
TGTGTGTGTGAGAGTGTATATGTATATGTATATGTGTGTGTGAGTGTGTGTATATGTATGTGTGTGTGTGTGTGTGTGTGTGTGTGTGTGTGTGTGTGTGTGTGTGTGTGTGTGTGTGTGTGTGTGTGTGTGTGTGTGTGTGTGTGTGTGTGTGTGTGTGTGTGTGTGTGAGTGTGTGTGTGGCAGCTGAACATATGAAAAGGAAACAGCATCATTTAAAGTAATAATCAGAATGAGTGTAATTTATTGGTGAAAATTTGTAAGGATATTTACAAGAGAAATGTATTCATTTATTTATTGAAACGAGTCGTTCTCAAGTACTGATAGTTCCATATATTTTTCTCACAATCAATTTATTGTTAATCCAAATATTATATATAAATGCATATTTGAAGAGTAAAGAAAGGTAGTCATGTTGTGACTGATGCAGGAGCTGCTGGTCTCTCAGCACAGGCTCAGGATCAGTGGCAGCAGCAGTGGCAGCAGCAGACGCACTGAAGCGCTGAGGCCGGGGCTCGTGGTGCTGCTGGTGGTGTTGTTGCTGGTGGTGGTGGTGCTGGTTCTGCTGCTGGTGCTGGTGCTGCTGCTGGTGCTGGTGCTGCTGCTGCCAGCTGCAGGTGTAGTTGTTGGGGCTGTAGTTGCGGTGATGGTGCTGTTCATGCTCTCAGTGGTTGGGGTTAAATTTGCTGTCACTGAGTTCTGAATCATCAACAAAAAGCATTTGCTTATCATGATAAATCTCTTTAAGATGGTTCAGAAGAGTGCAAATCATGTGCAGACATGCCCACGTGTGACATCATCGCCCCCACCCCTTTATCTTATCTGAGGAAATATTCAAATCAAACACTTTGAATATCCCATCAGCTCTAACGTTTGTTCCACTTCCGTGCGTCAAACACTGTATCAAGTGTTTAAAAGGGTTTTATATTCTATAGTGTTTGCATCACCAAGAACAAAAATGTCATGGATTAAAATAACGTCTAAAACTATCCCTGACACACATCGGCATCTCCCGATAGAGAGGACGTCCTTATCTCCTCGGATGATTTCCTTCATATAAATGCACTTTTAATGAATTTAATCAATAAAGAAATGGAACTTACCTGTGCAGGTGTGAATAACAGCAGGGCTGCCATCAGCAACATAAACACCTGGATCTTGATCATGATGGGATGGGAGGACGGAGGGTCGGATCTGCTGATGTTAGTCCTGCTCAGTGATGGACAATCCCTAGGGAAGAGGCTTTATACTCCCTCTGAACAGCCAATCAGCTGGCCGATGTTAATCACGACGCTCTTACAGTCGTTCTTAATGTTTCCTATTTAAAATAAACATTATTTTATCACATGTACCAGTTCAAATACATAAACATCCTTAAAACTTCATACAGCAAAATCAATAAAGATAAACTAGTCACCTTTATTTCTGCTTTATACGAACAGATTTACAGTGAAAACAGGAAAATAGTACAATATATTCATACTTTGTTAGAAATGTATTATGAATTAAGTTTCTTTTCCCATTGTAACATTTAAGTTTTAAACATAAATCTAACACAACGTAAGGAATTCAATCCTTTTCTAAATCAACAATCATCTGATATTGTTATATGTATCTCGTTTAAATGTGGCAACAAAACTAAAATACTGATTATTGTATTTGTTGATAATATATGACCTGGTTTGTGTGTTTTAAACCCACAGATATTTCAACAGGATGTGATAGTGTTGTCTGAATCTGTGACGGTGATTGGATGGAAGCAGGAGCGCTGGAATGACTGGAATGCTCAAACATTGTTATCCCGTCTAACCCGTGTGTCAGCGCTAGGAGAACATTAAACGGAGCTGTGATAAAGATCTCCAGAGAGAAAGTTAAAGTGAGCTTCACATTTTAGAAGAAGAACAAAGAAACACCCAAGACAATGACCGTGTGTCCAATGAATTGAAAATGTCAGGAAATGTCCTGTGCCATCAGATTATCAGATACATCAGATTTGCATTTGGCTGTAGAGCCAGAAAACGTGCACTGAGCGTATGAACGGTTATAATGAAATCACACATATTCCTGGTTACTCTCAAAAGCGGGATTTACACAAAAGCACTTTTTTTTAAATAAAATTAATGTCCACAAAATTGACATACTATATGGGCAAAATGAAACACATCTAGCAGGTTTTGCAATTTAGTGTCACACTTCAGCCCAACAAATGAGACTGCATCAGAAAACATCCCAGCTTCACCCGACTGTACAAAACACACATTATCATTGTGTTCCTCCCTTCCTTTGATTAGGGTGACAATTTTTGTATAAAAATGACTAAATATTCCACGCTCAACTGTTAGTGGGATTATAACAAAGTGGAAGCGATTGGGAACAACAGCTACTCAGCCACAGAGCGGGGTCAGCGCATGCTGAGGGTCACAGTGGAAAAATCACAGAGCAGGTGACCAAGGCATAGATTGTAGGTCAGAGAACCAGGATGGAGCTGGTAAAGCAGGTGACCAATGCGTAGCCGGTAGGTCAGAGAACCAGGATGGAGCAGGTGACCAAGGCGTAGCCGGTAGGTCAGAGAATCAGGATGGAGCTGGTAAAGCAGGTGACCAAGGCGTAGCCGGTAGGTCAGAGAATCAGGATGGAGCGGCAGAGCAGGTGACTAAGGCATAGCCGGTAGGTCAAGGAATCAGGATGGAGCCAGCAGAGCAGGTGACCAATGCGTAGCCAGTAGGTCAGAGAACCAGGATGGAGCTGGTAAAGCAGGTGACCAAGGCGTAGCCGGTAGGTCAGAGAACCAGGATGGAGCAGGTGACCAAGGCGTAGCCGGTAGGTCAGAGAATCAGGATGGAGCGGCAGAGCAGGTGACTAAGGCATAGCCGGTAGGTCAAGGAATCAGGATGGAGCCAGCAGAGCAGGTGACCAATGCGTAGCTAGTAGGTCAGAGAACCAGGATGGAGCTGGTAAAGCAGGTGACCAAGGCGTAGCCGGTAGGTCAGAGAACCAGGATGGAGCTGGTAAAGCAGGTGACCAAGGCATAGCCGGTAGGTCAGAGAACCAGGATGGAGCCAACCGAGCAGGTGACCAAGGCGTAGCCGGTAGGTCAGAGAACCAGGATGGAGCTGGTAAAGCAGGTGACCAAGGCATAGCCGGTAGGTCAGAGAACCAGGATGGAGCCAACCGAGCAGGTGACCAATGCGTAGCCAGTAGGTCAGAGAACCAGGATGGAGCTGGTAAAGCAGGTGACCAAGGCGTAGCCGGTAGGTCAGAGAACCAGGATGGAGCAGGTGACCAAGGCGTAGCCGGTAGGTCAGAGAATCAGGATGGAGCGGCAGAGCAGGTGACTAAGGCATAGCCGGTAGGTCAAGGAACCAGGATGGAGCCAGCAGAGCAGGTGACCAATGCGTAGCTAGTAGGTCAGAGAACCAGGATGGAGCTGGTAAAGCAGGTGACCAAGGCGTAGCCGGTAGGTCAGAGAACCAGGATGGAGCTGGTAAAGCAGGTGACCAAGGCATAGCCGGTAGGTCAGAGAACCAGGATGGAGCCAACCGAGCAGGTGACCAAGGCGTAGCCGGTAGGTCAGAGAACCAGGATGGAGCTGGTAAAGCAGGTGACCAAGGCGTAGCCGGTAGGTCAGAGAATCAGGATGGAGCTGGTAAAGCAGGTGACCAAGGCGTAGCCGGTAGGTCAGAGAACCAGGATGGAGCTGTTAAAAACAGGTGACCAAGGCGTAGCCGGTAGGTCAGAGAACCAGGATGGAGCCAACCGAGCAGGTGACCAAGGGGTAGCCGGTAGGTCAGAGAATCAGGGTGGAGCCAACAGAGCAGGTGACCAAGGCGTAGCCAGTAGGTCAGAGAATCAGGATGGAGCCGGCAGAGCAGGTGACCAATGCGTAGCCAGTTGGTCATAGAACCAGGATGGAGCCAACAGAGCAGGTGACCAAGGCGTAGCCAGTAGGTCAGAGAACCAGGATGGAGCTGGGAAAGCAGGTGACCAAGGTGTAGCCGGTAGGTCAGAGAATCAGGATGGAGCTGGTAAAGCAGGTGACCAAGGTGTAGCCGGTAGGTCAGAGAATCAGGATGGAGCTGGTAAAGCAGGTGACCAAGGCGTAGCCGGTAGGTCAGAGAACCAGGATGGAGCTGGGAAAGCAGGTGACCAAGGCGTAGCCGGTAGGTCAGAGAACCAGGATGGAGCTGGGAAAGCAGGTGACCAAGGCGTAGCCGGTAGGTCAGAGAATCAGGATGGAGCTGGTAAAGCAGGTGACCAAGGCGTAGCCGGTAGGTCAGAGAACCAGGATGGAGCTGGGAAAGCAGGTGACCAAGGCGTAGCCGGTAGGTCAGAGAACCAGGATGGAGCCGACAGAGCAGATCAAGTCAAGTCAGCTTTATTTATACAGCGCTTTCTATTATTATATTTATTTGGATATTTAGTTGAAAATGTAGTGTCCCCAACTGAGCAAGCCAAGCCAAAGGCGACAGTGGCAAGGAAACCAAAACCCCATCAGGAGCAGAATGGAGAAAAATAAACCTTGGGAGAAACCAGGCTCAGTCGGGGGGGGCAGTTCTCCTCTGGCCAAGTAGGTGACCAATGCGTAGCCGGTAGGTCAGAGCAAGAGAGTTTCAAAACGACCTCCTTGGCCAAGACAGGGCGGGCAGAGAGTTCAGAGATGGCCTCCTTGCCCATAAGAGGAAAGGCACAGAGTTCAGGAAGGGTCGCTGCTGCCCCGGGAGGAGCTGAAGATGTGTGTGTTCAGACAAGATGGTGGTTGCCATCACAGGCAGCACCAATGACAGTGGAAGGACCCAGAGGGTTGCTGGACAAAGGAAAGAAAGGACAGGAAACAAAAAACAGACACAGCAGGACAAAAGAATCTCAGAATAAGAGTCCTAGCACACTAATCACAGGGGAATCTTGACACATATATCCTGATCTTCAAGCAGAAGGAAACGGATGAGATATTCTGTGATTGAGCCTGGACTCATAATCACACCATGAGGAGAACTGCCCACTGCTGCCTTTTGTATTGCTTAGGTGGGAACACTTAATTAATAAACCGTACTTAATTATTCTCAATTCTGCCCAAAAACACTGCTGGCTTCAAAACGTCTGCAAGAGCAGCCTCTCCCAAAGATCCAGGAGCAATACGGGGACGATCCGTGTGTTTTCCAGCCGGATTGAGCACAAGGCAAGAGTGACACTGAGCTCAGAGATTTCACTCCCCAGATATGAGTCCCTCAGAGGAGCTGCGCAGGGAAGAGCATCAGGACATATAGAGGACCGTGCCTCATCGTCTCCGGTCTGCTACTAGTGTCCACCCGTCCATCCACACGTCCTCAAATACTGCAATATGCAAAATCACTCTTATGTGTGGAACAAGTCTAGTGATGTTCTCAGTTATTATGGAAATATGTGTTCATCAGAGCGTTTGATCATCAGGCTGCTCTTTAGGAGCTCATGTTTCACATCATTTGACTGCAGTGTTCTTCACTTCTCTTCTGCACAGCTCCCATACGTGACCCTGGACCACAACACCAGCCATAGGTCAATTCTTTAACATTTAGATACATCATCTGAAGCTGAATTAATAATCTCTCCACTGATGTGTGTTTGTTAGGACAATATTTGTAAATCTGGAATCTGAGGGTGCAAAAGTCTCCTTTAAAGTTGTCCAGATGAAGTCCTTAGCAATGCATATCACTACTAATTATTAGGTTAAGTGTAGGTTATTATTAACCTACAAACTACATAAACTTAAAATTTTAAGTTGTATGAACTCAAAATCATAATGAATTAAAATAGCTCACTCTGGTCTTGCTTTGATGTGATTGGCCATGCAAGGAGTTCTGCCTGGCAACAAGAGAAATAATTCACTGATTGGAGGATATTTACAAAAGGCGGTCCTTTTCGCCTGGTCTGTTGCGTCCTGCTGATTCAAATCAAGATGGAGACCTTTTTCATCGAGTGCAATCTTAAATCTGTTAGTAAAATATAGATATAAAGTTATTTTTGTGTGTTTTTTAATGGCCAGAAGGATTGTTTGGTTAAATCGTAATGGTACATTGCTATAATAAAATGCAACGCAGCCATGATTAACACTAATTTTATTGATGGGTTTGTGATGGTATAAATGAGATATCAAATGATTCTTTCTTTGATTTGTAATATTGAAACATATTAGTTAATAACATACACTTAACCGCAGTTTAATTGTGCGTTTCTGTGAGAAAACATGAAGAAAGTTTGCAAGCTAAAGCTAGCTGATGAACGCATACGTCACTTTTTAGAGCCAGAGACATTTATTTGTTGGTTTAGGTGTATTTTGAATAGCATTGCAATATATTTTTGCATCGACTTTGTTAACTTTAATATTATTTTCAATTGTTTTTCTGTTACAGGTGATATGAGACAATGTGGAAATGTAAGTATATTTTCATAAAAATACTGCAAACATACTGATAGTGAGTTCAATCTAAAAAGTGCTGGGTTAAAAACAACCCAAGTTGGTTGTTTTAAACAAACATTTAACCCGATTGCTGGGTTAAAACAACCTATTCACTGGGTTAAAACAACCTATTCACTGGGTTAAAACAACCCAATCTCTGGGTTAAAACAACCCAATCACTGAGTTAAAACAACCCAATCGCTGGGTTAAAACAACCTATTCACTGGGTTAAAACAACCCAATTGCTGGGTTAAAACAACCCAATCGCTGGGTTAAAAACAACCCAAGTTGGGTTGAAAATGGACTAACCCAGCAATTGGGTTGTTTTAAACAAACATTTAACCCAACTGCTTGGTTAAAACGACCCATTCACTGGGTTAAAACAACCCAATTGCTGGGCTAGTCCATTTTCAACCCAACTTGGGTTGTTTTTAACCCAGCGATTGGGTTGTTTTAACCCAGTGAATGGGTCGTTTTAACCCAGTGAATGGGTCGTTTTAACCCAGTGAATAGGTTGTTTTAACCCAGCAATTGGGTTGTTTTAACCCAGTGAATGGGTTGTTTTAACCCAGCAATTGGGTCGTTTTAACCCAGCATTTTTTGTTGTGGCATTAATTGAATTTCTTGTTTCTCTAAATCTGTTCAGATGAAGAAACAAACTCATCGTAAAACGAACCTAATGTATTTTTGCTTTGTACTAACTTTGGTTGAATGCATCTCATAATTTTGTAAATGTTTAGTCAATTAGTGATTTGTGTTTTTGATGAGTTTAGTGAGCATTCTGAAAAACATGCATTGACAGTCGACCTTTGACCTGATCAAAATACTGTATTTAGGGGCCAAGCACGGGCGGTGCGGAGGCTCCTATTGAGTTTGTTAGACACAGACTGGCCCACTGATAGAGGACTGGCCCACTGATAGAGGACTGGCCCACTGATAGAGGACTGGTTCACTGATAGAGGACTGGCCCACTGATAGAGGACTGGCCCACTGATAGAGGACTGGCCCACTGATAGAGGACTGGCCCACTGATAGAGGACTGGCCCACTGATAGAGGACTGGCTCACTGATAGAGGACTGGCCCACTGATAGAGGACTGGCCCACTGATAGAGGACTGGCCCACTGATAGAGGACTGGCTCACTGATAGAGGACTGGCTCACTGATAGAGGACTGGCCCACTGATAGAGGACTGGGCCACTGATAGAGGACTGGCTCACTGATAGAGGACTGGCCCACTGATAGAGGACTGGCCCACTGATAGAGGACTGGCCCACTGATAGAGGACTGGCTCACTGATAGAGGACTGGCCCACTGATAGAGGACTGGCCCACTGATAGAGGACTGGCCCACTGATAGAGGACTGGCCCACTGATAGAGGACTGGCCCACTGATAGAGGACTGGCCCACTGATAAAGGACTGGCCCACTGATAGAGGACTGGCTCACTGATAGAGGACTGGCTCACTGATAGAGGACTGGCCCACTGATAGAGGACTGGCCCACTGATAGAGGACTGGCTCACTGATAGAGGACTGGCCCACTGATAGAGGACTGGCCCACTGATAGAGGACTGGCCCACTGATAGAGGACTGGCCCACTGATAGAGGACTGGCTCACTGATAGAGGACTGGCCCACTGATAGAGGACTGGCCCACTGATAGAGGACTGGCTCACTGATAGAGGACTGGCCCACTGATAGAGGACTGGCCCACTGATAGAGGACTGGCCCACTGATAGAGGACTGGCTCACTGATAGAGGACTGGCCCACTGATAGAGGACTGGGCCACTGATAGAGGACTGGCTCACTGATAGAGGACTGGGCCACTGATAGAGGACTGGCTCACTGATAGAGGACTGGGCCACTGATAGAGGACTGGCCCACTGATAGAGGACTGGCTCACTGATAGAGGACTGGCTCACTGATAGAGGACTGGGCCACTGATAGAGGACTGGCTCACTGATAGAGGACTGGGCCACTGATAGAGGACTGGGCCACTGATAGAGGACTGGCTCACTGATAGAGGACTGGCCCACTGATAGAGGACTGGGCCACTGATAGAGGACTGGGCCACTGATAGAGGACTGGGCCACTGATAGAGGACTGGGCCACTGATAGAGGACTGGGCCACTGATAGAGGACTGGCCCACTGATAGAGGACTGGCCCACTGATAGAGGACTGGGCCACTGATAGAGGACTGGCCCACTGATAGAGGACTGGCCCACTGATAGAGGACTGGGCCACTGATAGAGGACTGGCCCACTGATAGAGGACTGGCCCACTGATAGAGGACTGGCCCACTGATAAAGGACTGGGCCACTGATAGAGGACTGGCTCACTGATAGAGGACTGGCCCACTGATAGAGGACTGGCCACTGATAGAGGACTGGGCCACTGATAGAGGACTGGCCCACTGATAGAGGACTGGCCACTGATAGAGGACTGGCCCACTGATAGAGGACTGGCCCACTGATAGAGGACTGGCCCACTGATAGAGGACTGGCCCACTGATAGAGGACTGGCCCACTGATAGAGGACTGGCTCACTGATAGAGGACTAGCCCACTGATAGAGGACTGGCCCACTGATAGAGGACTGGCCCACTGATAGAGGACTGGCCACTGATAGAGGACTGGCTCACTGATAGAGGACTAGCCCACTGATAGAGGACTAGCCCACTGATAGAGGACTGGCTCACTGATAGAGGACTAGCCCACTGATAGAGGACTGGCCCACTGATAGAGGACTAGCCCACTGATAGAGGACTGGCCCACTGATAGAGGACTGGCCCACTGATAGAGGACTGGGCCACTGATAGAGGACTGGCCCACTGATAGAGGACTAGCCCACTGATAGAGGACTGGCCCACTGATAGAGGACTGGCCCACTGATAGAGGACTAGCCCACTGATAGAGGACTGGCCCACTGATAGAGGACTGGCCACTGATAGAGGACTGGCTCACTGATAGAGGACTAGCCCACTGATAGAGGACTGGCCCACTGATAGAGGACTGGCCCACTGATAGAGGACTGGCCCACTGATAGAGGACTAGCCCACTGATAGAGGACTGGCCCACTGATAGAGGACTAGCCCACTGATAGAGGACTGGCCCACTGATAGAGGACTGGCCCACTGATAGAGGACTGGCCCACTGATAGAGGACTAGCCCACTGATAGAGGACATGAAAATTTTCTTTTGCAAACTCCTCCTGGGCCGTTGCTCCAATTTTCACAAAAATTTAAACAGATCATCTTCAGACAAAAACTCATGGAATTCAAGTTGATTCGTCAAACAGTTTTCGATAAATGTGCAAACAAATTTTACAAAGCAGTTGCAAAAATACACTTAAGGCAATATCTCCGCAAGGCTTTATCGTATTCAGACCAAACTTGGTAC
This sequence comes from Romanogobio albipinnatus, assembly GCA_023566225.1. NCBI lineage: Eukaryota > Metazoa > Chordata > Actinopteri > Cypriniformes > Gobionidae > Romanogobio > Romanogobio albipinnatus. The sequence goes on along the minus strand of CM042261.1, from coordinate 513,724 downwards.
ACGTCATCACAAGCATGACCTGAGGCAACATGCAGCGTTTCGGTGCAGCGCCACCTACTGGTCTGGAGATATAAAAAATGGCTGTTTTTGCTAATAACTTCTGAACCGTTTGTCCAAAAATCATAAAAGATTCAGGACGGCATGCAGAGTCGTCTGATATCCAATTTTACCATATCGGCCATTTTGGCTGTCGGCCATTTTGAATTACATACTAAAATGCTGTATTTTATGATCGCATGAACGGATTGTTACGAAACCTGGTATGAGTCATCAGCTCGATGCGCTGAGGGAGCCTGAGAAGTTTTGAAACAGCGCCACCTAGTGGATACATTTTTTTTTTCAAACGCTAGTCCGATCGAGACGAAACCAGCGTCAGAAGTTCGGAAATGTAGGTTGATAACAATATGCTAATGCCCATATGTCAAAATATTGATAGTAAGGGGGAGTAAAATGCAATCAAAGTCAGGTGGCAGTCATTTTTGATGTGTTTTTTCATATAAATGTCTATAACTCCAAAACGAAATGAGATATTTTCACCAAAATGGACACACACATGTATGGGCTCACTCCGATAACACTGTTTGTGCCTCTTGGTTGTGCTATATTAGAACAAAACATGAAATTCCCATAGACTACAATGCATTTTTCAGCCTTTTTTGCCTAAAATCATTTTAAAGTGCCTTTAATTGCTGCTGTTGATCTGACACGTCCAGCCGTTTTGGCATGTCTTGTCTTCTTATTTGCGCTTGGCCCCGGTATTGCTGCTTGCAGCTCTATTTAGTATTTATAGTATAAGAGTCTGATCATCGAAACTCTATCCTGTGCCAGTGTGGCTCTTATTCAAGGACACCGACCTTCAGCCCAACTGTTTGCATTTGACTTCCTCTATTGGGATAACACTGTACTGTAGATGGAGAACATGTAGGATCTCCCACAAGCAATGTTTCTTCATTTGTCTCATTTACTCATTAGACCTGAATTACCAGAAATGCCTTGCAACACTTTTGATTTCATACAGCGTATCAGCGGGGCAGAATGCCCTCCAGCTTTTGGGTTTAGAAAAATGTTTGTGTCATTGTTGCCGACTTGGTGTCCGCATCTTTAGTATTGTCAGCTCAGTACATAGTATCTTTTTTTTTATTCCGTTATCCATTAATGAAGGATAAAAAGTATGTTTGAATTAAATGCGCAGAGATCTACAATTGATGTAGTTAGTCATTGTGTCACCATTACAGCAGTGTGTCCTGTATTCCATTAGTATTGTGAAATGTTGGTCAGAGACAGAATATGTTGTTCAGTATGTTTTATTTCTTCAGTTTGGTATGTTTGCACAAAGCTTACAGTCAAAAATAAGAACTTTATAATTTGTAATTTCTAATTTAAGTTTAATTTCCATGTTGAGTTAACTTAAATATGCAAGTACACTTAAAATTAACACCAAGTTAAGAGAACTTCATTCTTTAAGTACATTATATAAACACCAAGTTAAGTGAACTTAATTCTTTCAGTACATTATATAAACACCAAGTTAAGTGAACTTAATTCTTTCAGTACATTATATAAACACCAAGTTAAGTGAACTTAATTCTTTAAGTACATTATATAAACACCAAGTTAAGTGAACTTAATTCTTTAAGTACATTATATAAACACCAAGTTAAGAGAACTTAATTCTTACAGTACATTATATAAACACCAAGTTAAGTGAACTTAATTCTTTAAGTACATTATATAAACACCAAGTTAAGAGAACTTAATTCTTTAAGTACATTATATAAACACCAAGTTAAGTGAACTTAATTCTTTAAGTACATTATATAAACACCAAGTTAAGAGAACTTAATTCTTTAAGTACATTATATAAACACCAAGTTAAGAGAACTTAATTCTTTAAGTACATTATATAAACACCAAGTTAAGTGAACTTAATTCTTTAAGTACATTATATAAACACCAAGTTAAGAGAACTTAATTCTTTAAGTACATTATATAAACACCAAGTTAAGAGAACTTAATTCTTACAGTACATTATATAAACACTAAGTTAAGAGAACTTAATTCTTACAGTACATTATATAAACACCAAGTTAAGTGAACTTAATTCTTTAAGTACATTATATAAACACCAAGTTAAGAGAACTTAATTCTTTAAGTACATTATATAAACACCAAGTTAAGTGAACTTAATTCTTTAAGTACATTATATAAACACCAAGTTAAGAGAACTTAATTCTTTAAGTACATTATATAAACACCAAGTTAAGAGAACTTAATTCTTTAAGTACATTATATAAACACCAAGTTAAGTGAACTTAATTCTTTAAGTACATTATATAAACACCAAGTTAAGAGAACTTAATTCTTACAGTACATTATATAAACACCAAGTTAAGAGAACTTAATTCTTTAAGTACATTATATAAACACCAAGTTAAGTGAACTTAATTCTTTCAGTACATTATATAAACACCAAGTTAAGAGAACTTAATTCTTTAAGTACATTATATAAACACCAAGTTAAGTGAACTTAATTCTTTAAGTACATTATATAAACACCAAGTTAAGTGAACTTAATTCTTTAAGTACATTATATAAACACCAAGTTAAGAGAACTTAATTCTTTAAGTACATTATATAAACACCAAGTTAAGTGAACTTAATTCTTTAAGTACATTATATAAACACCAAGTTAAGAGAACTTAATTCTTTAAGTACATTATATAAACACCAAGTTAAGTGAACTTAATTCTTTCAGTACATTATATAAACACCAAGTTAAGTGAACTTAATTCTTTAAGTACATTATATAAACACCAAGTTAAGTGAACTTAATTCTTTAAGTACATTATATAAACACCAAGTTAAGTGAACTTAATTCTTTCAGTACATTATATAAACACCAAGTTAAGTGAACTTAATTCTTTCAGTACATTATATAAACACCAAGTTAAGTGAACTTAATTCTTTCAGTACATTATATAAACACCAAGTTAAGTGAACTTAATTCTTTCAGTACCTTATATAAACACCAAGTTAAGTGAACTTAATTCTTTCAGTACATTATATAAACACCAAGTTAAGTGAACTTAATTCTTTCAGTACATTATATAAACACCAAGTTAAGTGAACTTAATTCTTTAAGTACATTATATAAACACCAAGTTAAGTGAACTTAATTCTTTCAGTACATTATATAAACACCAAGTTAAGTGAACTTAATTCTTTCAGTACCTTATATAAACACCAAGTTAAGTGAACTTAATTCTTTCAGTACATTATATAAACACCAAGTTAAGTGAACTTAATTCTTTCAGTACATTATATAAACACCAAGTTAAGTGAACTTAATTCTTTCAGTACATTATATAAACACCAAGTTAAGTGAACTTAATTCTTTCAGTACATTATATAAACACCAAGTTAAGTGAACTTAATTCTTTAAGTACATTATATAAACACCAAGTTAAGTGAACTTAATTCTTTCAGTACATTATATAAACACCAAGTTAAGTGAACTTAATTCTTTAAGTACATTATATAAACACCAAGTTAAGTGAACTTAATTCTTTCAGTACATTATATAAACACCAAGTTAAGTGAACTTAATTCTTTCAGTACCTTATATAAACACCAAGTTAAGTGAACTTAATTCTTTCAGTACATTATATAAACACCAAGTTAAGTGAACTTAATTCTTTCAGTACATTATATAAACACCAAGTTAAGTGAACTTAATTCTTTAAGTACATTATATAAACACCAAGTTAAGTGAACTTAATTCTTTCAGTACATTATATAAACACCAAGTTAAGTGAACTTAATTCTTTCAGTACCTTATATAAACACCAAGTTAAGTGAACTTAATTCTTTCAGTACATTATATAAACACCAAGTTAAGTGAACTTAATTCTTTCAGTACATTATATAAACACCAAGTTAAGTGAACTTAATTCTTTCAGTACATTATATAAACACCAAGTTAAGTGAACTTAATTCTTTCAGTACATTATATAAACACCAAGTTAAGTGAACTTAATTCTTTCAGTACATTATATAAACACCAAGTTAAGAGAACTTAATTCTTTCAGTACATTATATAAACACCAAGTTAAGTGAACTTAATTCTTTCAGTTCATTATATAAACACCAAGTTAAGTGAACTTAATTCTTTCAGTACATTATATAAACACCAAGTTAAGTGAACTTAATTCTTTCAGTTCATTATATAAACACCAAGTTAAGTGAACTTAATTCTTTCAGTACATTATATAAACACCAAGTTAAGAGAACTTAATTCTTTCAGTACATTATATAAACACCAAGTTAAGTGAACTTAATTCTTTCAGTACATTATATAAACACCAAGTTAAGTGAACTTAATTCTTTAAGTACATTATATAAACACCAAGTTAAGTGAACTTAATTCTTTCAGTACATTATATAAACACCAAGTTAAGAGAACTTAATTATTTCAGTACATTATATAAACACCAAGTTAAGTGAACTTAATTCTTTCAGTACCTTATATAAACACCAAGTTAAGTGAACTTAATTCTTTCAGTACATTATATAAACACCAAGTTAAGAGAACTTAATTCTTACAGTACATTATATAAACACCAAGTTAAGTGAACTTAATTCTTTCAGTACCTTATATAAACACCAAGTTAAGTGAACTTAATTCTTTCAGTACCTTATATAAACACCAAGTTAAGTGAACTTAATTCTTTCAGTACATTATATAAACACCAAGTTAAGAGAACTTAATTCTTTCAGTACATTATATAAACACCAAGTTAATAGAATTTAATTCTTTCAGTACATTATATAAACACCAAGTTAAGTGAACTTAATTCTTTCAGTACATTATATAAACACCAAGTTAAGAGAACTTAATTCTTACAGTACATTATATAAACACCAAGTTAAGTGAACTTAATTCTTTCAGTACATTATATAAACACCAAGTTAAGTGAACTTAATTCTTTCAGTACATTATATAAACACCAAGTTAAGTGAACTTAATTCTTTCAGTACATTATATAAACACCAAGTTAAGTGAACTTAATTCTTTCAGTACATTATATAAACACCAAGTTAAGAGAACTTAATTCTTTCAGTACATTATATAAACACCAAGTTAAGTGAACTTAATTCTTTCAGTTCATTATATAAACACCAAGTTAAGTGAACTTAATTCTTTCAGTACATTATATAAACACCAAGTTAAGTGAACTTAATTCTTTCAGTTCATTATATAAACACCAAGTTAAGTGAACTTAATTCTTTCAGTACATTATATAAACACCAAGTTAAGAGAACTTAATTCTTTCAGTACATTATATAAACACCAAGTTAAGAGAACTTAATTCTTTAAGTACATTATATAAACACCAAGTTAAGAGAACTTAATTCTTTAAGTACATTATATAAACACCAAGTTAAGTGAACTTAATTCTTTAAGTACATTATATAAACACCAAGTTAAGAGAACTTAATTCTTTAAGTACATTATATAAACACCAAGTTAAGAGAACTTAATTCTTACAGTACATTATATAAACACTAAGTTAAGAGAACTTAATTCTTACAGTACATTATATAAACACCAAGTTAAGTGAACTTAATTCTTTAAGTACATTATATAAACACCAAGTTAAGTGAACTTAATTCTTTAAGTACATTATATAAACACCAAGTTAAGTGAACTTAATTCTTTCAGTACATTATATAAACACCAAGTTAAGTGAACTTAATTCTTTAAGTACATTATATAAACACCAAGTTAAGTGAACTTAATTCTTTCAGTACATTATATAAACACCAAGTTAAGAGAACTTAATTATTTCAGTACATTATATAAACACCAAGTTAAGTGAACTTAATTCTTTCAGTACCTTATATAAACACCAAGTTAAGTGAACTTAATTCTTTCAGTACATTATATAAACACCAAGTTAAGTGAACTTAATTCTTTCAGTACATTATATAAACACCAAGTTAAGAGAACTTAATTCTTACAGTACATTATATAAACACCAAGTTAAGTGAACTTAATTCTTTCAGTACCTTATATAAACACCTAGTTAAGTGAACTTAATTCTTTCAGTACCTTATATAAACACCAAGTTAAGTGAACTTAATTCTTTCAGTACCTTATATAAACACCAAGTTAAGTGAACTTAATTCTTTCAGTACATTATATAAACACCAAGTTAAGTGAACTTAATTCTTTCAGTACCTTATATAAACACCAAGTTAAGTGAACTTAATTCTTTCAGTACATTATATAAACACCAAGTTAAGAGAACTTAATTCTTACAGTACATTATATAAACACCAAGTTAAGTGAACTTAATTCTTTCAGTACCTTATATAAACACCAAGTTAAGTGAACTTAATTCTTTCAGTACCTTATATAAACACCAAGTTAAGTGAACTTAATTCTTTAAGTACATTATATAAACACCAAGTTAAGAGAACTTAATTCTTACAGTACATTATATAAACACCAAGTTAAGTGAACTTAATTCTTTCAGTACCTTATATAAACACCAAGTTAAGTGAACTTAATTCTTTCAGTACATTATATAAACACCAAGTTAAGAGAACTTAATTCTTTCAGTACATTATATAAACACCAAGTTAATAGAATTTAATTCTTTCAGTACATTATATAAACACCAAGTTAAGTGAACTTAATTCTTTAAGTAAGTCAATGTGAGCACCAAGTTAAGAGTTTTTGAAGACTCATCAATTGAGTTCAATCGACTTAATAGGGTTTTCAGTATCTTTTCTGAGCGAACACAAAGGCATTTTTTTTTTACATTTCCCAACTTTTTTCCACAAAAGTCAGACAGATGACCTAATCCTGGATAGCAAAACATGGGATTTCCAAATCCAGATCATTCTGATCCAGATGACATGTTTTGAACAACTGGCCCGTGGTCTTGTTCTCAACATCAGGACACATTTACTGAAGAGAAGAGAAATGACCAGAGATATTAAGATATTAAAATCATGCGTTTGTGCTTAAAACAGAACTAATATCTGTCAGTGAGTCGGAGAACTCATCCTCATTCACAGGGAAACATGATGATCTCTGCACTGAAAGTGAAGTATTGAAGAATCATTCTCACACACATAGATATTTATCGAGGGAATGTGTAGGGAAATTGTTGAAATCCTCGGTTTGCATAATCAGATGTGCTGGCATTAAGGCTGGCGTGACGTCCCGGGTGTGTAGATGAAGCTCATTGTTCAGATGAAGGTGAACACACACGTGTGTGTGAGTGTGTTTCCAGACGAGCAGGTCTCGCTGCGTCACTGATCGTGAGTTATTCGCAGAAGCTCGCCTGCACTGATGATCTCTGAGAGGAAGATGATCTGCAGAGGAGAGCGTTGACCTCACGGTGGGCTTCCTCTGAACTCGTGTCAGATCACGTGTGTGTGAGTTACAGCACACAACTGAGATATTCATATTCATGAGCAACATTTGATCAAGTTTAACTTGTGCTAAATAAATAAATAAATAGAAAAAGGTGCTGGAGTAGCTACAATAATAATGAGGGACAATATTTAATAATAATACATAATTATTACATATTTTAGCATGTATATAACACATATAATATGATAAATTAATTAATACAATATTAATATTCATGATAAAGTGCATGTTAAAATGCATACATATATTTAAATTATTATATTATATTAATTCTATTTTTTATTATATTGATTATATTATATCATTTTATTTTTTATTAATTATATTTGATGATATTATATTGAATTGAATTGTTTTATATTATATATAAACCGTGCTCTCTTTATGTTGTGGATCTTCAGCCAAATCTTGGCGTGTTATTTGTGTAATTAACATGTTTAAATGAGAGCAGGACGGCAGATTATTCTGGAACTGTTCTAAACATCATTAAGAGCTGCTGGAATCAACACACTTTATGTTCCTCATTCGTTTGAAATTAAATTGCATGACATGATTAGTGTGTTCTGATCATGTGCTGTGATTATCATGAGCGTTTCGCCATAGGCTTATTAAACAGTACAATACTCCAGATCCCTAAAAACTAAATAAAACCTTTAGTGATGCTGTTTGAGAAGTGTTGTGTGGTTTGCTACAAACACATGTACAAAATGCAGTAGTTTTTATATCGGTGAGTTCGGTGTTATTAACACTAACAGCACTAGTGTAATATTAATATGCAAATTAGATGCAGTGTATTGAATGGGAAAATCCAAGTATTGTCATTTTACACACATATTTAATAAAGTAAAATGGCATATGAATGCATTTCATTATATCTTTCCTAACATAGTTCAGAATCATCTTTTAAATGAAGTTTGTTTAAAATCCTGAAACCTAAAAATTGATTGGTGAAGTAAAAATAAACCCATTGTTTTTTGCCTATACACGCAATTTCATGTCATTTAATTCTTTTAACAACTGAGTCCTGCTGTCATCTACAGAATCATATCATAACATATGAATAACATATCATTTTTCAAAATGTTTTTTTCCCATTTGTTTCTTATTCTCTAAACAATGTAATGACGTAAAAAAAATACTAAATTCAAAACACTTGTTCTTCTTCTGGGTCCCGGGAGGATATGACTGCGTGGTGAACATTAATCGTATTTAAAGAACTCTCACTTTGTGTTGTTGGTCAGATAAAATGACAGAAAACATGACATCATGTTTCAGTGCCGAAACGCCAATGAGTATGACATGTTTGTTGTTGTTGTTGTTGTTGTTGTTGTTGTTGTTGTTGTGGTATACGCATATCCTTACAAGTAGCCTACGATATTGGCTGTATTATTTGTGTCCCCTTCAAAAATTGCTCTTGAGAAATTGCCAGTTTATTAATAAACACAATGTCTCCATGTTTGACACATCATTCCTTCTGCCGTGTTTTAGTGTGCGCTTGAATATATCTAAACGCTTCTGAGAGTGCTCAGTATATTTATTTATGTAATTAAATTACTTGTAATGAAAAAAAAGTGCTTAGTCGACTAATGGCTTAAAAGAAACTTAAGTCGCGGGCGGCTTTACTTACTTTTTATATATATATTTTCGAACATGTCACGAAGGGCATTCTGGGTAATGGCGGCCCTGAGCGGCTCATAGGTCAGTCGTGTTATTAGATTGTATTTCTGATGAGCGGAGTGGCAGTATCACTGAGTTAAACTAGAGGCTGCTGCTGCTCATAACTGATTAGAAAAAACTAAGAAGCAGTTATTGCAATGAGAACACATCAATGTGAAGTGTCACGCAGGGCATTCTGGGAATGTCAATGTACAGGTTTTCACTGTAAATCACACAATGACTTGTTCTTTATCCCTTACAAAAACTGTAAATTGAACGGTATTTTACTGTAAAATCAAATGAAATGTAAGGTTAGATCTATTACAGTTACTCACCGTATATAGGACGGAAACTTTCTGTTTACAGTAAAACACCGTTAAAATCATAATCATTCTTTACAGTGCAACTTATGTCCCGTTAATTCAGTGGTAAGAAAATACTGCAGTTATCAATGTCATCTTTATTCATTATTAACGTCTGTGAATAAAATTCATATTTTAAAACCCCATTGTGTTGAAGTCATTGTTATTTGCCACTGAAACGTAAAGTCTGGTTGTGGGAGCCTACAGTCATGAAATACACATATTCATGCATAACTCAATCTGATTTAATCCTCCATATGAAGGTTTATGAGCTTGAATGATTTATATTGATTAAATAAGTTCAACACAAGACATGGATTGTATAGTAGCTCCTGATTGACCTCCGTTCATCCGGATTCCTGGAAGATTACGCACAAGAGTAAACGATATCGGAGTGAAGAGGTTAGGGGACGCTCTCCAAACCAACAGGGAACGCTCTATTAACGTAAAGAAAACGTTCCTGGCTAAATAGAGAACGTTAGGATGCCTGTTCTGGGTAAACGCGTTCAATGTGGGCCATATGAACGGTGTCACACGTGATGTGGATAGGCACCCGTCAGTTATTTGGTTGTATACCGCCACCTGTCGGCGCAGTTGTGTAACTCAGGGAACATTAAGTCTGGATCACGAGAAAAACAAAAATATGATCCATTATTCCGTATATTTGATCCTTTTAATTAGGGGCATCATAAAATAGAAATTAGCAGTTACAATACTGACGTTTTTTAAAGAAACAAAACGGGTTTATATTAGAGATAGTCATAAACATAGATATGTATAGATGCCCCATTCGACCTCAGGCACGTGACGCGCCGCCATTTTAGAACGGTCACCACACGACAGCACTGCTGTCAATCATCACTCGCATAAAAAACAACAGCCATAAAGCCCAGCGCGATTTACATTCCCCAACAAATTGGATCATCACAGGTGACGATGTGTTGGTTTGTGTTTTCATATTTTAAATAAATGTATAGGGTAGAGTGGGGGAAAACGCCCCACTAAAATAACCACTAGAGGGAATTCACTGTTGCTATGCACTTCGTTGACAACGGGGATAAACAGATCTCCTTGGGGAAGCTGACACCAGCGATGGATCTGGAGAGAAGAGGATCACATGACAAGCGCTGTAATGTTCAGATATTAGTAAACAAAGGTGTAAGAGAATATTGTTCTGCAGGAGATCACAGTGATGTATGAGAGATGAAGAGTGAAGTCTGTCGTTTGAGAGGAAATGTTATTTATAAGGAATATAATTATATTAAAAAAATTAAACATTTTTTAAAAAAGTCATAGCTTGTGGGGTAAAACGCCCCCAGAGGGCTATCATAATTATAATAACATATTTCTGCCTATCAAATCCTTTGTTTTACACTTAATGCAGTATAACTAGGTGGTAAAATCAAAATATTTGAACAAAATAAATAAAAAAATGACCTCACGTGAGCATTAGGCTAGCTTGATAGCACAGTTAGCTCACTGATGGAAGGTGGTTAGTGACCCAATGATAAAACAGAGGCTTTTAATGCATTTATTGAATATATTTCACTACATAAATATACAAATTTATAAGTTTAATATTTATTTATTATTACAACATATTTGTTTGCATGGCTTAGTTATATAAATATAAATGTTAAAATGACTGTGAATGACTACTGAATTAATGTTTATTTATGTATTTATTTGTTTATTTATGTATTTGTTTATTTATGTATTTATTTATTACAACACATTTGTTTGCATGGCTTAGTTATATAAATATAAATGTTAAAATGGCTTTGAATGGCTAATGAATTACTGTTTATTTATTTATTACAACATATTTGTTTGCATGGCTTATATATAAATATAAATGGTAAAAATATGGATATTTTGGACATTCCTCAAATAAATATGAATATATACATTTTGATACATGACTTGCCTTTTACTTTGAGAGATTAAGAACTATAGTCTGCTCATTCTGCTGTTGATCTATGAAGCACACTGGTTGGTAAGAAAGGGGGCATTTTATTTACCCCACCGCTGGGGCAAACGCCCCTTTGTACAAAAATATTTTCAGTCAAAATACTAATTAATTATGAAGGCTGCGCAGTTTTAATATTTGGTGGATAACTCCTGCCATAGTCACTCAAAACCGGGATGGCAATTCAACTCACATGTTTAGTTTCACTGTAATGTCACATTTCCCCCCCACTCTACCCTAATAATTTATCATTTTGACTCATAATTCTTAAAAATGATTTAAATGTGTGATATTGATCATTTTATGACGTTTTTTAGGATGATTTTTGAGGATTACCTTTGATATTCTTAAAACATGGGTTGAATAAATAGGCTATATTGATGTTTATTAAATCATAATGACTATTTTTTATAATTGATGTACTTTGATGTCTGACTGGTTGATGGTTTATGTTTATAATGAGTTCCCTGCGTTCATTAAAAGCTGAGCAATGTGTCAATAATAATGAGATTAAGAAAATGTAAAGATCTTTAACCAATATTGTTTTAGAATATGCAGAATTATCTGCCATTAAAGATAAACGAAATCTCTCTTGCTGTCATTGATGTATAGATATTAATGTAATTCATGCTTGTGTGTAACTATGGTTGCAGACGCACAGTAACATTAGGAATATTCACAAAGCGCGTTCACGCTTTGACCGTTCCAAAATGGCGGACGGCTAGCGCATAGCGGCCCATAGAAACAGTCGCTAACGGGGCGTCTACGGTCATAAAGTTATGCTGTACTTCAGCGAGAAAAACAACTCGTTTCTGTCTTGAAAATGTGAATTTATAAAAAATAAAAAGATTAGTAAATTATAAATCTTTGGTCCTTGAGGAAAACATTATGCGCTTTTTTGATGACGTCTGACCCATTTGCGGAAATGACATGCCTCCTCCAATCAGAGCTCGCAGCGCATGATTTCGAACGCCAACGTCCCGACGGCAGACGCGCCACAGAAGCGACACACAAACAACACACAAACGCAGAATCCGTCCTAAAGTATCCGCTGATTCGCCTCAGGACCGCGGCGAGCGGCTGTGTGGAGCTGGTGTGGTGTTTGAGGGGAGCTCTGAGGGAGATGCGGCGGGAGAACTGAGCCTTTAATCGCCTGAGGGACTCGCTCGCGCTCGGCCATGGCTCGGGAGCGCGCGGGGCAGAAGAAGAGCTTCCAGCAGAGTCTGGACGACATCAAGGAGAAGATGAAGGAGAAGAGGAACAGACGCCTGGCCAGCGCCATAGCGCTCAGCCACGGCCTGTCGAAGCTGAAGAGCAGGAGCACAGGTGCCAGAGCCAGTGTGTGTGTGTGTGTGTGTGTGTGTTTACAGGCGTTAGGTGTGTTTAACGGTGTCAGTGCGAGGATAAAAACAGCTCTTAAAGGGACAGTGCGCACGGAAATGTAAATTCCAACCCGTTTAGGAACGACAGCCTCGATCTATCGTTCTCCGTTCAGCCTCGATCTGCGGTTCCACAGTAGAAAGTCATTCAAGTCTCAAACGAAATTAAAGTGAGCATGAAACCGTACATCGAGTGAAGCGCTTCTCAAACAAGAACAAATGTAGGCGGGGCTTGAGTGTGTCTGTGGGGATTGATTGGATGGCTGTGGTTTGCTATTGGTGGATCTCCTGTGAGTGACAGGTTCAGAGAAGGTTATTAACCCTCTGCTGCTCCTCGGGTTAGTTGGTCGTCTTCCCGGACACCTAATAATGAAACTTCCTCCACCCCAGTAAAACCAATGACATTTATTTTTCTTCAATAATATTTTTTCTTTTTAATTTTGTATTTTGAGATGATTTTATTATATTTAAAAAATCTCAAAGACTATTTATTATAAAGTTTTAGATTTTTCTTGTTTTGTTGGAAATATAGATTTTTAATATAGCGTGCGTGTGTGCGCGCGCGCGTGTGTGTGTATGAGTGTGTGTGTGTGCGGGTGCGTGTGTGTGTGTGCGTGTGCGTGTGTGTGTGTGTGTGTGTGTATGAGAGGATGTGTCAATATCACACTCTTGATGTTTTAGAGTGTCACCCCTTCACTGCTGTGTACTTTTTCCAGCATTGTGGCCGATTTATAGATTGTACACACAAATATTCTGTGTGTTTTTCCCATTCATTTCCTGTGACCGAAGACAATGAACGCTACTTTTTTTTAAACAACCAATTAGCAGCTCGAATCATGACCCCAATTATTGTGTGTGTGTTTACAGTCCTAATGCTAGAAAAGTCACCAAGTTTCATATCATAAGATTTCGAAACAGAAAATGTCCCGGTCAGAACTGACCGAAGAGGGTTAACTCAATAATGATGTGCACCGCTGCGCTATCCCATCATATAATGGGGTATTTGGATGTCCCACAGCGACGGTGAAGCCGTTCGTGCTGAAGAGCGTCCAGGTCAATAACAAGGCTCTGGCCGTGGCCCTGCAGACGGAGCGGGAGAAGGTACGGCAAGCGCAGGGGGTCATCCTGCAGCTGAAGAAAGAGAGGCAGGCGCTCGTCTTCCACCTGCTGATGCTGAAGCGGACGCTCCGGGACCGCGGGCCCGCCGGCACTGCTCAGGTGAGCGGAGGCACGGGTGGACTCATGGGTCACATTTGATATGAGCGTGTGAAATAATGCCCTGTTGATGTGTGTGTGTGTGTGTGTGTGTGTGTGTGTGTGACAGGTTTCTCCTCCTGTTGAGACGAGTCCAGCGCCGCCCACCAGTCCCCGGTGAGCAAAATAAGCTTTTAATAGCTCATGAATCTGATCATAACTCCATAAACATTGAAATATTCCTCCAGTGTAGATCAGCTGTACACACACACACACACTCACTCACTCACACACACACACACACACACACACACACACACACACACACACACACACACACACACACACACACACACACACACTCCAGTGTAGATCAGCTGTACACACACACTCCAGTGTAGATCAGCTGTACACACACACACACACACATACACTCCAGTGTAGATCAGCTGTATACACACACACACACACACACACACTCCAGTGTAGATCAGCTGTACACACACACACACACACACACACACACACACACACACTCCAGTGTAGATCAGCTGTTGTTTATGTGAATATATAGTAAAGTGTCCAATCAAATCATCATGCCTCCAGTCTTCAGTGTCACATGACCCTTCTCTGATCACTCTCACATGCGGACACACATGTATGATATGATGAGTGATGATGGTGTTGTGTCTCAGGCCGGGGGCTGTGGCTGAGATGGACGCGCAGGAGCCGCTGTCGGCTGCAGGTACAGCACTTCATACACTTCATTAGCAGGGCTGTGTATCGCCACGATACGATACGCATCACGATATGGATCAAGTTTAGTAACAGTAATATCTGTTTAGTGAATAACCAGGGTTATAACACTTGTGATGACTGAAAACTATTTTGTTTTTCTCAGTTAAATGAAATAAATTGTCACAAAAAAACTTAGGAAAGGCTTGAATATTGATTATTCTGGATGTATATCAGGGACAATACATGGCAAATATTGGAATGTAAAACAAATCTCGCGATAAATCTAAAACAAATCTCTCAACTAATGCTGTGAACTCTGGGAGTCAGTTGGACTATAATATTAAAGGTACAATGAACTAATTTGTACAAACACTTAAATTACACCATGTTTTTTATAATAATAACTTTACAAATTACATAATCATACATATTTTTTGAAATATAAACATTTAAATGGTGGCTGTCATAATAACTTGCCAGATTAATTCAAGCATGCATTAAATATTGAAGAACTTATGATGAATATGGAATATATTGATCAAAATGCTCGTCTCTAGAGTGCATTTCTCCAGCTGACTAATGAGTTTATGGACGCTGGATATGGTTTTTTCTGAGGTAAATGTGACACAAGCTGTTTTACTGACGACTTCCCGCGGTTGAAACACTGATCGAGTGTGACAGATTCGGGTTCCGGTGAGTTGTGCTGTATCTTTAACACACGTTCAGATGTTCATTCGTGTTTATTTCGCGCTGATACTGGAATAAGGCGGAAGAGAAGATGCGTTCACACGCGGCCGCTTCTCTAGAGCGGAGCTGCCCAAAGCCATCTCACGCCACAGCGCCAAAGCAGGATTTATGGGTTTGAATTTCGTAATAAAATGGACGTCATTTCAAATCTGAGACTTTCTTTCATATCAATAGTAATAAAGCACAAAGAGGATTGCTGTTTAATGGATGGGAGGCGCTGCAATGCTCCATTTACTGAAAGTGTAACGTTACCGAACGGTTTCCGAGTGCAATCTTTAACAGTTAACGGTGGGAGTGCACCGATCCGACTTATTCAGTCCCGATGCCTGGGCTCTGTGTATCTGTCGATACCGATCCGATACTATTGTTGAATGAATAATAAACTGTACATCTTCCACCTTAACCCTTCCTTGAAGAGACTAAAGGCACCAGACTTTACTAACTAAACATAACTAAGACAAAATAACAGATGTGTGTAAAGTGTTGAATTCTTATTTATTTAAAAAACAATTGTGCGTTCAAATCTAAAATAGAATGTAATCAAACTTCTTTAAATAAATCAAATGTAGCAGTGGAAACAAAAAAACAGTCAAACATACAATAATCTGACAGTTACCAAACATTTACACTACAGATCATTGTTTTGGTGTATAATCATATCAATATTAAAAAGTAGCATTACAACTTAACAAAGTCTAATTTTCTGCTATATGCAATTTAATAAAAATGATCAGCTAGCTAATAACTGTGTTCTGGTTTCCTCACTCCAGTCTAAATGATTGTAGGCTAGGCCTGTTTATTTTACTACACATTGTCAACAGAAATAAGCTGAAATACTGTTGATCATTAAAAATAATTCTTACTACCCACTCTTGCTTAAGCACACTTGTGTTCTCATTTCAGATGCGTTCTGAGTAAATTAATAAACTGATTCATGAGTTCAGTGTTGGACAGATCAGTTGTTCTAACCAGTCGTTAAAATGATTCGGTTCAAAGGAGTCATTAGGTCACGAATCCGACATTAGCAGACGCGCTGTGTGTGAATCCCGTCTGTTAGATCATCGAGAAAGACACAGAAAACACTTCATAACTGAATATGATTTGTCTCCCGTTTATTGAAAGTATGCGTTATGTCAGCTGGTCAGAGAAGAGTCGGAGTCGGACAAAATTGTCCGAATGTGTCACGTGCAACATGGTTTCGGTCTTCCGATCTTTTGATTTGGATTAATATGTGAAATATGAGCGAGCTAACACTGATTATGTTGAAGACCCAGAGAGTGTGTGCGGGGAGGAGCTCTGATCGTTCTCTCTGTCACGAGCGCAGCATCTGTTCTACATCACTCATCACAATAACTCATCAAATTAGGCTTTGGCGGCCGTCAAAAAATGTTCGATGCAGGAAAAACCCTGACTTTGCAGTAACACCACCTCCCCTCGAAACATTTAAGTGACTTTGCAGACATTGCAAACAGCCGATGAACTAGTTGGCGTGGCAGGCGTGAAACATCTCCTCCACACCGGACTCTCTGGCTCGCTCCGTGTTGCTCTAGCATGCGACACACGTGAAGCTGACGAATGACGGAGGTTCTGCTGCGACGGAAAAAAACACCTGGATCGGCTTGTGGATCTGTTCATTTTTCCGATCCCCGATCCAGCTGTTTTGTCAGTATCGCGGCCGATATCCGATCCTAATATCGGATCGGTGCACCCCTAGTTAACGGCTTGTTGTAAGCGCGGAACACACTTCAATCCGAGTTCCCACACGAACATATTAAGTATTCAGTCCATTTTATCTCAAAATTCAAACGATAAATGCCGTTTTGACGCTTTAATGTGGCGCGACTGATCACAGTTTCCCGCGATCATCTGTGAAGGCGATCGATCATCTCTTCCTAAAGAATAAACATGAATGACCATCTGAAGGTGTGCTGAGGATACATTACAACTCACTGTCACGTGTATATATGTGGTGTAATCGCTAAATCAGTGTTTCAACGGCGGAAAGACGTCAATATAACAGCTGTAAACTAAACAGTGTCATGTAACGTTAGCATCACATTTACCTCAGGAGTCATTCAGTGTCCACAGAATCATATTCACTAGAGAAATCAACTCTTTCGCTAAAGATATGCTCTATATTAGCCGTTAGATTCATTATATTCTACTGAACCTGTTAGTGATGTTTAAATAAACCGGTCATGAAAATGACAGACACTGTGTGTAAATTATTTAGGGATGCGCCGATATGAACATTTTGGCCGATAATTCTTTATATTTGAAAGCCGATAACCGATATATTGGCCGATAAATCTAAATACAAATGTTAATAAACTCTGAGAGCCTGATTACAAAAACAAAAGGTTCACCATTAAAGCCCTAATGACCCACACACTTCCACATAAATCAGACCCACACACTCCAGTCGCCCATTAGACCCAGTGTGAGATTCCTCACCGCTTCACATTAATCTTACACTCCTGTGGACAACTTACTTTATATAAAAATAATGTTAACACTTTACAATATGGTTTAATTTTTGTCAGTATTAGTTAACCAACAATGAATGAGCAATACTTCAGCAGGATTTATTCATCTCAGCTCATGTTAATCTCAACATATTCAGACCCAGAGTGTGTGTGTTAGCATTAGCTCTGCGCTGTGAATGGACTGCTAATAAACACACACATTTCATTACTAACATTAGCAAAGGTTATTGCTCTCTGTTTGTTCGTGTCAATGCATTAATAAATGAGACCTTATTTGTAAAATGTTACCAAAAATTATATTGCCTAAAAAATAAAAAATAATATATTCTCATTATCATTTTATGTAGATTGTTAGACTTGCGCTGCATATGTTGCACGTAACTGTATTTTCCTTTTCGAAGTGATTCCAATCATATTTAGAGCAATTCAAACCCATCATGGAGGACAGCGTCTGTCTCAGCTGAAGGAAATAACACATCATCTATCGGCTCGAATATATCGCTCACATGTTCTTATCGGACCGATAACATCAAAAATAATCATTTATCGGCCGATACCGATATGTTGCCGATATATCATGCATCCCTAAAATTATTATATTTCAACAACGAATTGGAGAAAAAAACTATTTTATAATTAGATTTAGGAGTTAATGCAAAAACTGCCTTATGTGAAGTTGTAATAGTAATAGTTTGGGCTCTGTTGTTAACCTTTAATATTAATGTGCAAGTAACGGCTCCCTATATAGTTTACAGAAATATCTTCAATACACTTTTAGATATAATTGAATTCCTTCAAGGACAGACACTTTTTTTCCTTCTTCAGTAAACCACAGTTTTGTGTACCGTTACACCCCTACTTCCAGGCGTTTCCGTGTTGTAAATAAAAAAAATTAAATATTAAATGTCTTCTCTTAAAGTCACGCTCAGAAATGTGTCTATTAAAATCTAATCTAATCAAATAAAATCTGTTATTTTGATACCTTGATGTTTGTTTTTGTTCCTCATTTTTTTTTACATTATAATCATATCAATATTTAAAAAATGAACAAAATTATGAACCTAATTTTCTGCCATATACAATAATCAGCTAGCTGATAACAACTTTGCTCTGGTTTCACCTCGCTCCAGTCTAAACTAAAGCATTTTAGGCTGTTTATTTTACTACACAATGTCAACAGAAATAAGCTGAAAGACTGGGAATGATTAAACTAATTCTTTCTATCCACTCTTGAGCACACTTGTGTTCTGAGTAAATGATTAAACCTCAGGTCTGTTGTTTTAACCAGTCGTTAAAATGATTCGGTTCAAAGCAGACATTAGGTCATGAATCGGACATTAGCGGACGCGTTGTGTGTGAAGCCCGTCTGTTGGAACATCGCAAAAGATTTATCAACACAGAAAACACGTCATAACTGGATATCATTTTTCCCGTTTATGTCAGCTGGTCAGAGAAGAGTCAACGTTTTCTGAGCGCAGTTCACAGCCAGCGGTAATTCAAGGAAATAAATGTCTGATTGCGCCACGTGCAACATGGATTCGGTCTTCCGACCTTTTGATTTTGATTAACCCTCTGGGGTTCTTCATTTATGGGTCACACTCAGGACCTTCGGGTCAAAGATGACCCCCATAGGAAATGAATGGGAAATTCATATACGATCTACAAATCAGTGCAAAACAGACAAAAAAACACACGCACACACAAATTAACGCGTGCCATTCCAAAAGCTAATTGTGTGTGTGTGTGTGTGTGTGTGTGTGTGTGTTTGTCTGTTTTGCACTCTTGATGTTTGATGGTCCTGAGTGTGACTATTTTTATTTTACGACCACTTAGACTTTTCAAATCCTGTCCCCAATTTTTTTGGGTGTTCATATACCAAGTACCAATAAAGTCACCAAGTTTCAGACCATTCCGATGAAGCTACGATTTTTTAAAAATATTTGGGTCAGAAATGACCGAAGAGCCCCAGAGGGTTAAACTTAATATGTGAAATATTACAAAATTAGCTTATTTTGAGTGAGCGTGGGGGAGGAGCTCTCTGATCGTTCTCTCTGTCACTCGAACATGCGCCCTATCACATCACTCATAAATCACAATAACTCATCAGTGTGTGTGTGTGTGTGTGTGGGGTTTAATCTGCTCTTTATGTTTCAGAGGCTGTCTCGGGTTGCCGGGCTGATAGACAGGTATCGCTGCCCCCGACGGTAGGAACGAGGCGAAAGAGGCGCTCCGAGTCCGTGAGGAGGCGGAGCTCACGCTTCCTCTCCGCCCCTGTCGGAAACACTGGCGTACTGGATGGGAAACGGGAAGAGACTGTAGATGACAGACGGGAGGTGGAGCAGGAGCGCACTGAACAGACGGACTGTGACTTTGAGCTGGAGATCTCGGAGCTGCCAGCCGTCCAGCACTCCACGCCCGAGCCTCCTCAGCGGCCCACCCGACAGAACAAGAAGAAGCCCAGCCAAACCAGTGCCCGGCCCAAACCGGACCGGGGCCGCAGGCCAGACCGAGCCCCGCTGAAGAAGCCCTGGGAGAACTCCAAACCCCGAGCGCGCTCCAAGAGCCGGGACCGGTCCCAGAGTCGAGCACGAGGGCCGCCCCCGCCGGCCGACCGCCTCAACTCCTCACTGGGCGGCAACGACACCTTCGACTTCGACTGCGAAGAGGCCGTCCACCTCACGCCGTTCAGAGCAGGAAACAAAGCAGCGGAGAAGCCCTCGCCGGACCCCGAGGCCGTGGAGAGCAGCCCAGACGCAGACGATTCCCCGTACGTACCGAAGAGGAAGTCCAGAAGAACTCGGAGTCCGCCGGCCAGACGCGCTCGCTCCAAGAGACGGTCCACTCAGACGGGTACGGGGCAGCTCACGGGTACGGGGCAGCACACGGGTACGGGGCAGCACACGGGTACGGGGCAGCTCACGGGTACGGGGCAGCACACGGGTACGGGGCAGCACACGGGTACGGGGCAGCTCACGGGTACAGGGCAGCTCACGGGTACGGGGCAGCACACGGGTACGGGGCAGCTCACGGGTACGGGGCAGCTCACGGGTACGGGGCAGCTCACGGGGTACGGGGCAGCACACGGGTACGGGGCAGCTCACGGGTACGGGGCAGCACACGGGTACGGGGTATGGGGCAGCACACGGGATACGGGGCAGCTCACGGGTACGGGGCAGCACACGGGTACGGGGCAGCACACGGGTACGGGGCAGCTCATGGGTACGGGGCAGCTCATGGGTACGGGGCAGCTCA
Source organism: Romanogobio albipinnatus (assembly GCA_023566225.1). Taxonomy (NCBI): domain Eukaryota; kingdom Metazoa; phylum Chordata; class Actinopteri; order Cypriniformes; family Gobionidae; genus Romanogobio; species Romanogobio albipinnatus. The sequence goes on along the minus strand of CM042261.1, from coordinate 492,491 downwards.
TGGGTACGGGGCAGCACACGGGTACGGGGCAGCTCACGGGTACGGGGCAGCACACGGGTACGGGGCAGCTCACGGGTACGGGGCAGCACACGGGTACGGGGTATGGGGCAGCTCACGGGTACGGGGCAGCACACGGGTACGGGGCAGCTCATGGGTACGGGGTATGGGGCAGCTCACGGGTACGGGGCAGCACACGGGTACGGGGCAGCACACGGGTACGGGGCAGCTCATGGGTACGGGGCAGCTCATGGGTACGGGGCAGCTCATGGGTACGGGGCAGTCTCTTATATGAATCTGCATCATTCACTGTTTTAATGATTTGCTGTTCCACAGAGAGAAGGACTGAAGACCCTGAGCTGCAGCTCGACCCACAGTCTCCAGTGTGTGTTCCTCCTGAGAAGCCCAGCCAATCAGAGCCAAGCCCAGGTAAACGCACAACACGATTGATAGTCAATCAAAATGAGTTAATTACGTGCCTGCAAAATTCGACGTTTTGAATCAAAATGTATCGTATGTGAACCGTGTAGACCCAATGAGTGCAGACCCAATGAGTGCAGACCCAATGAGTGCAGACCCAATGAGTGCAGACCCAATGAGTGCAGACCCAATGAGTGCAGACCCAATGAGTGCAGACCCAATGAGTGCAGACCCAATGAGTGCAGACCCAATGAGTGCAGACCCAATGAGTGCAGACCCAATGAGTGCAGACCCAATGAGTGCAGACCCAATGAGTGCAGACCCAATGAGTGCAGACCCAATGAGTGCAGACCCAATGAGTGTAGACCCAATGAGTGCAGACCCAATGAGTGCAGACCCAATGAGTGCAGACCCAATGAGTGCAGACCCAATGAGTGTAGACCCAATGAGTGTAGACCCAATGAGTGTAGACCCAATGAGTGCAGACCCAATGAGTGCAGACCCAATGAGTGCAGACCCAATGAGTGCAGACCCAATGAGTGCAGACCCAATGAGTGTAGACCCAATGAGTGTAGACCCAATGAGTGTAGACCCAATGAGTGTAGACCCAATGAGTGTAGACCCAATGAGTGCAGACCCAATGAGTGCAGACCCAATGAGTGCAGACCCAATGAGTGCAGACCCAATGAGTGCAGACCCAATGAGTGCAGACCCAATGAGTGAGTGCAGACCCAATGAGTGAGTGCAGACCCAATGAGTGAGTGCAGACCCAATGAGTGAGTGCAGACCCAATGAGTGAGTGCAGACCCAATGAGTGAGTGCAGACCCAATTATTAACTGCACAATAATAATTGGGCTCATTTCCCAAAGACTGGAGTGAACCACAGACGTCTCTCGAGCTGTGACGTTCACACATCTCTGTAGTGCCTCAGTTCATACCACACACATGACCAACTCAGTGAGATGGTGGTCCAGTGGGTTAAACCATGGGACTGATATGCAGAAGGTTGCTGGTTCGATCCCAGCGGTCTCCACCAGTGTGTCCTTGAGCAAGGCACTTTACTCCATGTTGCTCCAGGGGGATTGTCCCTGTAATAAGGCACTGTAAGTCGCTCTGGATAAAAGCGTCTGCCAAATGCAGAAATGTAAATGTAACTCATGACCCTGAAGTGTCTGAGAGACCATGTCCATTAGCCTCTCCCTGAAATCGCCTCATCGACACGGCATCCTCAATGAACCCGTCTCCGACGTGATGACGTGGTGAATGACCACGCACACACACACACACACACACACACCGTGAGCGATCACATCGCTCTACAGCACGACAGACGTCATGAATGACCACACACACACACACACACAATTCGCTTTTGGAATGGCACGCGTTAATGTGTGTGTGTGTGTGTGTGTTTTTTGTCTGTTTTGCACTCTTGATGTTTTAGAGATTCACCCCTTCACTCTTGAGTCCTTTTTTCTGCATCCTGGCTGATTTGTAGATCGTATGCACAAAAAAACTCATTTCCCATTCATTTCCTATGGGGGTCACCTTTGACCCGAGGGTTCTGAGTGTGACCCATAAATGAAGAGTATTAATAAGACACTTTAGGGCTGTTACCAATCAAATGAATTATATATTCTATATTTCTGATGGTTGAGATTGTTCTGTGATGAGAGAAACGTGCGGAGTAATTCCAGAAGGGTCAGAACACATTATGACCAATGGCTCTATCAAAATGGCTGCTTTTAAAAAAGTTTCCCCCAGGTTAGGGGTAAGTTGCACCATCTGACAGAATCTGAATTCAAACCCCATGTAAAGATGATTTGCCTCTTTAATAATGTCTGTGTGAAATATATATATGACCACTGGCTCATCTTACCCCGCTCTCCATGAACAGTAAAGAGGCTTGTGTTGTTGTTTCCCTGCAGCTCCTCCTGCTGTTCCTCTGGAGTCTCCCATCCATGATATTCCCGATGGAGAGGCGGAGCTTATGATGATTGACTGCCCGATATTTGCGTTGTGTCCCAGCGGTCAGGAGAACGAGCGGCCCATGATCACGGACCGCCGCAGGAGGAGAGGTACGTCTCTCTCGTGTTCTTTCATCTGCACACGCTTCCTGCTGTGGACTGACACTCGTGTTTCTGCAGGGATGGTGGTTCGCTCCTTTCTGGGCGTGGCTTTGAGTGACGTGAGCAATCTCTCCCCCGCAGCCTATCAGAAGCCTTCGTCTGCTCCGACCACGCCCCCGAGCTCCAGCCGCAGGCGGCGCTGCACCGGCCCTGTCAGCTACAAGGAGCCGTCCATCAGCTCGTACGTGCTCTCACACACACTCTCTCTCTCTCTCTCTCTCTCTCTCGCTCTCTCTCTCTCTCTCCTCTCCTCTCCTCTCCTCTCCTCTCCTCTCCTCAGTGTGTGTGTCTGTGTTTTGCAGGAAGCTCCGGCGTGGGGATAAGTTCACGGACACGCGTTTCCTGCGCTCTCCCATCTTCAAGCAGAAGCAGGCGTCCCGCCGCAGCTCACTCAAGAGCATGGACCTGTACAACGAGTCCTTCGTGGGCTGCCACTGATCTCTCTCTCTCTCTCTCTCTCTCTCCACAGAAACTGCTTCTAAAGCTCATGATTTTAATTATGAATATTAATAAAGTTTCTCCTTTTACTGGTCCTGTAGTTTCTGTTTTCGTTCAGTCTCTAGGATGAGGAACTTTATTCACTTCTGGAAGAGTTTATGATGAATGAAACGTTTATAATGTGATTCTGAGACGCTCATGATGACTTCAGTGAATAATGACACGGGATTGGTCTCTTAAAGGTCCCGTTCTTCGTGTTGTTTTGAAGCTTTGATTGTGTTTACAGTGTGCAATATAACATGTGTTCATGTTTCGCGTGTAAAAAAACACAGTATTTTTCACACAATTTACTCATCTGTACACCGCTGTTCTCACTGTCCTAAAAACGGCTGATGAGTTCCTTGTTCTATGAAGTCCCTCCTTCAGAAATACGTCACGAGTTCTGATTGTGCCAGCGGTTCCTGTGTTGTGATTGGACAGCAGCTTAGCGCACCTGGAAAGGTCACGCCTCTTAACGGGAGATGTATGCGCTCAATGATCTCTACAGCGTCCCTGGGAAAGCCAAACAAAGGTGATTTGACTCCGGGATGAAAATAACAGCGTCTCGACGACATGGCGACAAACACACTCAAACGCAACACTTCCTCTTCTCCACGTGGGACAGCAACAAGACCACGCCCCCTTTTTGGTGTATTCTTGTGGGCGGAGGTTAGTCTGTTCTACTGACGTCATTTATGAAGGAAGTACCAGGATGTAGTCCAAGCCGGCCGTTCGCTGTAGGCTTTGAAAGGGAACTTCTGTTAAATAAAATATCTCGCTTGGCATTGAACTTTGAGCTTTATAATTGTACAGGTATTATTTATGCTCTAACAGCAACATTACACACTAACTAAAGTTTGAACAGTGGGATCACGAAGAACGGGACCTTTAACCCTCTGCTGCTCTTCGGTTAGGGGTTGCATTGGTTGTCTTCCCGGACACCTGCCATTTTTTGGGTTTAATTATTATTATTTTTTTATTATTATTATTGGAGTATTTCAGGTTAAATAAAATATATTTTTTGAAGGCAGATTAGCGCCTTTTTTGGAATTATTTAAGAAATAAAGCATGTGTGTGACCACTAGAGGTCTCTGTGGAGAGGCTTGAGCATTCACTAGTTCTGTTTTGAACACATTTAATTATTTTTTTTTTTTGATGGATTTGAATATATATTTAAAAAATCTCAGACTATTATAAAGTTTTAGATATTTTTTTGTTAGAAATATAGATTTATTTCTGTGAATTTGTTTTTGCAGATTTCCCATTCATTTCCTATGGGGGTCATTTTTGACCGAAGAGTAGCCTCTTTTAATAGCCTAGTCGGTACAGGGTCAAGCATACATGTTGTTGATTTTGATGATTTAACGAGTTTAGCCAATTCTTCTTCTCCTATAGCAGTGAATGAGTGTAATTTTTCCTCAGTGACACTACAATGCTCTGTCTGATGTGATACTGTAGTAGACGGCTGCATGGTTAAAATTTTCTTCCTAATATTATCAATCTTACATGTGAAGAAGTTCATAAAGTCATTACAGCTGTGCAGTTTACAATCATCAGAAGTTGAAGCTTTATTTTTGGTTAATTTAGCCACAGTATCAAATAAATACCTTGGGTTGTGTTTGTTTTCTTCCAAGAGAGTTGAGAAATAAGCGGATCTAGCAGTTTTTACGGCCTTTCTGTATGCGATCATGTGCTCTTTCCACAAATTACGAAAGACCTCTAGTTTTATTTTCTTCCAGCTGCGCTCCATTTTTCTGGCTGCTGTTTTAAGGGCCCGGGTGTGCTCGTTGTACCACAGCGTTGGACTATTTTCTTTAATCTTCTTTAAGTGCAGGGGAGCAACTGTGTCTAAAGTACTGGAAAAGAGAGAGTCAATAGTTTCTGTTGCAACATCGAGTTCTTCTAAGCTATCTGGGTTGCTGAGGAGATGATACTGATGAGGAAGAGTATTTAAAAAGCAATCTTTAGTAGCGGCAGTGATTGTCCTGCCATATTTGAAGCGAGGGGACGGCTTTGCAACTTTAGCTTAATTAAGTATACAAGATACTAAGTAATGATCTGAGATGTCATCGCTCTGCTGCAGAATTTCAATGGTATCAACATTTATTCCATGTGACAATATTAGGTCTAAAGTATGATTATGGCGATGAGTGGGTCCTGACACGTGTTGCCTAACTCCAATAGAGTTTAGTGTATCTTTAAATGCTAATCCTAATACGTCTTTTTCGTTGTCTACATGGATATTAAAATCACCAACAATTAGTACTTTATCTACGGCCAGTACTAATTCTGATAGAAAGTCAGCAAATTCTTTGATAAAGTCTGTATTATGCCCTGGTGGCCTGTATACAGTAGCTAACACCAATGTTGAACGGGTTTTGTCATGTACACTACATAGCGTTACATAAAGCACCAAAACTTCGAAGGAATTATATTTGAAACTAGACTTCTGAGTAATACTGAAGATATTATTATAAATTACAGCAGCCCCTCCCCCTTTACCTTTCAGACGCGGCTCATGTTTATAACAATAATCTTGGCGGGTGGACTCATTTAAAGTAATGTAGTCATCAGGTTTTAGCCAGGTTTCTGTCAAACACAGCACATCTAGATTATTATCTGTAATAATATCATTAACAATAAGCGCTTTTGGGGAAAGGGATCTAATATTCAGCAACCCAAGCTTTATCAATTGTTCATCTGTATTATATCTTTTGTTTATTTGTTGGACATCAATTAAAATTTTTACTGTTGAATGGTTTTGATGTTTTTTTGTATTTACTCATTCGGGGAACAGACACAGTCTCTATATGATAATATCTCGGTGAAAGAGTCTCTATGTGCTGGGATTTATCTGACTCCGGTGACGTGAGACAGCTAGCAGACGGTCGGTTTAGCCAGTTTGTCTGCTTCCTGACCTGGGCCCTAGTGAGTCAAGGTTTAGCTCTAAGACTATGTGCCAAATTACTAGAGAGAAGAGCGGAACCACCCCAGGAGGGATGGATGCCATCCTTCTTCAACAGGTCAGGTCTGCCCCAAAAACTTTTCCAATTATCATGCTCGAATCATGACCGCAATTTGTTTGTGTGTTTACATCCCTAATGCTAGACAAGTTTCATATCATTCTGATGAGGCTGTGATTTTTAACATTTCAAAACAGAAAGTTTTCCGGTCAGAAATGACCGAAGAGCCCCAGAGGGTTAAAGGGCCATTAATGAGAGTCCTGTGGTCATCTCCTCTCCTAATGTCCTCAAACCCGTCAGACTTTCCTTCCTCATATAAAGCCATGGAGTCTCTTCAGAACATCTGGAATAATCCGCTCGATTTCTGAAGTTGCTTAGACTGTCAATGGAGGACAGAAATCTTTATTATCTTTATGTAATTTGATTACAAAACTCTTAATTTGTGTTCAGAAGATGAACGAGAGTCACTTCTGAGCATTAAAGGCCAGAACATTTTAATAAAATGAATAAATTAAACTGCATGCACTGCAAAAAATTAACATTTTCCTCAGGATTTTTGCTTTCCAGCACAAATATCAAAACATCCTTAGATCAAGACCTCAAAATGAAAAAATTACGTGAAATTGAACAAAATAAAGAGAGTTTGTCATTAAAACAACAACAAATAACTCATTTCTGCGACTGAGAGAGATTAAAGCTGCTGTCCGTAACTTTTTTCGTGTTCAAGATTTACAAAGAATTATATAATGAGAATGTACAACATGAATCCATTTTCCAAACCGTGTTTTTGTCTTACCCTGAATCATTATGGTACACTTATAATAAGTGTTTATATTGGAACTATTTCACACCGGGAGCGCTGCGGAGGAGCACAGTCCCTGCGTGACTCGCCATAGACACACAGAAGAAGTAGATCCGACTGCAGTGTTCTTCCGCGAGACGCCGCTTCAGTGTTAATTCACTTTAATTCTGCTCCGTTAAATAATATTACAGATAAACTCATTAAATAATGCATTAGTAAATGTTTCCTCAGATTTCCTGAGGAAAATATGTTTACTTTGTCCTTTGATATTCGGTTCTTTTGTACAGTTCGTTTCAAAATGAATCATAATTACGTCACGCGTTGTGAACAATATGTTAATACTCGCGTGTTTATTCTTTATAATAGTAATTTAAAAAAATGTTTTATGTATCGTCACAGCACGTGTGTTTGTCCTGGTATGATATAAACTGTTAAAAGTGAAAAACGGCTGGAAAATAACCGAATATGTTCACGTTTGGTGACGCCGCGCATGCGCAGTGCGGAACAGGAAGGCTCTTCACCCAGAGCGGAAGTGGACTCGTTCTTTTCGAGCACGGTCTGCCATCATGGTGAGTGAGCGCGCCAGCGCGGAGCCTAAAGCAGCAAAATATGCGGTTTTATGTTTTATTACAGACGAATAACGCGCTGGAGACGTGCTTTAATGCCTTAACGCACATATATGTCGAAGTTTAGAGCTGTAGGTGACGCTTTAAGCGCAATCGGTGAGAGAAAGCGCGTCAGATGTGTCGAAACGTGGTGGTGTGTGTGTGTGAGTGTGTGTGTGTGTGTGTGTGTGAGAGAGAGAGAGTTAGACCAGAGTCTGCTCGTGCTTCATATGATCAGCTAATGAGGCTAAATGAGCGAAACACTCGCGATGAGCGCGCTTTACAGCGGAGTCCCGATCACACGGACACGCGCACCGCTGAGGTGTGCGCGCTTAAAGGGACAGTTCACACTTAAATTGCACTCCTCCTCATGTGGTCCTGTAAGAGTTTCTTTCTTCTTTCTGCTGCTGAGCACGAGAAGCTCTTTTGGAGGCGATAGACGGCTGATGCTGACCTGCAGGGTGTGTTTTCCATCCTATGGATGTTAATGGAGGCCATTTTGATGTGAACTGTCCCTTTAAAGTGAGAGAGCTGTGATGTCACTGGGATGCATTAACACTCGTGTGTGTGTTTTTTCCTCAGGTGTTCAAACGCTTTGTGGAAATCGGCCGCGTGGCCTTCGTGGCTTTCGGCCCTCACGAGGGGAAGCTGGTGGCCATTGTAGATGTGATTGACCAGAACAGGGTGAGTGTGTGCTCGTCTGGGCTGTGTGTGTGTGTGTGTGAGGTGTGGTGATGTCAGAGGTCAGGGTTGAATGTGTTGTGTGTCCAGGCGCTGGTGGACGGCCCGTGCACGGGGGTCAAGCGGCAGGGGATGCCCTTCAAGTGCCTGCAGCTCACCGACTACGTCATCAAAGTCCCACACAGGTGAGCGTTCCCATCAGCCCCGGCGTTCCCATCAGCCCCGGCGTTCCCATCAGCCCCGGCAGTGTGTAGAACTGTGTGTACAACAGCCGATCAGGTCAAGTCTCTTCAGGTGTGTGTGTGTGTGTGTAGAACAGCCGATCGGGTCAAGTCTCTTCAGGTGTGTGTGTGTGTGTAGAACAGCCAGTCAGGTCAAGTCTCTTCAGGTGTGTGTGTGTAGAACAGCCAGTCAGGTCAAGTCTCTTCAGGTGTGTGTGTGTAGAACAGCCGATCAGGTCAAGTCTCTTCAGGTGTGTGTGTGTAGAACAGCCGATCGGGTCAGGTCTCTTCAGGTGTGTGTGTGTAGAACAGCCGATCAGGTCAAGTCTCTTCAGGTGTGTGTGTGTAGAACAGCCGATCGGGTCAGGTCTCTTCAGGTGTGTGTGTGTGTAGAACAGCCAGTCAGGTCAAGTCTCTTCAGGTGTGTGTGTGTGTAGAACAGCCGATCAGGTCAAGTCTCTTCAGGTGTGTGTGTGTAGAACAGCCGATCGGGTCAGGTCTCTTCAGGTGTGTGTGTGTGTAGAACAGCCAGTCAGGTCAAGTCTCTTCAGGTGTGTGTGTGTGTAGAACAGCCGATCAGGTCAAGTCTCTTCAGGTGTGTGTGTGTAGAACAGCCGATCAGGTCAAGTCTCTTCAGGTGTGTGTGTGTAGAACAGCCGATCGGGTCAGGTCTCTTCAGGTGTGTGTGTGTGTAGAACAGCCAGTCAGGTCAAGTCTCTTCAGGTGTGTGTGTGTAGAACAGCCAGTCAGGTCAAGTCTCTTCAGGTGTGTGTGTGTGTAGAACAGCCGATCAGGTCAAGTCTCTTCAGGTGTGTGTGTGTAGAACAGCCGATCGGGTCAGGTCTCTTCAGGTGTGTGTGTGTAGAACAGCCGATCAGGTCAAGTCTCTTCAGGTGTGTGTGTGTGTAGAACAGCCGATCAGGTCAAGTCTCTTCAGGTGTGTGTGTGTGTAGAACAGCCGATCAGGTCAAGTCTCTTCAGGTGTGTGTGTGTAGAACAGCCGATCAGGTCAAGTCTCTTCAGGTGTGTGTGTGTAGAACAGCCGATCGGGTCAGGTCTCTTCAGGTGTGTGTGTGTGTAGAACAGCCAGTCAGGTCAAGTCTCTTCAGGTGTGTGTGTGTGTGTAGAACAGCCGATCAGGTCAAGTCTCTTCGTGTGTGTGTGTGTGTGTAGAACAGCCGATCGGGTCAAGTCTCTTCAGGTGTGTGTGTGTGTGTAGAACAGCCGATCAGGTCAAGTCTCTTCGTGTGTGTGTGTGTAGAACAGCCGATCAGGTCAAGTCTCTTCGTGTGTGTGTGTGTAGAACAGCCGATCAGGTCAAGTCTCTTCAGGTGTGTGTGTGTGTAGAACAGCCGGTCAAGTCTCTTCGTGTGTGTGTGTGTGTGTGTGTGTGTGTGTGTGTGTGTGTGTAGAACAGCCGATCAGGTCAAGTCTCTTCGTGTGTGTGTGTAGAACAGCCGATCGGGTCAAGTCTCTTCAGGTGTGTGTGTGTAGAACAGCCGATCAGGTCAGGTCTCTTCAGGTGTGTGTGTGTGTAGAACAGCCGATCGGGTCAGGTCTCTTCAGGTGTGTGTGTGTGTAGAACAGCCGATCGGGTCAGGTCTCTTTGTGTGTGTGTGTGTGTGTAGAACAGCCGATCAGGTCAAGTCTCTTCGTGTGTGTGTGTGTAGAACAGCCGATCAGGTCAAGTCTCTTCGTGTGTGTGTGTGTGTGTAGAACAGCCGATCAGGTCAAGTCTCTTCAGGTGTGTGTGTGTGTAGAACAGCCGGTCAAGTCTCTTCGTGTGTGTGTGTGTGTGTGTGTGTGTGTGTGTGTGTGTGTGTGTAGAACAGCCGATCAGGTCAAGTCTCTTCGTGTGTGTGTGTGTGTGTAGAACAGCCGATCGGGTCAAGTCTCTTCAGGTGTGTGTGTGTGTAGAACAGCCGATCGGGTCAGGTCTCTTCAGGTGTGTGTGTGTGTGTGTAGAACAGCCGATCGGGTCAGGTCTCTTCAGATGTGTGTGTGTGTGTAGAACAGCCGATCGGGTCAAGTCTCTTCAGGTGTGTGTGTGTGTAGAACAGCCGGTCAAGTCTCTTCGTGTGTGTGTGTGTGTGTGTGTGTGTGTGTGTGTGTGTGTGTGTGTAGAACAGCCGATCAGGTCAAGTCTCTTCGTGTGTGTGTGTGTGTGTAGAACAGCCGATCGGGTCAAGTCTCTTCAGGTGTGTGTGTGTGTAGAACAGCCGATCGGGTCAGGTCTCTTCAGGTGTGTGTGTGTGTGTGTAGAACAGCCGATCGGGTCAGGTCTCTTCAGATGTGTGTGTGTGTGTAGAACAGCCGATCAGGTCAAGTCTCTTCAGGTGTGTGTGTGTGTAGAACAGCCGGTCAAGTCTCTTCGTGTGTGTGTGTGTGTGTGTGTGTGTGTGTGTGTAGAACAGCCGATCAGGTCAAGTCTCTTCGTGTGTGTGTGTGTGTGTAGAACAGCCGATCGGGTCAGGTCTCTTCAGATGTGTGTGTGTGTAGAACAGCCGATCGGGTCAGGTCTCTTCAGGTGTGTGTGTGTGTAGAACAGCCGATCGGGTCAGGTCTCTTCAGATGTGTGTGTGTGTGTAGAACAGCCGATCGGGTCAGGTCTCTTCAGATGTGTGTGTGTGTAGAACAGCCGATCGGGTCAGGTCTCTTCAGATGTGTGTGTGTGTGTAGAACAGCCGATCGGGTCAAGTCTCTTCAGGTGTGTGTGTGTGTAGAACAGCCGATCGGGTCAGGTCTCTTCAGGTGTGTGTGTGTGTGTGTAGAACAGCCGATCGGGTCAGGTCTCTTCAGATGTGTGTGTGTGTGTAGAACAGCCGATCGGGTCAGGTCTCTTCAGATGTGTGTGTGTGTGTAGAACAGCCGATCGGGTCAGGTCTCTTCAGGTGTGTGTGTGTGTAGAACAGCCGATCGGGTCAGGTCTCTTCAGGTGTGTGTGTGTGTAGAACAGCCGATCGGGTCAGGTCTCTTCAGGTGTGTGTGTGTGTGTGTAGAACAGCCGATCGGGTCAGGTCTCTTCAGATGTGTGTGTGTGTGTAGAACAGCCGATCGGGTCAGGTCTCTTCAGATGTGTGTGTGTGTAGAACAGCCGATCGGGTCAGGTCTCTTCAGATGTGTGTGTGTGTGTAGAACAGCCGATCGGGTCAAGTCTCTTCAGGTGTGTGTGTGTGTGTGTGGACCAGCCGATGGTGTTAATCTGTGGTGTTGTCTCCTCAGCGCCCGTCAGAAGTACGTGAGGCGAGCTTGGGAGAAGGCCGAGATCAATAAGAAGTGGGAGGAGAGCAACTGGGCCAAGAAGATCGAGGCCAGGAAGAAGGTGTGTGTTCACCGGTTCCTCCACACACACCTCAGGGCTCGACATTAACGCTTGTCCGGGGCAAGTGAAAATAATTTTACTTGCCCAACGGACAGGCATCCTGAGTAAAACACCAAAACAAACACTAACTAGGGACCCCGGAGTGCAGGAGTGATTCTGCATCAGTCGGTGAGAGCAGATCCAGTGGAGGATATAAACCGGCCCGACGTCAAGCTTGAGCTGAGGCTCGCGCAGCCTCTCGAGCAGAAACTCAGTTAACATACACGGTTCAAATTGTGTAGTTTTTATATTTATAACATATGATACAGTTAAGCAACATCACACAAACAAGAGTGTTGTTTTCCTGAACACATCACGACTGAACATGACACTGATCTCATACGCCAGCTCCATAAACAATTAATTACATTAAGTCGCTTACATTTTAGATGCAATATGGACTGTTTTTGTTCTATTTCAGCAGCGAAAATAGTTCCAAACTAAGATCCCAACAGAACCATAACCCATCTCACAGCACCAGCGTGTCCGTGAATGATTCAGTGTGTGAATGATTCAGTGTGTGAATGATTCAGTGTGTGAATGATTCAGTGTGTGAATGATTCAGTGTGTGAATGATTCAGTGTGTGAATGATTCAGTGTGTGAATGATTCAGTGTGTGAATGATTCAGTGTTTGAATGAATCGGTTGAATCAAAGATTCAGTGACCTGTTCGTAAACGACCGCCTCATTCCTGAATGAATCCTTCCTGAGTCAACTCAATGACTCTCATTCAGACGGTCACCCGCCGCCACCTACTGGTGGTTTACTTTCATCTTTCCAACATTTCTTATTTGTATATTCAAAAATATTTAAAATAATCTCATAACATTATTTAATGCAGTGTAAATGTAATTTGATTGGTAACAGCCCTATAGTGTCTTATTCTAATTTAATTTATGGATCAAATTTAAAAAATATCAAATGAAAGCTGAAGTATAGCCTGTATTTAATAAGCTTATGGAAAATGCCCTTTATAGAAAGGTAAAAATATCACACATGCATATTTAAATATGTCTCAGCTGACTGAACACTGGTGGGAATATTACTGCAGAATAGATTGTGTACAAAAACAAAATAAAATTCTCGGACAAGTGAGAGACCGATTTACTCTTCTGAAGGACAAGCATGTGAACGGGCTTAATGTCGAGCCTGCACCCCTTCCTCCACACACACACACACACACCCGTTCCTCCACACACACACACACACAACCGTTCCTCCACACACACACACACACACACACACACACCCGTTCCTCCACACACACACACACACACACACCCGTTCCTCCACACACACACACACACACACCCCTTCCTCCACACACACACACACACACACACCCCTTCCTCCCCACACACACACACACACACACCCCTTCCTCCACACACACACACACACCCGTTCCTCCACACACACACACCCGTTCCTCATTCAGCCGCTCATTCATGATCTTCTCTTTCTACAGAGGGCAAAGATGTCCGACTTCGATCGCTTCAAGGTGATGAAGGCCAAGAAAATGGTACGTGTGTCCTGATGGACTGAGTCAATAGAGAATGTGTGTGTGTGTAAGAACTGGATCTGATCCGAATATGAGTGTGTGTGAGCGTGTGTGAACTGGATCTGATCCGAATATGAGTGTGTGTGTGTGAACTGGATCTGGTCCGAGTGTGAGCGTGTGAGCGTGTGTGAACTGGATCTGGTCCGAATGTGAGCGTGTGTGAACTGGATCTGATCCGAATATGAGTGTGTGTGTGTGAACTGGATCTGGTCCGAATGTGAGCGTGTGAGCGTGTGTGAACTGGATCTGGTCCGAATGTGAGCGTGTGTGAACTGGATCTGATCCGAATGTGAGCGTGTGTGAACTGGATCTGATCCGAATGTGAGTGTGTGAACTGGATCTGATCCGAATATGAGTGTGTGAGCGTGTGTGAACTGGATCTGGTCCGAATGTGAGCGTGTGTGAACTGGATGTGATCCGAATGTGAGCGTGTGTGAACTGGATCTGATCCGAATGTGAGTGTGTGAGCGTGTGTGAACTGGATCTGATCCGAGTGTGAGCGTGTGTGAACTGGATCTGATCCGAATGTGAGCGTGTGTGAACTGGATCTGATCCGAATGTGAGCGTGTGTGAACTGGATCTGATCCGTGTGTGTGTGTGAACTGGATCTGATCCGAATGTGAGCGTGTGTGAACTGGATCTGATCCGAATGTGAGCGTGTGTGAACTGGATCTGATCCGAGTGTCGTCTCTCCGCAGAGGAACAAGATCATCAAGCACGAGATGAAGAAGCTCCAGAAAGCTGAACAGAAGAAAGCATAAACTCTTTAATAAACGTGTTTGACTTGCACACGCGACTCAGGCTGGTCATTGTGTCCTGAAGCGGTTCATCTGGAGTGTGTGTGTGCATCTGATGCGTTTAGAGCTGGTCTCGTGTGAAGACACACGGTGTAGATTTGAGGTGTGTGTGTATACAGTGGTGTTGAGTCTGCATGCTTCAACTCATGAACGGTGACGCTTTAAAGACTCAAAATTCACATGCGAGACTTTCGCACATCAAAAATAAAATTTGGAACGGGTTTGATTTTCTGTGTTCTCTCATGTGGCTCCAGGTTTCCCTCAGTCATCCCTACAGTGCTGATCCCTAAAACTGCCAATGCTGGGGAATGAATCGCCAGTGCAATTGTATATTATTGTATCAGAAATACTATTATATTACAGCTATAATTATAGCACACCAAGTCCCTGTAAACCGTGTGTGTGTGCGGATCCATACCTCAGACGTGCTGCCAGTCTCTGTTCTGGATCTGGAGATTGGTGGTGGTGGTGGTGGTGGTGGTGGTGTTCTGTGGCTCCAGTATCGCTGGCCTCAAACGGACTGCAGTAAACTTGGGTCTGGATAATCCCTCTGCTCCTTGATGAAGAGGTGGAACTCTCCTTCCTCTCTACGGGATCGCAGGAGTGGATGGACCCAATATTTCCCTTTTTTTTTTTTTTTTAAGAAGAGCGGACAAAAATCATCCTCACTACTTGAAGACGCCATTTTGTATTTTTCTTTTCTCTTTTTTCCGGATCACAAATACAAGAACGCATGCGGAGATTTTGGACTTGGTGTGGAAAGGCCTTGAACCCTCTGGGGCTCTTCGGTCATTTCTGACCCGAATTTAAAATAAATGTTAGAAATCGTAGCTTCATCGGAATGGTCTGACACTTGGTGACTTTATTGGTACTTGGCATATGAACACCCCAAAAAATTGGGGACAGGATTTGAAAAGTCTAAGTGGTCGTAAAATAAATAGTCACACTCAGGACCTTCGGGTCAAAGGTGACCCCCATAGGAAATGAATGGGAAATGAGTTTTTTTGTGCATACGATCTACAAATCAGCCAGGATGCAGAAAAAAGGACTCAAGAGTGAAGGGGGGAATCTCTAAAACATCAAGAGTGCAAAACAGACAAAACACACACACAAAAACACAATTCGCTTTTGGAATGGCACGCGTTAATTTGTGTGTGTGTTTTTGTCTGTTTTGCACTCTTGATGTTTTAGAGATTCCCCCCTTCACTCTTGAGTCTTTTTTTCTGCATCCTGGCTGATTTCTAGATCGTATGCACAAAAACTCTCCACTATAGTGGTAAAAATGTGCCTTTGCGTGATGATAATACTCAATGTGTCCACCGGATGGCACCGATCTCATTTAGAAAATTGCTTTCCTGAGGCCTAGGCTAGACTCAAATGAAATAGTGTATACAAATATATATATATTTATATATATATACACATTTTTTATTATTTTCAATGGGAAAAGATGGGTCATATTTATTGCATAAATATTAATTATAAATCATACAATTATCTCAAATCAAAAAAGAAAAGAAAAAATATTATTGAACAAAAATATGTTTAATTGATTTTACGCAAATCTTTTTTATCTTAATCCCACCCTCCTGGTCATTTTTGACCCAAAGGTCCTGAGTGTGACCCATCAATGAAGACCCCCAGTGACCTCTGCAGATCCTGTGCAGGCTCCGCAGTGACACGAGGATATACTTTACATTTTTGCTAGAGCTCACAGGGCCTGAGTCACTTTCAACACTGAACTTATAACCAAACAATCACAAAGCGTCTCTTTTTGGGGGTGATTACAGCTCAGACAACACACACTCACATGCTCATCACTGTTAGCAGTGGGTTAGGACACTTCAGAGGGGTTCCTGTAACATGACATTTAGAGAGACTGTGTGTGTGTGTGTGTGTGTGTGTGTCTGTGTGTGTGTGTGTGTGTGTGTGTGTCTGTGTGTGTGTGTGTGTGTGTGTGTGTGTGTGTGGAACGTTTTTACATTTGTGTTCCAAAATAACATTTGAAATCCAAAGAATGGTCCCAGAGGTTAAGGTTTCGTTATTTAATATTTAAAAGGTTAAATGCCATCAACTAACTAAAATATTTCATACAGTATTAATGTTAGTTAATAATCGCACGTTGTGTCAGTGAGTCATGATGGACTAGAGTTCTGAGTTTGAAAACGGGAACATGTTGACATGATCAGGGTTTTGTTCAGTTTGATTAATGTAGTTTTATATCAGAACCTCAGAGCCACAACACTAAAGGCCTTATGTGAGAAACTGCAGGAACTCTTGAGCTGCTCCTCAGAACTGAGATGTGCTGATGTTATAATAACAGGACGGGTTTGAGTCTCTGGTATTTCTATATGAGTCTGGATGTAATGTGTGTTAGTCTGGACTATCTTAAGCCTGGTCTGGAGCTGGAGGATCTGGAGCTGAAGGATCTGGAGCTGGAGGATCTGGAGCTGAAGGATCTGGAGCTGGAGGATAGGAGGAGCTGAAGGATCTGGAGCTGAAGGATCTGGAGCTGGAGGATCTGGAGCTGGAGGATCTGGAGCTGGAGGATAGGAGGAGCTGAAGGATCTGGAGCTGAAGGATCTGGAGCTGGAGGATCTGGAGCTGGAGGATAGGAGGAGCTGAAGGATCTGGAGCTGAAGGATAGGAGGAGCTGGAGGATCTGGAGCTGGAGGATCTGGAGCTGGAGGATAGGAGGAGCTGGAGGATCTGGAGCTGAAGGATAGGAGGAGCTGAAGGATCTGGAGCTGAAGGATAGGAGGAGCTGGAGGATCTGGAGCTGGAGGATCTGGAGCTGGAGGATAGGAGGAGCTGAAGGATCTGGAGCTGAAGGATAGGAGGAGCTGGAGGATCTGGAGCTGGAGGATCTGGAGCTGGAGGATAGGAGGAGCTGGAGGATCTGGAGCTGGAGGAGCTGGAGGATCTGGAGCTGGAGGATCTGGAGCTGAAGGATCTGGAGCTGGAGGATAGGAGGAGCTGAAGGATCTGGAGCTGAAGGATCTGGAGCTGGAGGATCTGGAGCTGGAGGATCTGGAGCTGGAGGATAGGAGGAGCTGAAGGATCTGGAGCTGAAGGATCTGGAGCTGGAGGATCTGGAGCTGGAGGATAGGAGGAGCTGAAGGATCTGGAGCTGAAGGATCTGGAGCTGGAGGATCTGGAGCTGGAGGATCTGGAGCTGGAGGATCTGGAGCTGGAGGATAGGAGGAGCTGAAGGATCTGGAGCTGGAGGATCTGGAGCTGGAGGATCTGGAGCTGGAGGATCTGGAGCTGATGGATCTGGAGCTGGAGGATCTGGAGCTGGAGGATCTGGAGCTGATGGATCTGGAGCTGGAGGACCTGGAGCTGGAGGATCTGGAGCTGGAGGATCTGGAGCTGGAGGACCTGGAGCTGGAGGATCTGGAGCTGGAGGATAGGAGGAGCTGAAGGATCTGGAACTGGAGGACCTGGAGCTGGAGGATCTGGAGCTGGAGGAGCTGAAGGATCTGGAACTGGAGGACCTGGAGCTGGAGGATCTGGAGCTGGAGGATAGGAGGAGCTGAAGGATCTGGAGCTGATGGATCTGGAACTGGAGGACCTGGAGCTGGAGGATCTGGAGCTGGAGGATAGGAGGAGCTGAAGGATCTGGAGCTGATGGATCTGGAACTGGAGGACCTGGAGCTGGAGGATCTGGAGCTGGAGGATAGGAGGAGCTGAAGGATCTGGAGCTGATGGATCTGGAACTGGAGGACCTGGAGCTGGAGGATCTGGAGCTGGAGGATAGGAGGAGCTGAAGGATCTGGAACTGGAGGACCTGGAGCTGGAGGATCTGGAGCTGGAGGATAGGAGGAGCTGAAGGATCTGGAACTGGAGGACCTGGAGCTGGAGGATCTGGAGCTGGAGGAGCTGGAGCTGGAGGATTTGGAGCTGAAGGATCTGGAACTGGAGGATAGGAGGAGCTGAAGGATCTGGAACTGGAGGACCTGGAGCTGGAGGATCTGGAGCTGGAGGATAGGAGGAGCTGAAGGATCTGGAGCTGATGGATCTGGAACTGGAGGACCTGGAGCTGGAGGATCTGGAGCTGGAGGATAGGAGGAGCTGAAGGATCTGGAACTGGAGGACCTGGAGCTGGAGGATCTGGAGCTGGAGGATAGGAGGAGCTGAAGGATCTGGAACTGGAGGACCTGGAGCTGGAGGATCTGGAGCTGGAGGAGCTGGAGCTGGAGGATTTGGAGCTGAAGGATCTGGAACTGGAGGATAGGAGGAGCTGAAGGATCTGGAACTGGAGGACCTGGAGCTGGAGGATTTGGAGCTGAAGGATCTGGAGCTGGAGGATCTGGAGCTGGAGGAGCTGGAGCTGGAGGATTTGGAGCTGAAGGATCTGGAGCTGGAGGATCTGGAGCTGGAGGATCTGGAGCTGAAGGATCTGGAGCTGGAGGATCTGGAGCTGGAGGATCTGGAGCTGGAGGATCTGGAGCTGGAGGATCTGGAGCTGGAGGAGCTGGAGCTGGAGGATGGTGTTGTTCATGGCAGGAACTGGTAGGAAAGCTTCAGTGCAGTTCAGTGTCTGTCCACTGGGTGGCAGTGATAGCAGGTTTATTTCCCCCATTAGAGAACACTTGTAGAAAGAGTTTGGACTCTGAAGGTGGAGAGACTCGAGTGGCCCTCGGAGCCGTTTCTCTTCAGCTAATGTGAAGAATACGGAAAATATCTTTCCTCTGACCGCAATGTCCAGCTTTCCACAATCAGAGAGAAGACAGATTAAAGGTGCTGTGTGTAAGTTTTTGACTGTAATGTAAAACAATCACTGATTTTAGAGCAAATATGTCCCCCAACTAACTTCAGCCACACATAACAAATCCCACAATGTTCAATATCGTTCTATATTCTTATTTATAATATTCCTCACCAAAAATATATTTTTTGTTATTAAATACCCCCCCCCCCCAATCACATGACAGGAAGTGAATACTGCAGATCTAGTGTCACTCCTGTTTTCAGTGATCTAGAATGACTCGGTCCTTGTTTATAGTGGACACGGATCATTTTCTGTCATTTTGAACATATGGTTAATTAAATCGACAAAGTGCCCACAATAATGAATGTCAGGCTATATCTCTGCAATATTTTAGTGTATTCTGACCAAACCTGGTGTGTGTTATGCCCCCCATGACCTGAGGCTGCCTGCAGCGTTTCGGCGCAGTGCCCCCTAGTGGTCCAGAGATACAAACATTTGATCCAGCTTTCCCATATCCACCATTTTGGGCGTCGGCCATTTTGAATTTAGTCAAAAACTGCTGTATTTTACGAATGCATTGGCGTATCATTACGAAACTCGGCATGTGTCTTTGGCACCAATCCCTGACAGTACTCAAAAAATTTCGGGGCAGCGCCGCCTTGTGGACAAAAGTTATAATGCATTTTCCAAAAATGCCAATTACTGTTGATTAAATTTGACTATTGATATAAAACTGATTTTAATCGATTGCTTGGGTCATGCCAAGAACACGGATCACAATTTTACCATATTTGGCCAAACTTCCTGTCCGCCATTTTGATCTCCTCCTAGACCCTGATTTTCACCAAAGTCGAATCGTAACATCTTCAGACCATAACAGCAAAATGTTATTAATTTCGTGTCATCAGACGAAACCGCTTTCATACACCGCAGCAACGAAGCCAAAATGACTCTTGAAGCTGTATCTCTGCAATGCTTTGGCATATTGACACCAAACTTTGCCTGTGTCATTGTGATCACACCACATCAGTTTCGTTACTGCGCCACCTATTGGTCAAAAGTGATAAACCATTAAATCATATTATTAGTGACTGTAAATATGATTTTTCAGCCTAAAATGCCTTTAATTGCTCATTGTTGCAGTTGGTCTGACACTCCCAGCCATGTTGGCATGTGTTATTGGCTTCTTTTGTTTTTAAATATTGTTTTTGGAACAGATAAGACCCTGATAATGGGCGTCACTAGGCCCTTTTGAGGGGGCTTCAGCCCAACTTCTGCCCAGCAACACATGTGATTAACTCCTGTTTAAAACATGAAACGGGCGGGAGGATTCTCTCGTGTGTGTTCTTCAGAAGCAGAGGTGTTCACAATATTAATGTGAACATATTGTAAATTAATTTAATATACTTAGTTACCTAGCTTTCCTGGTAGACTTGAATAAATGAACATGTCTACGAAAAGGATTCATAAAACATACCTATATGGGTGGTTGACACGACACGGCCTTTTTTTTAAGTAAGTTAAGTAAATTATAAAAAAACATGTCAAAAACTTTGGTGATATTGTTCAGAAAGTGCTGTTATATATGATCAGAGCATTCATGGGATTAATCTTTCATTTCTTCACAATTTTCAGCCAAACCAGAAAAAGCTCATACGGCGGGACTGTCCCAAACACATTTCACAAATTTTGATTTTGAATAAAAACAATAAAATGAATGAATTGTATGTTTGTTCAGTCATATGTTGATTACTCAGATGTCTGCTTGACTAAAAGTTTAGACATGATATTTTGAAGCCACCCTTGACTAAAACATTGTGTCCCAAAAATGGATATCATATGGTGTGACGACGCCATGTTCCTTTTTTAAACGGGCGGTTGTTTGGAGACCTTTGGGGAGTGGAGCGCCTCCTTCTCTCAGGAGGAAGAACAACACCTCAGGAGGACGCTGAGCTTTCTCTCTTCATGGTTTCAGAAAAATCAAGTATATCCGGCAAAATAATCAGTTCAGTTCCCTTTTGCCCTTTTGCCCTTTTGCCCTTTTGGTCTTTTGGTGTGACGCATTTTACACAAAAGTGCCGAAATGAAATGACTTTTCAGTCAATATTACCTTTAAAACTATATTGTCATATTGTGGTTAGCATGGCTTTAGGATGTTAGCATAAAAGCACATTGCTTAATGTCATGCTAAGTCCATGAAACCTCAGATGGTGTGAGACAACAGGGTTTTCTTGTAACACCATATGATTATTTTGTCACACTATATGATATGAACTGAAACTTACATATTTTATAGCTAATAGTTAAGTTTATTGAATATTTCTTCCTTTTAACATATTTTGATACTATATTATTCACACATTTAATATCTGTACACCAACTCAATTTGGTGAATCCCTACTATCCCATTTTCAAGCTGAATCCGTGTTAAACTGCAGCATTTTGTCACTCAAATGTTTCCCTATATTTATTTGATTTGTTGAAAAGCACATTATATTTGACAAACTCGGCTCTACAGATAAACATACACACACTTTCACTAGCAGGCGCACACACACACACACACTCGCAGACTCACTCAATCACTCTTGAATGCAAAAGTAAACACAATAAACTATGAATCTGATTATTTTTTGCAGTGCATATTTCTGAAATGCTTGTGTGCATGATTGAATTTCAAGAGAAACAACTGAAAGGGGAAGTACAAGGGAAAATGACCTTAATAAGCAAACGATTCTTTGCTAGTTAGAGTAGAACTCACTGCTTTAAACACTTGTGTGATTGTGCTGTAACTGAAACAATGATTCACTTGTCAGAGTTTAGTGGTTTGTTAAATGCAGCTAATACAAATGTTTGCCTACAGATTGTTGTGTGGTGTGATTTATCATTTGGTGTGACATTCAGAATTTTGGAAAAAAATCAGGCTTTTTGGTTATTAATCATAAAATCATCAATGTGACAGATGGGGAATAGTGCCAGCAAAGGTTTCAAGCATTTTGGTACTTTTATAACAAGGTATTCCCAAATTAATAAGAAGTATATTGAAAAATTACGAGTAAACGTCTTTCTATGAGTGTTGATAAAGTAAAATAATGCAAAATGTAACATATTTGCACATAAGAAATGTTATACTTTTATATAGTAATGATAAAGAATCAGGATAAATTGACTTACATGATCACATTATACCCCTTTTTAATTTAATACACAATAACATTCACGTCACACCATGACGGTAAACTAGTGAATAAATGTACATTTCAGGAAGAAATCTACAAGACCACACATATATATGGAAATATGAGTTCCAGGACTTACATTTGAGATTTGTTTTAAAATATTTTTTTCAGCCAAATATGTCAACCACCCATATACATATAATTTTGGACAAATTCCTCTTTCTTTGTCAAGCTAACAATAAAACCACCTTAAAAATGTTTTACTACCTTTCTATTATGATTTTTTAATACTTTTCAACCTCCTTTTAGGTGTCAAAACCACAGTTTTCTCCTCGCCGCACACGCAGAGTTTTTAACTTCAACAATGAAAATACGGACACACTTTATATTAGGTGGCCTTAACTACTATGTACTAACATTTTAATTAATCATTTGATACATTGCAATTATTGTGTACATACATTAGGTTGTACTTACCCTAACATTTAAAAAATACCTGCATGTAATTCATTTCTGTAGTTACATTTGTAATTACACTGTTGACACTTCCCTTACACCAAACCCTACCCTTAAACTGACCCACACCACCACACCTGTCCCTAACCCTACCCTTAAACTGACCCACACCACCACACCTGTCCCTAACCCTACCCTTAAACTGACCCACACCACCACACCTGTCCCTAACTCTACCCTTAAACTGACCCACACCACCACACCTGTCCCTAACTCTACCCTTAAACTGACCCACACCACCACACCTGTCCCTAACCCTACCCTTAAACTGACCCACACCACCACACCTGTCCCTAACCCTACCCTTAAACTGACCCACACCACCACACCTGTCCCTAACCCTACACTTAAACTAACCCACACCACCACACCTGTCCCTAACCCTACCCTTAAACTGACCCACACCACCACACCTGTCCCTAACCCTACCCTTAAACTGACCCACACCACCACACCTGTCCCTAACCCTACCCTTAAACTGACCCACACCACCACACCTGTCCCTAACTCTACCCTTAAACTGACCCACACCACCACACCTGTCCCTAACTCTACCCTTAAACTGACCCACACCACCACACCTGTCCCTAACCCTACCCTTAAACTGACCCACACCACCACACCTGTCCCTAACCCTACCCTTAAACTGACCCACACCACCACACCTGTCCCTAACCCTACACTTAAACTAACCCACACCACCACACCTGTCCCTAACCCTACCCTTAAACTGACCCACACCACCACACCTGTCCCTAACCCTACCCTTAAACTGACCCACACCACCACACCTGTCCCTAACCCTACCCTTAAACTGACCCACACCACCACACCTGTCCCTAACCCTACCCTTAAACTGACCCACACCACCACACCTGTCCCTAACTCTACCCTTAAACTGACCCACACCACCACACCTGTCCCTAACTCTACCCTTAAACTGACCCATACCACCAGACCTGTCCCTAACCCTACCCTTAAACTGACCCACACCACCACACCTGTCCCTAACTCTACCCTTAAACTGACCCACACCACCAGACCTGTCCCTAACCCTACCCTTAAACTGACCCACACCACCAGACCTGTCCCTAACCCTACCCTTAAACTGACCCACACCACCACACCTGTCCCTAACCCTACCCTTAAACTGACCCACACCACCACACCTGTCCCTAACTCTACCCTTAAACTGACCCACACCACCACACCTGTCCCTAACCCTACCCTTAAACTGACCCATACCACCAGACCTGTCCCTAACCCTACCCTTAAACTGACCCACACCACCACACCTGTCCCTAACTCTACCCTTAAACTGACCCACACCCCCACACCTGTCCCTAACCCTACCCTTAAACTGACCCACACCACCACACCTGTCCCTAACCCTACCCTTAAACTGACCCACACCACCAGACCTGTCCCTAACCCTACCCTTAAACTGACCCACACCACCACACCTGTCCCTAACCCTACCCTTAAACTGACCCACACCACCACACCTGTCCCTAACCCTACCCTTAAACTGACCCACACCACCACACCTGTCCCTAACCCTACCCTTAAACTGACCCACACCACCAGACCTGTCCCTAACCCTACCCTTAAACTGACCCACACCACCAGACCTGTCCCTAACCCTACCCTTAAACTGACCCACACCACCACACCTGTCCCTAACCCTACCCTTAAACTTACCCATACCACCACACCTGTCCCTAACCCTACCCTTAAACTAACCCACACCACCACACCTGTCCCTAAGCCTACCCTTAAACTGACCCACACCACCACACCTGTCCCTAACCCTACCCTTAAACTGACCCACACCACCACACCTGTCCCTAACCCTACCCTTAAACTGACCCACACCACCAGACCTGTCCCTAACCCTACCCTTAAACTGACCCACACCACCACACCTGTCCCTAACCCTACCCTTAAACTTACCCATACCACCACACCTGTCCCTAACCCTACCCTTAAACTAACCCACACCACCACACCTGTCCCTAAGCCTACCCTTAAACTGACCCACACCACCACACCTGTCCCTAAGCCTACCCTTAAACTGACCCACACCACCACACCTGTCCCTAACCCTACCCTTAAACTGACCCACACCACCACACCTGTCCCTAACCCTACCCTTAAACTGACCCACACCACCAGACCTGTCCCTAACCCTACCCTTAAACTTACCCATACCACCACACCTGTCCCTAACCCTACCCTTAAACTGACCCACACCACCACACCTGTCCCTAAGCCTACCCTTAAACTGACCCACACCACCACACCTGTCCCTAACCCTACCCTTAAACTGACCCACACCACCAGACCTGTCCCTAACCCTACCCTTAAACTAACCCACACCACCACACCTGTCCCTAAGCCTACCCTTAAACTGACCCACACCACCACACCTGTCCCTAAGCCTACCCTTAAACTGACCCACACCACCACACCTGTCCCTAACCCTACCCTTAAACTGACCCACACCACCACACCTGTCCCTAACCCTACCCTTAAACTGACCCACACCACCAGACCTGTCCCTAACCCTACCCTTAAACTTACCCACACCACCACACCTGTCCCTAAGCCTACCCTTAAACTGACCCACACCACCACACCTGTCCCTAAGCCTACCCTTAAACTGACCCACACCACCACACCTGTCCCTAACCCTACCCTTAAACTGACCCACACCACCACACCTGTCCCTAACCCTACCCTTAAACTGACCCACACCACCAGACCTGTCCCTAACCATACCCTTAAACTTACCCATACCACCACACCTGTCCCTAACCCTACCCTTAAACTAACCCACACCACCACACCTGTCCCTAAGCCTACCCTTAAACTGACCCACACCACCACACCTGTCCCTAACCCTACCCTTAAACTGACCCACACCACCACACCTGTCCCTAACCCTACCCTTAAACTGACCCACACCACCAGACCTGTCCCTAACCCTACCCTTAAACTGACCCACACCACCACACCTGTCCCTAACCCTACCCTTAAACTTACCCATACCACCACACCTGTCCCTAACCCTACCCTTAAACTAATCCACACCACCACACCTGTCCCTAAGCCTACCCTTAAACTGACCCACACCACCACACCTGTCCCTAACCCTACCCTTAAACTGACCCACACCACCACACCTGTCCCTAACCCTACCCTTAAACTGACCCACACCACCACACCTGTCCCTAACCCTACCCTTAAACTGACCCACACCACCACACCTGTCCCTAACCCTACCCTTAAACTGACCCACACCACCACACCTGTCCCTAACCCTACCCTTAAACTGACCCACACCACCACACCTGTCCCTAACCCTACCCTTAAACTGACCCACACCACCACACCTGTCCCTAACCCTACCCTTGAACTGACCCACACCACCACACCTCTCCCTAACTCTACCCTTAAACTGACCCACACCACCACACCTGTCCCTAACCCTACCCTTAAACTTACCCATACCACCACACCTGTCCCTAACCCTACCCTTAAACTAACCCACACCACCACACCTGTCCCTAAGCCTACCCTTAAACTGACCCACACCACCACACCTGTCCCTAACCCTACCCTTAAACTGACCCACACCACCACACCTGTCCCTAACCCTACCCTTAAACTGACCCACACCACCACACCTGTCCCTAACCCTACCCTTAAACTGACCCACACCACCACACCTGTCCCTAACCCTACCCTTAAACTGACCCACACCACCACACCTGTCCCTAACCCTACCCTTAAACTGACCCACACCACCAGACCTGTCCCTAACCCTACCCTTAAACTGACCCACACCACCAGACCTGTCCCTAACCCTACCCTTAAACTGACCCACACCACCACACCTGTCCCTAAACCTACCCTTAAACTGACCCACACCTGTCCCTAACCCTACCCTTAAACTGACCCACACCACCACACCTGTCCCTAACCCTACCCTTAAACTGACCCACACCACCACACCTGTCCCTAACCCTACCCTTAAACTTACCCACACCCCCACACCTGTCCCTAACCCTACCCTTAAACTCACCCATACCACCACACATGTCCCTAACCCTACCCTTAAACTTACCCATACCACCACACCTGTCCCTAACCCTACCCTTAAACTTACCCATACCACCACACCTGTCCCTAACCCTACCCTTAAACTCACCCATACCACCACACCTGTCCCTAACCCTACCCTTAAACTTACCCACACCACCACACCTGTCCCTAACCCTACCCTTAAACTTACCCACACCACCACACCTGTCCCTAACCCTACCCTTAAACTGACCCACACCACCACACCTGTCCCTAACCCTACCCTTAAACTCACCCATACCACCACACCTGTCCCTAACCCTACCCTTAAACTCACCCATACCACCACACCTGTCCCTAACCCTACCCTTAAACTCACCCATACCACCACACCTGTCCCTAACCCTACCCTTAAACTCACCCATACCACCACACCTGTCCCTTACCCTACCCTTAAACTTACCCATACCACCACACCTGTCCCTAACCCTACCCTTAAACTCACCCATACCACCACACCTGTCCCTAACCCTACCCTTAAACTCACCCATACCACCACACCTGTCCCTAACCCTACCCTTAAACTCACCCATACCACCACACCTGTCCCTAACCCTACCCTTAAACTCACCCATACCACCACACCTGTCCCTAACCCTACCCTTAAACTCACCCATAACACCACACCTGTCCCTAACCCTACCCTTAAACTCACCCATACCACCACACCTGTCCCTAACTCTACCCTTAAACTGACCCACACCACCACACCTGTCCCTAAGCCTACCCTTAAACTCACCCATACCACCACACCTGTCCCTAACCCTACCCTTAAACTGACCCACACCACCACACCTGTCCCTAACCCTACCCTTAAACTCACCCATACCACCACACCTGTCCCTAACCCTACCCTTAAACTGACCCACACCACCACACCTGTCCCTAACCCTACCCTTAAACTGACCCACACCACCACACCTGTCCCTAAGCCTACCCTTAAACTGACCCACACCACCACACCTGTCCCTAACCCTACCCTTAAACTGACCCATACCACCACACCTGTCCCTAACCCTACCCTTAAACTGACCCATACCACCACACCTGTCCCTAAGCCTACCCTTAAACTGACCCACACCACCACACCTGTCCCTAACCCTACCCTTAAACTCACCCATACCACCACACCTGTCCCTAACCCTACCCTTAAACTCACCCATACCACCACACCTGTCCCTAACCCTACCCTTAAACTTACCCATACCACCACACCTGTCCCTAACCCTACCCTTAAACTTACCCATACCACCACACCTGTCCCTAACCCTACCCTTAAACTTACCCATACCACCACACCTGTCCCTAACCCTACCCTTAAACTGACCCATACCACCACACCTGTCCCTAACCCTACCCTTAAACTGACCCACACCACCACACCTGTCCCTAAGCCTACCCTTAAACTGACCCACACCACCACACCTGTCCCTAACCCTACCCTTAAACTGACCCACACCACCACACCTGTCCCTAACCCTACCCTTAAACTGACCCACACCACCAGACCTGTCCCTAACCCTACCCTTAAACTTACCCACACCACCACACCTGTCCCTAAGCCTACCCTTAAACTGACCCACACCACCACACCTGTCCCTAAGCCTACCCTTAAACTGACCCACACCACCACACCTGTCCCTAACCCTACCCTTAAACTGACCCACACCACCACACCTGTCCCTAACCCTACCCTTAAACTGACCCACACCACCAGACCTGTCCCTAACCATACCCTTAAACTTACCCATACCACCACACCTGTCCCTAACCCTACCCTTAAACTGACCCACACCACCACACCTGTCCCTAACCCTACCCTTAAACTGACCCACACCACCAGACCTGTCCCTAACCATACCCTTAAACTCACCCATACCACCACACCTGTCCCTAACCCTACCCTTAAACTGACCCACACCACCACACCTGTCCCTAACCCTACCCTTAAACTGACCCACACCACCACACCTGTCCCTAACCCTACCCTTAAACTGACCCACACCACCACACCTGTCCCTAACCCTACCCTTAAACTGACCCATACCACCACACCTGTCCCTAACCCTACCCTTAAACTGACCCACACCACCACACCTGTCCCTAAGCCTACCCTTAAACTGACCCACACCACCACACCTGTCCCTAACCCTACCCTTAAACTGACCCATACCACCACACCTGTCCCTAACCCTACCCTTAAACTCACCCATACCACCACACCTGTCCCTAACCCTACCCTTAAACTGACCCATACCACCACACCTGTCCCTAACCCTACCCTTAAACTTACCCATACCACCACACCTGTCCCTAACCCTACCCTTAAACTGACCCATACCACCACACCTGTCCCTAACCCTACCCTTAAACTGACCCACACCACCACACCTGTCCCTAACCCTACCCTTAAACTTACCCATACCACCACACCTGTCCCTAACCCTAGCCTTAAACTCACCCATACCACCACACCTGTCCCTAACCCTACCCTTAAACTCACCCACACCACCACACCTGTCCCTAACCCTACCCTTAAACTGACCCACACCACCACACCTGTCCCTAACCCTACCCTTAAACTCACCCATACCACCACACCTGTCCCTAACCCTACCCTTAAACTCACCCACACCACCACACCTGTCCCTAACCCTACCCTTAAACTGACCCACACCACCACACCTGTCCCTAACCCTACCCTTAAACTCACCCATACCACCACACCTGTCCCTAACCCTACCCTTAAACTGACCCACACCACCACACCTGTCCCTAACCCTACCCTTAAACTCACCCATACCACCACACCTGTCCCTAACCCTACCCTTAAACTCACCCATACCACCACACCTGTCCCTAACCCTACCCTTAAACTCACCCATACTACCACACCTGTCCCTAACCCTACCCTTAAACTCACCCATACCACCACACCTGTCCCTAACCCTACCCTTAAACTCACCCATACCACCACACCTGTCCCTAACCCTACCCTTAAACTCACCCATACCACCACACCTGTCCCTAACCCTACCCTTAAACTTACCCATACCACCACACCTGTCCCTAACCCTACCCTTAAACTTACCCATACCACCACACCTGTCCCTAACCCTACCCTTAAACTTACCCACACCACCACACCTGTCCCTAACCCTACCCTTAAACTTACCCATACCACCACACCTGTCCCTAACCCTACCCTTAAACTCACCCATACCACCACACCTGTCCCTAACCCTACCCTTAAACTCACCCATACCACCACACCTGTCCCTAACCCTACCCTTAAACTTACCCATACCACCACACCTGTCCCTAACCCTACCCTTAAACTCACCCATACCACCACACCTGTCCCTAACCCTACCCTTAAACTTACCCATACCACCACACCTGTCCCTAACCCTACCCTTAAACTCACCCATACCACCACACCTGTCCCTAACCCTACCCTTAAACTCACCCATACCACCACACCTGTCCCTAACCCTACCCTTAAACTCACCCATACCACCACACCTGTCCCTAACCCTACCCTTAAACTCACCCATACCACCACACCTGTCCCTAACCCTACCCTTAAACTCACCCATACCACCACACCTGTCCCTAACCCTACCCTTAAACTCACCCATACCACCACACCTGTCCCTAACTCTACCCGTAAACTGACCCACACCACCACACCTGTCCCTAAGCCTACCCTTAAACTCACCCATACCACCACACCTGTCCCTAACCCTACCCTTAAACTGACCCACACCACCACACCTGTCCCTAACCCTACCCTTAAACTTACCCATACCACCACACCTGTCCCTAACTCTACCCTTAAACTTACCCATACCACCACACCTGTCCCTAACCCTACCCTTAAACTGACTCATACCACCACACCTGTCCCTAACCCTACCCTTAAACTGACCCACACCACCACACCTGTCCCTAACCCTACCCTTAAACTGACCCACACCACCACACCTGTCCCTAACTCTACCCTTAAACTGACCCATACCACCACACCTGTCCCTAACCCTACCCTTAAACTGACCCACACCACCACACCTGTCCCTAACCCTACCCTTAAACTGACCCACACCACCACACCTGTCCCTAACCCTACCCTTAAACTTACCCATACCACCACACCTGTCCCTAACCCTACCCTTAAACTGACCCATACCACCACACCTGTCCCTAACCCTACCCTTAAACTGACCCACACCACCACACCTGTCCCTAACCCTACCCTTAAACTGACCCACACCACCACACCTGTCCCTAACCCTACCCTTAAACTGACCCATACCACCACACCTGTCCCTAACCCTACCCTTAAACTGACCCACACCACCACACCTGTCCCTAACCCTACCCTTAAACTGACCCACACCACCACACCTGTCCCTAACTCTACCCTTAAACTGACCCATACCACCACACCTGTCCCTAACCCTACCCTTAAACTGACCCACACCACCACACCTGTCCCTAACCCTACCCTTAAACTGACCCATACCACCACACCTGTCCCTAACTCTACCCTTAAACTTACCCATACCACCACACCTGTCCCTAACCCTACCCTTAAACTGACCCATACCACCACACCTGTCCCTAACCCTACCCTTAAACTGACCCACACCACCACACCTGTCCCTAACCCTACCCTTAAACTGACCCACACCACCACACCTGTCCCTAACCCTACCCTTAAACTGACCCATACCACCACACCTGTCCCTAACCCTACCCTTAAACTGACCCACACCACCACACCTGTCCCTAACCCTACCCTTAAACTGACCCACACCACCACACCTGTCCCTAACTCTACCCTTAAACTGACCCACACCACCACACCTGTCCCTAACCCTACCCTTAAACTGACCCACACCACCACACCTGTCCCTAACCCTACCCTTAAACTGACCCACACCACCACACCTGTCCCTAACCCTACCCTTAAACTGACCCATACCACCACACCTGTCCCTAACCCTACCCTTAAACTGACCCATACCACCACACCTGTCCCTAAGCCTACCCTTAAACTGACCCATACCACCACACCTGTCCCTAACCCTACCCTTAAACTGACCCATACCACCACACCTGTCCCTAACCCTACCCTTAAACTGACCCATACCACCACACCTGTCCCTAACCCTACCCTTAAACTGACCCACACCACCACACCTGTCCCTAACCCTACCCTTAAACTGACCCACACCACCACACCTGTCCCTAACTCTACCCTTAAACTGACCCACACCACCACACCTGTCCCTAACCCTACCCTTAAACTGACCCACACCACCACACCTGTCCCTAACCCTACCCTTAAACTGACCCACACCACCACACCTGTCCCTAACCCTACCCTTAAACTGACCCACACCACCACACCTGTCCCTAACCCTACCCTTAAACTGACCCATACCACCACACCTGTCCCTAAGCCTACCCTTAAACTGACCCATACCACCACACCTGTCCCT
The DNA here is from genome assembly GCA_023566225.1 of Romanogobio albipinnatus. Taxonomy (NCBI): domain Eukaryota; kingdom Metazoa; phylum Chordata; class Actinopteri; order Cypriniformes; family Gobionidae; genus Romanogobio; species Romanogobio albipinnatus. The sequence continues at coordinate 460,414 of CM042261.1, read as the reverse complement.
AACCCTACCCTTAAACTGACCCATACCACCACACCTGTCCCTAACCCTACCCTTAAACTGACCCATACCACCACACCTGTCCCTAACCCTACCCTTAAACTGACCCATACCACCACACCTGTCCCTAAGCCTACCCTTAAACTGACCCATACCACCACACCTGTCCCTAACCCTACCCTTAAACTGACCCATACCACCACACCTGTCCCTAACTCTACCCTTAAACTGACCCATACCACCACACCTGTCCCTAACCCTACCCTTAAACTGACCCACACCACCACACCTGTCCCTAACCCTACCCTTAAACTGACCCATACCACCACACCTGTCCCTAACCCTACCCTTAAACTGACCCACACCACCACACCTGTCCCTAACCCTACCCTTAAACTGACCCATACCACCACACCTGTCCCTAACCCTACCCTTAAACTGACCCACACCACCACACCTGTCCCTAAGCCTACCCTTAAACTGACCCACACCACCACACCTGTCCCTAACCCTACCCTTAAACTTACCCATACCACCACACCTGTCCCTAACCCTACCCTTAAACTCACCCACACCACCACACCTGTCCCTAACCCTACCCCTTAAACTGACCCACACCACCACACCTGTCCCTAACCCTACCCTTAAACTGACCCACACCACCACACCTGTCCCTAACCCTACCCTTAAACTGACCCACACCACCACACCTGTCCCTAACCCTACCCTTAAACTGACCCACACCACCACACCTGTCCCTAACCCTACCCTTAAACTGACCCACACCACCACACCTGTCCCTAACCCTACCCTTAAACTGACCCATACCACCACACCTGTCCCTAACCCTACCCTTAAACTGACCCATACCACCACACCTGTCCCTAAGCCTACCCTTAAACTGACCCACACCACCACACCTGTCCCTAACCCTACCCTTAAACTCACCCATACCACCACACCTGTCCCTAACCCTACCCTTAAACTCACCCATACCACCACACCTGTCCCTAACCCTACCCTTAAACTTACCCATACCACCACACCTGTCCCTAACCCTACCCTTAAACTTACCCATACCACCACACCTGTCCCTAACCCTACCCTTAAACTTACCCATACCACCACACCTGTCCCTAACCCTACCCTTAAACTGACCCATACCACCACACCTGTCCCTAACCCTACCCTTAAACTGACCCACACCACCACACCTGTCCCTAAGCCTACCCTTAAACTGACCCACACCACCACACCTGTCCCTAACCCTACCCTTAAACTTACCCATACCACCACACCTGTCCCTAACCCTACCCTTAAACTCACCCACACCACCACACCTGTCCCTAACCCTACCCCTTAAACTGACCCACACCACCACACCTGTCCCTAACCCTACCCTTAAACTGACCCACACCACCACACCTGTCCCTAACCCTACCCTTAAACTGACCCACACCACCACACCTGTCCCTAACCCTACCCTTAAACTGACCCACACCACCACACCTGTCCCTAACCCTACCCTTAAACTGACCCACACCACCACACCTGTCCCTAACCCTACCCTTAAACTGACCCATACCACCACACCTGTCCCTAACCCTACCCTTAAACTGACCCATACCACCACACCTGTCCCTAAGCCTACCCTTAAACTGACCCACACCACCACACCTGTCCCTAACCCTACCCTTAAACTCACCCATACCACCACACCTGTCCCTAACCCTACCCTTAAACTCACCCATACCACCACACCTGTCCCTAACCCTACCCTTAAACTTACCCATACCACCACACCTGTCCCTAACCCTACCCTTAAACTTACCCATACCACCACACCTGTCCCTAACCCTACCCTTAAACTTACCCATACCACCACACCTGTCCCTAACCCTACCCTTAAACTGACCCATACCACCACACCTGTCCCTAACCCTACCCTTAAACTGACCCATACCACCACACCTGTCCCTAACTCTACCCGTAATCCCACCTCAATATCAGCAAATGTGTTTTGCAATACAATTTGAACATAGCAACCATTTTACTTATTTTCTGATGTAAGTACATTAAGGCCACCTAATATAAAGTGGGGCCAAAATACAGTTTAAAAATATGACTTATCTGGTAACTCTAAATGCACCTGAATTCAGCACTAGTAAAATCATTCAAATGCATTATAATATTTAATGTGAGACCACTATCAGTATTACTTTTTATACAAAATACAGCAGTCGCACAGTATTGGTGTCATTTCCAGCACAGTACTGTCCCTTTAAAGGGTGTGTGTGGAAATGTTCAGTGACATCAGAGCACATGTTGGACATTTTCATCAACAACAAATGAAGAAAAATCAAGCGAAATATTGCTTGAACAGTTCATATAATTATTCCACATCATTTCCAAACGTGCTGTACCTTCAAGGGTGTTTTTAAAAAGCGAAACATTTAAAGCTAAATAAGAGTATTGTGCATACATGAAATGCTCAGTGTTAATTCAGAGCTAAGCTCTTCCTCCACACTGCCCTCTGCCTGAGGAAATGACATTTATGATTACAAAGTACAATTGATATGGATTGCCAGAGTAGATTTGTGTAATACTTTTTATATGTATCTACTGTGTCTCTACATTCACGTTAATTCATTGTCATTTCCATCACCACACACATTGTTTTTAAAATACTTCTCATCACACATTAAAAATGCATCAATCATACTCTACTTAATTTAACAATTCAGGTTGTTTATTTTCTAATAAGCTCCGAGTGTGACCGGTGTACAGGTCAGTATTTGCTCTTTAGGGCAGTATTTATCTCATTGATGTATAATTATTATACATTGTGGATAAACTGGTCAAACTAGTTACAAAAGACAGTTCTTGAATGGCATGAGTTATTATATTTTTAAATAACAGCTGTATATTGAGATGTGCTGGAAATGACTTGTTCATTGCAGGTGGGGAAAAATGTAAAACAATTAAGAAATAACAATTTCTCTTGTAATCTAAGTTTGTCCTCTTACAGATCTTAACACTAGACACATTATTCAAACTTATGAGACTGTGTCACAGGACTTTTGAACAAGTTTTTTTATCCTACTTCACAAGGCTAAAGTGCCTCTAGTTGAAGAAACGCCCGTATATATCAGCTGGCCGTGTGTTTGCTGGCTTCACTGAGAAACTGGAGAGAACAGTCCAAGCTCAGCTTTAGGAGGGGAAGAGAAAAACAGAGAGAAAGAGATGTGGGGATGAGGAGAAGGACGAATAATCTACTGCCCTCTGACATGGTTTTCCAGCTTCTGTTATCTCATTTATTTGGCCTTCAGAACATCTTAAAATGTGGATCATCGAAATCCAAACACTGGGATCTCAGTGATTATAAACCCCGCCTACACTCCTGGGTAATAAGGCATTAATATCTGCTTTAAGAGTAAGAATAAACAGCCAATATCCCAGTAATATGCATTCTAACAAGCTCCTGGTTAATAGAGAGAATTGGAGCCTAAACTAAAGTGCATGTGTTTACACCCTCACCGACTAATGCTAGCCTGTGATCTGACCAACACGCCTCTCTTCTGACAGTTTATTAGTTATGACTGAACCAACACAGATTTGCACGCGTGGGCTAAAGGCTCTGGTAGCGTTAGTGGAGGAGCGTTTCCTGTTCACTGAAGACACACAGCAACTGCAGAACGGCCCGAAGGTTTCAGAATCCCACCTTCAGCTCCTGACGAGAACATGAAACCGAAACTTAATCTGTGTGTGTGTGTGTGTGTGTGTGTGTGTGTGTGTGTCAGAATCAGAGATTCATTTATCAGGGATGAAGTCCATCTCTGCAACTCTGGTGAGCCAGAGAACGTGTGCCTTATTCTGTCATGGGTGACACGCGTGATGTATGATCATAAGTTGAGTTCCTCATGAAGTGTGTGTGTGTGTGTGTGTGTGTGTAGACGGAGATGTAGTTTCCATTTTCCTTGAAACGAAACCCAAGCGTGTTGTTCAGACACTCTTCCCTCTCAGTGAACACAAGTGTGAGGTCTGTGGTTTATCAGAGCAGGCCTGACCCATGTCGTGTTGACAGACATGAGCGTTTCTAAGCGAGAGTCCTGCGCTCAGACGGGTTTATAAGCGAGAGTCCTGCGCTCAGACGGGTTTATAAGCGAGAGTCCTGCGCTCAGACGGGTTTATAAGCGAGAGTCCTGCGCTCAGACGGGTTTATAAGCGAGAGTCCTGCGCTCAGACTCAGACTGAAGATGATCTCCAGAGCGCTGCTGTTAGTCAGTGAGTAACCCGTCTCTGGTACAGCATCGACTCAGAGGAGCTGTAACTCCAGCGCTGATGTGTTTGTGTGTTTCTGACTGTAGGCCTGAGCGCGGTGTGTGTGGTGTGTGTTCCGGCTGTGAGCGTCCGGCGTGGGCTGAACGTCTCTCTGCCCTGTTATAGTGACCACATCAACTCCAGCTCTGGGCTGGCCTGGTTCCGGCTCCGCTCGGATGAGCTCAGGCTGCTCGTGTCTGCCTCCAGAGGACAGCTGCTGAAAACACACATGATCGTAAAGCACAATGAGGAGCCCAGCCGCTTCGGGCTGGAGGCCGCCGGCCAGCTGGAGTCTGTGCGTCTGGTCATCTCTGCGGTCAGCGAGGCGGATCTCGGCCTGTACTTCTGTGCTACTGCCATCAGCCTGGACAACATGCACTTCGGCACGGCCATCAGACTCACACTCACAGGTCAGTGGCGCTCCATCAGGTCAGACACAGGTGTGGTCACACTCACAGGTCAGTGGAGCTCCATCAGGTCAGACACAGGTGTGGTCACACTCACAGGTCAGTGGAGCTCCATCAGGTCAGACACAGGTGTGGTCACACTCACAGGTCAGTAGCGCTCCATCAGGTCAGACACAGGTGTGGTCGCACTCACAGGTCAGTGGAGCTCCATCAGGTCAGACACAAGTGTGGTCACACTCACAGGTCAGTGGCGCTCCATCAGGTCAGACACAGGTGTGGTCACACTCACAGGTCAGTGGAGCTCCATCAGGTCAGACACAGGTGTGGTCACACTCACAGGTCAGTGGAGCTCCATCAGGTCAGACACAGGTGTGGTCACACTCACAGGTCAGTGGAGCTCCATCAGGTCAGACACAGGTGTGGTCACACTCACAGGTCAGTGGAGCTCCATCAGGTCAGACACAGGTGTGGTCGCACTCACAGGTCAGTGGAGCTCCATCAGGTCAGACACAGGTGTGGTCACACTCACAGGTCAGTGGAGCTCCATCAGATCAGACACAGGTGTGGTCACACTCACAGGTCAGTGGAGCTCCATCAGGTCAGACACAGGTGTGGTCACACTCACAGGTCAGTAGCGCTCCATCAGGTCAGACACAGGTGTGGTCACACTCACAGGTCAGTGGAGCTCCATCAGGTCAGACACAGGTGTGGTCACACTCACAGGTCAGTGGAGCTCCATCAGGTCAGACACAGGTGTGGTCACACTCACAGGTCAGTGGAGCTCCATCAGGTCAGACACAGGTGTGGTCACACTCACAGGTCAGTGGAGCTCCATCAGGTCAGACACAGGTGTGGTCACACTCACAGGTCAGTGGAGCTCCATCAGGTCAGACACAGGTGTGGTCACACTCACAGGTCAGTGGCGCTCCATCAGGTCAGACACAGGTGTGGTCACACTCACAGGTCAGTGGCACTCCATCAGGTCAGACACAGGTGTGGTCACACTCACAGGTCAGTGGCACTCCATCAGGTCAGACACAGGTGTGGTCACACTCACAGGTCAGTGGAGCTCCATCAGGTCAGACACAGGTGTGGTCACACTCACAGGTCAGTGGAGCTCCATCAGGTCAGACACAGGTGTGGTCACACTCACAGGTCAGTGGCGCTCCATCAGGTCAGACACAGGTGTGGTCACACTCACAGGTCAGTGGAGCTCCATCAGGTCAGACACAGGTGTGGTCACACTCACAGGTCATTGGAGCTCTATCAGGTCAGACACAGGTGTGGTCACACTCACAGGTCAGTGGAACTCCATCAGGTCAGACACAGGTGTGGTCACACTCACAGGTCAGTGGAGCTCCATCAGGTCAGACACAGGTGTGGTCACACTCACAGGTCAGTGGCGCTCCATCAGGTCAGACACAGGTGTGGTCACACTCACAGGTCAGTGGCACTCCATCAGGTCAGACACAGGTGTGGTCACACTCACAGGTCAGTGGAGCTCCATCAGGTCAGACTCAGGTGTGGTCACACAGGTCAGTGGAGCTCCATCAGGTCAGACACAGGTGTGGTCACACAGGTCAGTGGAGCTCCATCAGGTCAGACACAGGTGTGGTCACACTCACAGGTCAGTGGAGCTCCATCAGGTCAGACTCAGGTGTGGTCACACTCACAGGTCAGAGGAGCTCCATCAGGTCAGACACAGGTGTGGTCACACTCACAGGTCAGTGGAGCTCCATCAGGTCAGACACAGGTGTGGTCACACTCACAGGTCAGTGGAGCTCCATCAGGTCAGACACAGGTGTGGTCACAGTTCAGTGGAGCTCCATCAGGTCAGACACAGGTGTGGTCACACTCACAGGTCAGTGGAGCTCCATCAGGTCAGACACAGGTGTGGTCACACTCACAGGTCAGTGGAGCTCCATCAGGTCAGACACAGGTGTGGTCACACTCACAGGTCATTGGAGCTCCATCAGGTCAGACACAGGTGTGGTCACACTCACAGGTCAGTGGCGCTCCATCAGGTCAGACACAGGTGTGGTCACACTCACAGGTCAGTGGAGCTCCATCAGGTCAGACTCAGGTGTGGTCACACAGGTCAGTGGAGCTCCATCAGGTCAGACACAGGTGTGGTCACACTCACAGGTCAGTGGAGCTCCATCAGGTCAGACACAGGTGTGGTCACACAGGTCAGTGGAGCTCCATCAGGTCAGACACAGGTGTGGTCACACTCACAGGTCAGTGGAGCTCCATCAGGTCAGACACAGGTGTGGTCACACTCACAGGTCAGTGGCGCTCCATCAGGTCAGACTCAGGTGTGGTCGCACTCACAGGTCAGTGGCGCTCCATCAGGTCAGACACAGGTGTGGTCGCACTCACAGGTCAGTGGCGCTCCATCAGGTCAGACTCAGGTGTGGTCGCACTCACAGGTCAGTGGAGCTCCATCAGGTCAGACACAGGTGTGGTCACACTCACAGGTCAGTGGAGCTCCATCAGGTCAGACTCAGGTGTGGTCACACTCACAGGTCAGTGGAGCTCCATCAGGTCAGACACAGGTGTGGTCACACTCACAGGTCAGTGGAGCTCCATCAGGTCAGACACAGGTGTGGTCACAGTTCAGTGGCGCTCCATCAGATGAGACTCAGGTGTGGTCACACTCACAGGTCAGTGGCGCTCCATCAGGTCAGACACAGGTGTGGTCACACTCACAGGTCAGTGGCGCTCCATCAGGTCAGACACAAGTGTGGTCACACTCACAGGTCAGTAGCGCTCCATCAGGTCAGACACAGGTGTGGTCACACTCACAGGTCAGTGGAGCTCCATCAGGTCAGACTCAGGTGTGGTCACACAGGTCAGTGGAGCTCCATCAGGTCAGACACAGGTGTGGTCACACTCACAGGTCAGTGGAGCTCCATCAGGTCAGACACAGGTGTGGTCACACAGGTCAGTGGAGCTCCATCAGGTCAGACACAGGTGTGGTCACACTCACAGGTCAGTGGAGCTCCATCAGGTCAGACACAGGTGTGGTCACACTCACAGGTCAGTGGAGCTCCATCAGGTCAGACTCAGGTGTGGTCACACTCACAGGTCAGTGGCGCTCCATCAGGTCAGACACAGGTGTGGTCACACTCACAGGTCAGTGAAGCTCCATCAGGTCAGACTCAGGTGTGGTCACACTCACAGGTCAGTGGAGCTCCATCAGGTCAGACACAGGTGTGGTCACACTCACAGGTCAGTGGCGCTCCATCAGGTCAGACACAGGTGTGGTCACACTCACAGGTCAGTGGCGCTCCATCAGGTCAGACACAGGTGTGGTCACACTCACAGGTCATTGGAGCTCCATCAGGTCAGACACAGGTGTGGTCACACTCACAGGTCAGTGGCGCTCCATCAGGTCAGACACAAGTGTGGTCACACTCACAGGTCAGTAGCGCTCCATCAGGTCAGACACAGGTGTGGTCACACTCACAGGTCAGTGGAGCTCCATCAGGTCAGACACAGGTGTGGTCACACTCACAGGTCAGTAGCGCTCCATCAGGTCAGACACAGGTGTGGTCACACTCACAGGTCAGTGGAGCTCCATCAGATCAGACACAGGTGTGGTCACACTCACAGGTCAGTGGAGCTCCATCAGGTCAGACACAGGTGTGGTCACACTCACAGGTCAGTGGCGCTCCATCAGGTCAGACACAGGTGTGGTCACACTCACAGGTCAGTGGAGCTCCATCAGGTCAGACACAGGTGTGGTCACACTCACAGGTCAGTGGAGCTCCATCAGGTCAGACACAGGTGTGGTCACACTCACAGGTCAGTGGAGCTCCATCAGGTCAGACACAAGTGTGGTCACACTCACAGGTCAGTGGCGCTCCATCAGGTCAGACACAGGTGTGGTCACACTCACAGGTCAGTGGAGCTCCATCAGGTCAGACACAGGTGTGGTCACACTCACAGGTCAGTAGCGCTCCATCAGGTCAGACACAGGTGTGGTCGCACTCACAGGTCAGTGGAGCTCCATCAGGTCAGACACAAGTGTGGTCACACTCACAGGTCAGTGGCGCTCCATCAGGTCAGACACAGGTGTGGTCACACTCACAGGTCAGTGGAGCTCCATCAGGTCAGACACAGGTGTGGTCACACTCACAGGTCAGTGGAGCTCCATCAGGTCAGACACAGGTGTGGTCACACTCACAGGTCAGTGGAGCTCCATCAGGTCAGACACAGGTGTGGTCACACTCACAGGTCAGTGGAGCTCCATCAGATCAGACACAGGTGTGGTCACACTCACAGGTCAGTGGAGCTCCATCAGATCAGACACAGGTGTGGTCACACTCACAGGTCAGTGGAGCTCCATCAGGTCAGACACAGGTGTGGTTACGTAACTCAAGTTCCCCCAGCACTGGTGATCGATGTATATTTATGTTTATTCCGAGCACTGCTGGTGTTGCTCAGTGTATTATTATTGTATATGTTAGTCATGATGTAGTGAGCACTTGATGTAGTGAGCACTCGATGTAGTGAGCGCGATGTAGTGAGCGCGATGTAGTGAGCACTCGATGTAGTGAGCACTCGATGTAGTGAGCACTTGATGTAGTGAGCACTTTATGTAGTGAGCACTCGATGTAGTGAGCACTCGATGTAGTGCAGTAGTCCTCAGTGACTGAAGCGCTGTGATTGGCGGATCTGCTGCTGTTTCAGGGGCGGAGTGGCAGCTCTCTGCAGGCGGCGTGGGCTGCTCGGCGCTCTCCATCTGGATCTGTGTGTGTGTGTGTGTCACATGTGGCTTCTGCGGGTTTCTCTGCGCTTGTGTGCTCTGCTACAGAAGAGGTGAGTAAAACAAAACTCAGCTTGCGGTGATTCCTGCCATCTGTCCGTCTAAAGAGAGTTTCTGTTTCAGACTCTGAGGCCTCCTGCGTCCGCGGCGTGAAGCGGAGCTCCAGCGTTCAGGTGCGTCCGAGTCCGAGTCTCTGAGTCTCTGAGTGTGAGTCTCTGAGTGTGAGCAGCTCTGAGTCTCTGAGTCCGAGTCTCTGAGTCTGAGTCTCTGAGTGTGAGCAGCTCTGAGTCTCTGAGTCCGAGTCTCTGAGTCTGAGTCTCTGAGTGTGAGCAGCTCTGAGTCTGAGTCTCTGAGTCTCTGAGTGTGAGTCTCTGAGTCTGAGCAGCTCTGAGGAAAGGGTGGATATGATTTCATGATTTATCGCTGTTGTCCTCCAGGCACTGCCGATCCAGTACTCCAGTCTCCGGTTCATCCGGTGCTCCAGAGCAGTGGCTCCGGCTCCGGCTCCGGCTCCAGCTCCAGCGGACGCGACGTACGCAACCATCGCCAAACACACGCGCTGATTCAAATCCACACACACTTCACATCCACACACACTTTTGAACGGTGGTGTATATGATATATTTGATATATGAATCCTGCTATATTCCATGACTCCTGCTTTGTTTGTTTGGTTGTAAGCTCTGATGGCAAATGAAGCTGTGATTGATTTTCTGTTTCTGTGCACACACACACACACACACACACACACATGACAATACTGCGCTTCTGCTGTACAGGTGAATGCATTAAAGAGAGTGTGTGTTCATGAAGCCTTCAGGTGTGACGTTCTGTCTGCTGTTCATCAATCACACACACACACACACACACAGACAAACACAGACACACACTCACTCACAGACACACACACAGACAGACACACATAGACAAACACACACACACACACACACACACAGAGACACACACACACACAGACAGACACACACACACCCGCCTACTCTGATTTGATTGGTTTTCTCAAATATTTTGACATTGACGAGCGGTGACAGACCAATGAGAGCTCAGATCAACACACACACCTCTGCTTCTGACGGATTGAAGAACACACTGATTAAAAGACGGGACGAAGCCGAAGCCAGTTTCATATGTTTTTAATACGTGTGTGTTCTGACGAGAGCGAGTGTGTGATGAGCGGAGCGGAGTGATGCGCAGCTCAATAATCCTGCACTCACGAACCCTCACCGCTCACACATGACATGTGTCTGTACTGAACCTGCTGTAGCCGTTAAACAATGTGTTTTTTGTTTTGTTTCATATTTATGTTTAAATATTAGAATGTTATTTTTAAATTCCATCTGATTATGAAAAGTGCAAAGATGCGAGTGGGTCAGACGTGATTTTGGTGGTTATTATATTTTGTTTAATATAAAGTTTGTTTTGTTGAAAGCCTTTCTTTAAAGTGAATTTCGTTTTGTATAAATTGTATCTTAATTTGAATCAAGATTTCTTCAGCCAATCGCCTGGATTTAATCATAAGAAGCAGAGCCCGACCGATAAAGGATTTTTAAGGCTGATACCGATACAAATATTTGGTGACTTAAAAATCTGATATATCGGCCGATATATATATATATATATATATATATATATAAAACAGAAACGCGTAAAAAAAACTTTCCCTTGCATTAGTTATTTGTAGTTATTCATGAATCTCTAAAATAATATGATAATACAGTTTAAAAATAAACTTGTTTGTTTTATTGTCACAACAGAACAGAGGAACATAAAAATATATTCAAATTCTGATAAATAAAATGTATTAAAAATACAAACTTAAGATGTGAAACTTAACAAAACAAACAAAAAATCAAAGATACCAGTATTAATAGACGTGGTAAGCTTCATAAATATAACTTTGAGAAAGACTTGGAAGTTCAGTTCTGATAAATATCAACAGCAGAATATGAGCCGCCGTCCTTCTGAAGTGCAGTAAACCCATCATGGACATCGTTCACTCCTCGTGTGCCTTACTTACAATGCAGGGACTGGAACTACAAATACACGAGTTATAAATACAGTAATCATTACTTTATACAGGCAGAATAAGATCGTTGTGATTTTCAAGCGCATTAATGTTAGCGGTCTTCCACTGATAGCCATGGCATTAGCTAGCTTTTTATATCGGCCCGACCCGAGGATAGTGGCGGGAAATATCAGCCCGACCCGAGGATAGTGGCGGGAAATATCGGCCCGACCCGAGGATAGTGGCGGGAAATATCAGCTCAACCCGAGGATAGTGGCGGGAAATATCGGCCCGACCCGAGGATAGTGGCGGGAAATATCAGCCCGACCCGAGGATAGTGGCGGGAAATATCGGCCCGACCCGAGGATAGTGGCGGGAAATATCAGCCCGACCCGAGGATAGTGGCGGGAAATATCGGCCCGACCCGAGGATAGTGGCGGGAAATATCAGCCCGACCCGAGGATAGTGGCGGGAAATATCAGCCCGACCCGAGGATAGAGGCGGGAAATATCAGCTCGACCCGAGGATAGTGGCGGGAAATATCAGCTCAACCCGAGGATAGTGGCGGGAAATATCGGCCCGACCCGAGGATAGAGGCGGGAAATATCAGCTCGACCCGAGGATAGTGGCGGGAAATATCAGCCCGACCCGAGGATAGTGGCGGGAAATATCAGCTCGACCCGAGGATAGTGGCGGGAAATATCAGCTCGACCCGAGGATAGTGGCGGGAAATATCGGCCCGACCCGAGGATAGAGGCGGGAAATATCAGCTCGACCCGAGGATAGAGGCGGGAAATATCGGCCCGACCCGAGGATAGTGGCGGGAAATATCGGCCCGACCCGAGGATAGAGGCGGGAAATATCGGCCCGACCCGAGGATAGTGGCGGGAAATATCGGCCCGACCCGAGGATAGTGGCGGGAAATATCGGCCCGGCCCGAGGATAGTGGCGGGAAATATCGGCCCGACCCGAGGATAGAGGCGGGAAATATCAGCCCGACCCGAGGATAGTGGCGGGAAATATCAGCCCGACCCGAGGATAGTGGCGGGAAATATCGGCCCGACCCGAGGATAGTGGCGGGAAATATCAGCCCGACCCGAGGATAGTGGCGGGAAATATCAGCCCGACCCGAGGATAGTGGCGGGAAATATCAGCCCGACCCGAGGATAGTGGCGGGAAATATCAGCTCGACCCGAGGATAGTGGCGGGAAATATCAGCCCGACCCGAGGATAGAGGCGGGAAATATCAGCCCGACCCGAGGATAGTGGCGGGAAATATCAGCCCGACCCGAGGATAGTGGCGGGAAATATCGGCCCGACCCGAGGATAGAGGCGGGAAATATCAGCCCGACCCGAGGATAGTGGCGGGAAATATCAGCCCGACCCGAGGATAGAGGCGGGAAATATCAGCCCGACCCGAGGATAGAGGCGGGAAATATCAGGCCGACCCGAGGATAGTGGCGGGAAATATCAGCCCGACCCGAGGATAGTGGCGGGAAATATCAGCCCGACCCGAGGATAGAGGCGGGAAATATCGGCCCGGCCCGAGGATAGTGGCGGGAAATATCGGCCCGACCCGAGGATAGTGGCGGGAAATATCAGCCCGACCCGAGGATAGTGGCGGGAAATATCGGCCCGACCCGAGGATAGTGGCGGGAAATATCAGCCCGACCCGAGGATAGTGGCGGGAAATATCAGCCCGACCCGAGGATAGTGGCGGGAAATATCGGCCCGACCCGAGGATAGTGGCGGGAAATATCAGCCCGACCCGAGGATAGTGGCGGGACATATCGGCCCGACCCAAGGATAGTGGCGGGAAATATCGGCCCGACCCGAGGATAGTGGCGGGAAATATCAGCCCGACCAGAGGATAGTGGCGGGAAATATCGGCCCGACCCGAGGATAGTGGCGGGAAATATCGGCTCGACCCGAGGATAGTGGCGGGAAATATCGGCCCGACCCGAGGATAGTGGCGGGAAATATCGGCCCGACCCGAGGATAGTGGCGGGAAATATCGGCCCGACCCGAGGATAGTGGCGGGAAATATCGGGTTCAGGTCCAGTTCGGGCTGAGAATCTAAACTCTACTGAGTGTCCAAATGTTTTCTGGGTTTCCTGAAGGTAATTGTGGGCGAACTGGCAAAATCAGCATTCTGTGTGTGTGTGTGTGTGTGTGCGTGTGTGTGCGTGTGTTGCTCTGTTCTCATGCTCGACTCCACGTGACTCTGTGAGAGTTGTATAAGAGTCCCAGAGTCAAGAGCATCCCACACACACACACACACACACACACACACACACACACACACACACACACCTCTATCATTATAGCTGCCGAATTCAACATCAGCTCAAATGTAAATGACAGAACTTCACGTTATGCAGAAAGGAATATAATACAGAGAAAGGATAGCGTCAGCATCGCGGAATAAACAACAAACTCGTGTTTTCTATCATTTGATTGGTCAAAAATTCCGTCAATCACTAGTGAATTCTTTTCATTGGCTTGTGCAACCGTCAATCTGCGACTACAGCCCGCTCCCCCGCGAGAGATTGGCTCATCGCTCATCCAATGGCATTCCTGGAGTGCCAGGGTGTTCTGCAGTCCGATTGGCTGATCCGAACAAAAAGAGGCAGGGCTTGTTAGGGAAATGAGTTTCCGTGTCTGTGTGTCAGTCGAGCGGCGCGCGCGATGGCGAATTAACCGTTAAACTGCACCAATACAGCGATCCGCGTCTCGGTCCCGGTGTTTATTAACGGATGGACTGCCCTGCGCGTGTGGAGGTCAGCTGGTGTGTGTGAGAGCGGCCACGCCTGTGTGTGTGTGTGTGTGTGTGTGATCCCGGAGGATGTGCGCGATGATGACCGCGGAGCTGCTGCTGTCGGAGCCGGACAGCCGCTTCTGCGCCGATAACCTGCTGACCAGCGACGACTGGGGTAAGTAGAGCCGCACAGCGGGCTAAAGACTGACCGACACACACCGCGGGGTCACTCCTGAGAGGGGCCGTCACTCACCGTGAACGCGCATCAACAGTGAGGGGGAGTGGCCTGCACTGATGACGCGCCTCCGGATCAGTTTACCTCGAGATCACTCTTATAGTTTTCCCACATAATGATCATCAATAACTCTTTAGCTGGTCAAGCTGGTTTAGCTGGTTTTAGCTGGTCTCCCAGCCTAATTTAGCTGATGAACATTTTACCTCATTACAAATTAATCAGATTACATGTTCCATATACAGATATAAATTATGTGTCTAAACACCCAGTGGCAGAAAAAATAGGGACAGTCAGCCAGCCTGACCAGCTAAGACCAGCCTGACCAGCTAAAACCATCAAAGACCAACAATATCCAGCTAAGACCAGTTTGACCAGCTAAGACCAGCCTGACCAGCTAAAAAAAATTCAAAACCCCTCTAAAACCAGTCTGATAAACCAGCTATGACCAGGCTGGGAGACCAGCCAAAACCAGCCTGACCACCTTAGGCTGGTTTAAGCTGGATTTTTCAGCAGGTTTGAGCTGTGCTGGGGACAGAGACGCTCAGAAGGGCATTTTCAGAAGTGCTGGTTCATGAGGCATTATTGTTTCTCTCTTTAGCTCAGGTCATGTTTTGAAGGCGATGTCCTGTCGCTCACTAATGTAAAGAAATACAAATATCAGCTGAGAGACATATAGCGGGTCTTACAGCCTATCTCACTCATGCCGACGAAAGCGCCGCAAACTCTTTAATATTTTTCATTTTTGCAATTTTTTTAACCACGAGTCCGACTGGAGCCCGTGTGTGTTTATCCTCTCTACACATTAGCCATTAAAATAGTTCAGTTCAGTTTTTAATGTCAGAGTAGTTATATTTCGTTTTGTTTCTTTATTAAGTTAATTTAGAAAAAGGTTTGAAGCATTTTTTTGTTTGTTAAACTAAAGTTTTTGTTTTTTAAAGTGACGAGCAAGCGGCCAGTGAGTGAACCCAACGCTTCAGCCTCTCAAATCAACACTTGACTTATTAAATCCATATAAACACTTAATCATCTCTTCAGAAGTTGTAGCATATTCTTTAGTAAAGCTGCAGAACGTGTGTGACTCAATGTTGTGTAAATGTGAGCCGTGTGTTTATTAAGGTCTTCAATAAAACAAGATGAGAATTAAATATTCCAGCACTTTCTGTGATGTAGTGCTTTTATTCTCTCATCTAACCGCAGTTTTTGCAAGTTCCCGCAATTTCATCGCATTAATTTCCCCCATTTTCCATCGCATTTTTGAAGAAAACGTGTCGCATAATCAAGGATTTTTGCCGCAACAATCACAAAAAAAAGCCACATTTTTCTGGAAGGACTGTGTAATATTTAAATGAATGAATGAAATTATTTTATTTCGAGCAATATATAAAGACACATAACAAAGGCAATAAAGAAGCATTTCGATTAGTCTGTACGACTAGTTTAAATTCATCATACTCTTAACAACACACATCCAACTGTTGCTCGAAAAGGAGTGGGTAGAAGTCAACTTATTTAAACCCACCCCGATTACATCTAAACAGGAAAACAACAAAAACAAAGAGAAACAAAGGTAGTGCTTCCTTGGTTATTCACATTATCAAACCATTAAATTATAATTTAATATATATTCATATGAGAAAACAAAACAACAAAAACAAAAATGGGAAATCCCCCCAAAAGCAAACAAAAACACAACATTCCTTAGATGACACCATATATGATCGCATGTAATAATTATGATAATACCAACAATAATAATCAGAAAACCAACGAGGTAAGAAAACACAGAAACTGTATACATGATTTTACACCACAGCATTACACCCCGCACTCCAGTTAATGAGACAGGACCTTCTGTTTATACAGTGCTTTAAATTGTGAGTGTGTGTAAATTCAATTCAGTAAATTCAAATTAATATGAATAAACTAGTATCAGTAATACATTTTGGTGCCCCTATGGATGAGTGGCGCTCTAGCGTTTGCCTATTACCTATATACTGGCGTGCGCACACTTCAGTTACATAAAGTTACTTTCACAAACCTGCATTTCATTTACATACAGGAAACTCATGCAGGTGATGACTAGGGCTGGGCAAAAAAATAGATTTTTCGATTAATCGCTTTTTATAACGGGTCGATTCAAAATCGATTCTCAAAGGCCACGAATCGATTTTCTTTCCCCCCATATTTATTTCCGCAAACTAACATTTTTTTTTGTTCAGCAGAAGAAAACAGTTATTATACATGATGAATACATGCATAAATGATGACATATTTTTGGGTGAACGATCACAATAAGCCAGTATTAGCTGTCCTACAGTGTCCATGTTACAGCTCATTCTGTAAGATTT
>CM042261.1:388555-436055 GCA_023566225.1 Romanogobio albipinnatus | reverse complement strand
ATGGCATTTTAGTCATAAATCAAAATCTGCTGTCAAAATGTCCCTGTTCCTCAGATGAAGGTGCTGAAGCGGCAGCAGCGCATGATCAAGAACCGCGAGTCGGCCTGTCAGAGCCGCAAGAAGAAGAAGGAGTACCTGCAGAACCTGGAGGCGCAGCTGCGGGAGGCGCAGCAGGAGAACGAGCGTCTGCGCAGGGAGAACCAGGCGCTGCGGCTGCGGCTCGCCGGGAAAGAGGTCACACGCCCGCTCCACACACTCCAGCCCTTCATGCTTCCGCCATGCGCTCTAACCGATCATGTGTTTGTGCCGCAGGCCACGGAGTCCGGCAGCAACAAGAGAGCCGTGTGTGTGATGGCCGTGTTCCTCTTCATCACCTTCACCTTCGGACCCTCCAGGTAAACACACCGGCAGGGGCGTGGCCATCTTTTCAGAAGTGAGGGGGACAGAAAGGTCAGGTGTAATAAAAAAAATGTTCTGACCTTTGTCTAATTGACAGATTGAAGTGATCTCATCTCTTGCTTATAATTCAGTAAGATATCAGATACACTGCTGAACAACAACCACTCATATCTATAATGATCTCATCTCCTCACAGCTCTTTAAGTTCATTTAAGACGTTATTGAACTCATTTAAGACCCTAATGTGAGAATACTCACAATTCTCTGTGTTGTTGTTATTGTTTGTTCATGAGCAAAAGAGAACTCGATGTGAGCAGGAGACTGACGTGTGTGTGTGTGTGTGTGTGTGTCTGTCAGTCAGTGTCCCTCGATTAGCTGACATGAGACACAGCCACACACGCACAGACGCACACACACACAGACACCACACACACACACAGATAGGACACTGACATACAGCGCATCCTCTTGTGTCTTGCCGTGTATTAGAGCGTGATCATATAATGTAACGTTTGGCAAAAATGGATATAAAAACGGACGCTGGAAATTATCGTGGCCGGAAAAATTATCGAGCTAATTTTTTTATTGTGTGATTTAATTGATTTATTGACTATCGCGACAGGCCTAACGTTGACTAAATAAGAACCAGTTTAATCAAACTACAGAAGACACAGAACTCGCTCACTGCTCTTCACTTTATTAAGCATTAGCCTTTATTCATCTGGACTCCTGAATGGATGCCCAGCGATCGATAACGCTCTTCCGTGATATCTGTGCTTCCAACCAGTGACACTCTCTCTAGTGACTCTATCCAAACACACACGGGATAGTGTGTCCTGCAGAACCAGCTTCAACCGCCATTAAACAAACCAAACCAGGTGATCGAGCTCTTCAGGTCTGATCAGGTGTAGAATAACACACACTCGCTTGAGCTGTGAGAATCATTGGTTCTCTCTCGTCTAGAGCTCCTTTCATACTTTAACGTCTCTGAATGTTTTGAAGCGTTCGATAAACGTTCAGTGCAGGGCTCCAGACTGCGACTAAATGGCGGCATTTTGCGACCTGTTTTCCCGCTGGTGCGACTGAATGTGGTTGGAGGTCGCACTGGTGCACCACTGATAAGAGCTGCCATTTCAGATGAGAAACATCGGACGGCAAACGAAAGTGGAACCGAACCGTTACCGTGGTACTCGCTGCTGCGTGGACCGTTTATCAGCTCGGAGCAATAATAGACATCACAGCGCGAGCTCATACACGGGCCGATCACGCCACACCGTTACTAAACAGCGCTGGAGATCCAGTGAGAACACGCTTGAGTTCACCTCAGTATTAAAGGATTAGTTCACTTTTAGATAAGCTTTTGCTGATAGTTTCCTCACCCCCATGTCATCCAAGATGTCCATGTCTTTCTTTCTGCAGTAGAAAAGAAATGAAGGCTTTGGATGAAAACAGTCCAGGGTTTTTCTCCATATAATGAACTTCAATGGGCTCCAAACGGTTCAAGGTCCAGTTTCAGTGCAGCTTATAATACGAGCGTGGTCATAGATGTATACGTAGATGCCTCATTAGCGCCTGCACGGATCAGTAGAATGAGGCATCTACGATCGATATTTCTATGACCACGCTCGTATTTTGACCTCACTTAGCGGAAGTTATGGCGGAGCTCAGAGATGATCACGTTCGTCTGATACGAGGTAAAATAACAGCATAAATACTGCTGGGTTTCTCACAGGAACTGATGGTTTGGCTATCGTCATCGTCTGTTGTCGTTTGAAGCTGCACCGAAACTGGACCTTGACCCGTTTGGAGTCCATTGAAGTTCATTATATGGAGAAAAACCCTGGACTGTTTTCATCCAAAGCCTTCATTTCTTTTCGACTGCAGAAAGAAAGACATGGACATCTTGGATGACATGGGGGTGAGGAAACTATCAGCAAAAGTTTATTTAAAAGTGAACTAATCCTTTAATAACATCGCTACTGCGAGACCTAGCGGAAGCGTTCGGTGCAGAACTCTGTTATAAACCACAGATCTCAGATCAGAGCCGACGCGGAGACCACGGGCCGGTACCATGATGGTAGTTTAACAAACTCAGAGTTACAGGATTAGTTTAGAGTTGACAAAACCAAACCAATCTATTCAGGCTTTGTTGGTCCCATGATGCTGATCATCCGCTTTCTCTGTCAACTCAGGCTTTGATCCTGAGTTTAGCTGTGACATCAGCAGTGAACAGCCAATCACACGCTGTAGATCATTGAAACTGAGATTCACTTCTCTCTTCTGCAGAATATTACATGATTGAAACATATGAAGAATATAAACAAATTTACAAGCAAGAAGAAAAGAGCTGTCTATAAAAGAGGACAAAATATTCACTACGTCAATGCAAGTAAAAGTTCTGAAGTTAGTTTAGTTGATATATAGAGAGAATTGAACATTTAAGCTCACATGTAGTCATTTTTATGGCTTTATTTATTGATTTTAAAGCTTATTTGTATAACCTTTTATTTTAATTTTAACCATATACAGTGTTGTATATGTATATATCATATATCAGTGTTGTATATGTATATATCAGTGTATATATGTATATATCATATATCAGTGTTGTATATCCGCTTCGCATCGTGACCGCATCACCACCTCGGGTGTGCATTATTATTACTCTAATAATTGAACGGCCCGTCGTCAATTATTCCTTACTAATAATATTGATATAATAATTACATAAATTATATCTAAATCCTTCAAAATTATTATTATTATAAATAAGCGTTGTTAAAAGCCAGACGCTTTAGTCTTTAATGGCCATTTGCTATGTAGTGACCTTTCATTTGGAGTAGAAACAGGGGGAGTGGCTTCATTGCATCAGAGGTGTGACTCTTTGCTCACAGCTGATTGGTTCAATTTCAGTTTGAGATCCCTTATTCAGAACATAACCTGTCCTGGAGCAGGTTAGCCGTGGAGCGTAAGTTACTATGGAGATGAACACGGCTAAAAGCCAAACCACTTTAATGGTACCCGAAACCCAGGATTAGCACAAACTAAGCTTAAACATATCTGGCTAGCCAGCTAAACCAGCTTCATGGTACAGGCCCCTGAAGAAACATTAAAATATTCAGGGGTTTCAGTCCACAAATCATAAACATTCACCATGGATTTAATGTAGTATTATAATATAATAGTATAAATAGTCGAATTGTTTTTTCTTTTATCTTTCTATTATTGATCTCAGGGTTCATACAACCTTTTGAGCGTGAAATTCAAGCACTTTTCAAGTGTTTCACTCTTTTTCCAGCACTTCAAAGCTCAAATATTATCAAATTTTTATATTATTTTTAGTGTGATGATTTGTAAAACTAAAAGTTTAAAAGTGCTGGCCACTTTATGGCAAAAAACAAAACAATCCCCACTATAACCAGTAGGTGGTGGCATAGGAGCACTTATTTGACTTCATACTTTTTTCCATATATTAAGGAGTGGAAATGTATATTAAGTAAAAAAAAATAAAAAAAGTCTTCAAATTGTGACTGGATTACACAGAAAACAAGTTAAGAGCTCCTTTTAGTTCAGTGGGATACTATAGAAGAACAATAGTACATTTAATAAGAGTGGGATATTACAGTTTTTGCACATTACTGTTGTTAATAAAAGTTCATTTTTTTCTGCATAACAATTCCAGCTCAGTGCTTCACTGTTAAATTTACAATAAACAAACATGTACTATTATTAGTAACTGCACTTATTAACAAAACAATAGTCATTTTATGAGTAAATTAACCTAATGATACATTTTCCTCCGCTGGTGCCACTGCTCTCAAATGTTAGTCTGGAGCCCTGATTATCAACGTATTTATTAGTAATACAGTGGAAATAGTAGATTTGGTTAGCATGTTGATTTACGGTGTGCGCCCCTGAATGTTCAGTTGGGGGCCACTGTGCTCCTAGTGAATAAAGTTAGCCTGGAGCCCTGCAGTGGAGGGACGGCAATCTCCGGTCTCATGAGAAGATCTTCATTTGTGTTGTGAAGATGAACCAGTAACAGGACTCGACTGAGAGACCATTAATGGCCTTTGCAGGTGTTTTGAGTTCATCAGCTGATGAGAGTGTGGCACCAGGTGTCTTCAATATTCAACCTTTTCACAATATTCTAATTTTCTGAGATCCTGAATTTGGGATTTTCCTTAGTTGTCTGTTATAATCATCAAAATTAAAAGAATTAAACATTTGAAATATATCAGTCTGTGTGTAATGAATGAATGTAAGTTTCACTTTTTGAATGGAATTAGTGAAATAAATCAACTTGTTGATGATATTCTAATGATATGACCAGCACCTGTACATGTATCCACATATTGTGCAGCTGGCAAAGACATCTCTGATCATACCTCAGCAAAAGCCGCTCCGCATCGCTGCAGGTCGAGCTGACTGTAGATGTTTAGTGAGTGGAATGGATTGTTTCTGAATGTCCGTTTGCTCTTGTGTCCACATCACGTTTCCTGTTGAAGCTCTTCTCAGGTCACTGATGCAGCTGCAGTTTTCTGTGAATGTCATTTCATTTCAATAAAATGTGCGATGCTGGATTTGGTTTACATTTGCTTGTTGCGCTCGCTTACGCCCTCTGGTGGCCATCGGAGACCATACAGTACATTTTCCATCTACCATTTAAATATTGCCTTTAGAATTCGAATATGTTTCGAATTTTGCTAATATTTATGAAAGAATTGCGAATTTAGCTTTTCAGACATTTTGACAGCCCTAGAATGGTGTGTTCTGTCCTCAGTCTCCGAGAGCGGACGCTGGACGCGGGGTTGGAGGACTCGGCCGTACCGCTGACCGGACGACACCTGCTGGAGTTCGAGAGCGCTCAGGAGAATCCAGCGGAGCGAGAGGAAGGAGAAGAGGAGCGCTGGAGGAAAGCAGAGCTGGAGAAAGAGGCTGCGCTCTCGTATCCCTTCAGGTGAGGCTCACACACACACACACACACACACACACACACACCTGAAGTCACCGTGTCCATGTGTGTGAGCATGTGTGTGTTTTGTGTTCAGGAATCAGAGTGTGTTCAGTGTCCTGCAGGACATCGACCGGTACTTCTCCTCTCCGGACTGCAGGCAGTTCAACCGCTCCGAGTCCCTCAGGTCTGTGTGTGTTCATTACGGCTGCAGCTGGGACTCTTCTGGTCCTCGTGTTAAGAGCGTCGTGTGTGTGTGTGTGTGTGTTCAGGCTGGCGGATGAGCTGCGTGGATGGGTCCGTCGTCATCAGATCAACCGCAAGTCTGATGGGAAGCCCAAGGCTGGGAAGAAGACTAAAATAGCTCAGGTGTGAAAGCACACGCCCGCTGTCATGTGACGCTGTTCATCTGATGTCACTGCAGATCCTGTACGGTCATCTGTGATTTATGTGTGTGTGTGTGTGTGTGTGTTCTCTCCCTTCGTCAGCAGAAAGCACAGCACAGGAAGACCAACTTCTCCAGGTACCTTCCGATCCAGACTCATCGATCCATCGAAAGGTAACTTCATTTCCCAGCAGCGTCTGAGTAGAGCAGGTGTTGATGATGTCAGGTGAACTGATTAAGTGTGTGTGTGTGTGTGTGTGTGTGTGTGTGGTCAGTCAGCTGCAGGTGCTGCCGGGGCCGGAGATCAGCTACAGCGACTTCCTGGACGCCATTGACCGACGCGAGGACACCTTCTACGTCGTGTCCTTCAGACGGGTAATAACCGCAGAAGGACAGAAACACATCTATCGCACGCACGCACACACACACACACACACTCACACACTCATTTCCTCCTTCTCTTCTGCAGGACCACCTGCTGTTGCCCGCCATCAGCCACAATAAAACCTCTCGACCCAAGATGTCTCTGGTCATGCCTGCCATGGCCATCAACGGTGAGCTCCGCTGCAGCCGTGCTCGTGTCTCACACACACACACACACTCACACACACATGCAGATATCGAGAGGAATGTTGTTTCGCCCGATCAGAGAGGGCAGTGTTCGAGTGTTCTTCCAAATGATTGACCTCTTGAAGTCTATGGGAGTCTAGTTTATTTTCCCCTAAAAGTGGGCGTGAATCTGTTCAGAGACATTCTGTGACGTTGTGCTTTACTTCCTGTCTGGCCCTTGAGAGTGTTCCTCACACTGCTGTCTATGGAGGGGTCAGAGACATCTTCATGTGTGTCTGAAGAAGGGCTGACGGGGTTGACACCAGGAATTAATGACATTAGTATATTACTGGGTGAACTGTCCCTTTAAATGTGGGCTAGTTGGTATTTTGTGCATTCCTGGAGGAAGTGCAGCTCCGTCTCCGTCACTCCCAGCATGCAGTGCGAGCGGAGTGACGCCCTCTCATACCCGCTGTTGTTTCCGTCTGTAGATTCGGTGTATAACTCGTCTCAGGGCGGCTATGAGATGATGATGCAGGTGGACTGTGAGGTGATGGACACCAGGATCATCCCAATCAAGTCCTCTGTGGTCCCGCCCTCTCTCAGAGACCCGCCCCCTGCCCCGCCTCCTCACCACCATCACCACGGCAACCACACCTCGCTCCGCAGCCGCACCCAGCATCCGCACGGCAGACGGAGGGGATCGGGGTACCTGATTGGCCCGAGCGGGTCCGTGTGACGTCACTTCCTGTTTGTGTTCTGTATGCAGCGAATCACCTGCTGCCGTTTTTTATACGTATGATGTTTTGTTTTTTTTACAGATTTTTATTGAGATTATTTAAATGATGTGCTTCTGCTAGAGGTGTGTGATATAAATATTTGAATATAAGACGTAATGGAGCAGCCGCACTGAGGTCCGCTCTGCCCTGCTTCCTGTCCGGATGCAATAATGCCCTGTCACTGACAGCACTGGACACATGATCTGATTGGTGGATGAGTTTTGATTGACAGGTGTGGGGCGGAGTTAACACCGGTGTGGAGTTGTTCTTCTTCTTGTTTTCCGTCTGCGATCTTCATCTTCTCTAATGTAGCTCAGTCCGTCTGTGATGATTTGTGTCTGAAACTTTCCCATCATGCACTGCTCCAGCATGCTGCTGTTGTCTGATGGAGGGATGATTTATGTAACTTTTTGTACTTTTTTATTTAAATGAGCTTTCAGAAGGAGGGCGTGACTCTCCTCCGCCTGTACGAGAGTCTGAACTACTGTCTGCATTTCTAGAGGAAATAAATTTGATAAATATTATGATGTGACGTGAGTTCATATGATCATAAACGATTAGATACTGAGTTATGACGGGATCACACACACACTCACACACACACACATACACAGAGACACACACAGAGAGGTGGACAGTAACTAAGTACATTTACTTGAGTACTGTACTTAAGTACACTTTTTGAGTATCTGTACTTCCCTTGAGGGGTATTTTTTCTGGAAATGTATGACTTTTACTCCACTACATTTCTATCAAGGCCCTCGAAGTAGAAAGTCGTAGCCGCTTTGAAAGTCAGTGGATGATTTGTTTTCTTCTTTAAAACGTGATTCTTTGTTTAGTTTTTTTTGCAGACAGCCTATCAGTGATCACTCTTGTAGGATCACATGGAGTTCAATGATTTCCAAGTATTTTTTGAACACCAATCAATTGATGGCAAAATAGAAGGCAGCAGTTCCCAGATGTGCACGCAAACATGGCCATACTTAAAAGTTAAAATTCAGAAGAGCAGATGTGGATAAGTCTGAAAAAGTGTGACGACACGAAGGTGCACACAGAAAGCTGCCTCTCAGATGCCAGACCACAAGTAATGAATTTTAGTCTATTGAATCTATTAAAATCTTATTATAGTCAATTAAAACTAGACTAAAACTAAAACAATTCAGATGCCTAAAATGTTATAGTCAAAAGACTGACTAAAACTAAAACTAAATTTGCTGGCAAAATGAACACTGGTATGAAGTATGATTGGTCAAATGATATTTATAGATTTACCCGCCGAGCTGCCATAGCCTTGTGGATACAGCGCTAACACGGGTAACGTTCCACAATGATGTTAGTTAGCATGCTAAAGCGTAGTTGGGCTAATAATGTTAACGGAAATCCTTTCACAAATATGTTTTTTCATAATCCTGTCAAATAGACACAATGTAGAACCCTTTCCTTTCTAGTATGATTTTGACTTTGATAAGAGCGTTGTAACTTTTAAGCAAGTATTTAAATGAGTTCAAGGTATGCTAGCATGTCGGATGGAGCGTGACTGGGCTAATCCACCATGATGGAGCAGTGCATTCATACAACAACAATATAATAATGCGTTTACTTTTACTCGATACTCAAGTACTTTCAAAAGCAAGTACTTCTGTACTTTTACTTAAAAATCTATCTTTACAACTTTTACTTGTAATGGAGTAATATTTAACCATTAGTATTTTTACTCTTACTCAAGTAACGGAGTTGTGTACTTAGTCCACCTCTGCACATACATACACACACACACACACACACAGAGAGAGAGAGAGAGAGAGAGAGAGAGAGAGAGAGAGAGACACACAGAGAGACAGAGACACACACACACAGAGAGAGAGAGAGAGAGAGACACACACAGAGAGACAGAGACACACACACACAGAGAGAGAGAGAGAGAGACACACACACAGAGACAGAGACACACACACACAGAGAGAGAGAGAGAGAGAGAGAGAGAGAGACACACACACAGAGAGAGAGAGAGAGAGACACACACACACACACACACAGAGACAGAGACACACACACACACAGAGAGAGAAAGAGACACACACACACACACACAGAGAGAGAGACACACCTACCTCTCTGTTTATGTGTGTGTGTGTCTCTGTCTGTGTGTGTCTCTGTGTGTGTGTGTGTGTGTGTGTGTGTGTGTGTGTGTGTGTGTGTGTGTGTGTGTGTGTGTGTGTGTGTGTGTGTGTGTGTGTGTGTGAGAGAGAGTATGGTAAGGTGTTTGCATGGGGAATTAAATATAATAAAGATGCATTGTCTTCTCTAGAGGTCGCTTATAAAACATTGAGGCAACGATAAAATCCTCCAGCTAGAACAGCGAAGGCTTGTTAAAACTGTGTGTGTGTGTCTCTCTCTCTCTGTGTGTGTGTGTGTGTGTGTGTGTGTGTGTGTGTGTGGGTGGGTGGGTGGGTGGGTGGGGGTGTAATGTAGTGTGTGATTTATGTAGTGTGTGTTTGTGCATGTGTGTGTGTGATTTACTGCAGTGAATCCGTGCGTGGAGTGTGTATGGATTGGTGCATATGCATGTGTTGTACATGAAACACATGTGTGCAGTGTTTACAGCTGACAGACACATGACCGGCTAGAGCCTCTGTGTGTGTGTGTGTGTGTGTGTGTGTGTGTGTGTGTGTGTGTGTGTGTGTCTCTCGTGTGTGTGTGTGTGTCATAAAAGAGAACAGTAGTTGTGTGAGTGATAGCGCTGAGCTCTGTCTGTTAGCGGCTCTTCCTCTTCAGTTTCACACAGAAGCCGCTCAGACGACACTAAACATCTCCACATGTGCGAACACGGCCCTCTTCAGCCTTTCCTAATGAACACGTCACACTGAAGTGTGTGTGTGTGTGTGTGTGTGTGTGTGTGATGACTGAGAGTGGTGTAATCATCGCCACAATTAACCACTGCAACCCAGCACTAATTGAGCCGTTAAACCCTGAGCTCTGGCCGTGGGAAACACGATCATGGAAACGAATGTCCTGCGCCTCCTCAGGAGCTCGAGCTCTGGGGCTCTGGGGCCCCGGGCCCTCAGTCTCAGAGACAGGGTTGACGATCCACGTTTTGAGGTTTACACAGAGATGAGAACGGTATCGTTTTCAAAGCGTTTTACAATGGAAATGAATCAACGCTGAACTTAAACTGGCCGATGGCTTTCAGATCTGTGTGTTGAGTTGTTCTCCTGTTATCACTGAAGCGATCTGTGTTGTGTTGTGTTGTGTTGTGTTGTGTTGTGTTGTGTTGTGTTGTGTTGTGTTGAGTTGAGTTGAGTTGAGTTGTGTTGTTGAGGCTCAGAGATCGTCCAGATCATTTGTGTAGCTTTCACAGACTAACACACGCCTCATCTCTCAGACTACAGTATTTAAAGAGCAGATATGCATCAGTTATATTCTCTATTTAATTCACAGAGCAATCCCTGCACAGTGTTCAGGTTCAGTGTAGAAGAGAGCAGGATTAGTGTGCGTCGCACTCGAGTCTCCCAGCGGGGGGCGATGGCCACGATGGTTTCGCTCCTTCAGCATAACCCTACTGTACATTACACTGAACTTGAATGCACATCATTTTTCCCCGGCCTTAATTTGAGACCGGCCTTTATTTGTTCGTGCTGGCCACGCCCCCGGCCACTATCAGAGGCCCGGCGTTTAATTGACTACAGGCTTTATTTGAGGAAATATGGAAGATTTATTTGGATATTTAGTTGAACATGTAGTGTCCCCAACTGAGCACGCCAAGCCAGAGGCAACAGTGGCAAGGAAACCCAAACCCCATCAGGAGCAGAATGGAGAAAAATAAACCTTGGGAGAAACCAGGCTCAGTCGGGGGGGCAGTTCTCCTCTGGCCAATCAACAAACAGCGTATGATTATTATTCTGGCAACTTTACAGGTCAGAGGTCATAATAGATCGGAATATTCTAAAGATCGGAGTCATCCCGCTGGAGACGGGTTTATTGAGGATGCCGTGTCGATGAGGCAGTTTCAGGGGGAGGCGAATCACGCTCTCTCAGACACTTCAGGGTCATGTGTTGGTCTTCTCTGGGCGCAGGTCCAGCATCTGATCTGGATACGGCCCGGATCAGTCGTCATTTTTACTCTGAATAAACTCATAAAATGCATCATTAATTACTCAAGTGTCACTACTAATGATCTGGACTACTACTTTAAAGAAAAACATCTTAACGGTCCAGATCACTAGTAGTAACACTTGATGTATTTTATGACCACATGGAGAGTAAAGAAAGACAATTGCTCACATCTCAGGTATGTTCATGTGATTTATTAATTCATTATTAATTCTTTATCATTTGTGACAGTTGCCTATTAGTAGCCTGACAAGCCGGAGCCTCATCAGGATGTTGGGAACACACCATTGGCAGGGCTCAATCCGAGGGGCGGGACAAACGCTTGTCTTCAGATTCCCTCTGCACGCGATAGGACAGTGCTGCAGCCAACCAGAGCAGCGGAAGCTGAAGCGGAGCTAGAGAGAGCTAGAGCGGAGCTGAGAGATTAAAGTTTCGGCTAATCCCCGAGCACATCCTCCTTCCTTAAGAAGGACTTCAGTGCTGCTCTTTGCTCCTTCCTCAACTCAAGTCTTCCAGAGTCGCGGCCAGAGCCGATTGGTAAGAGCTGTTCTCACTTCTGTGTTTACAGCAGCACACGGAACCCCGTCATTATGTTAAGCCCGCCCACCGACTCTATACACGCTGTGATTGGCCTGACCAGAGTTCGGGTTTTCCAGCTCACACGCTGACGGAGAGTTGCTAGACGACCCTGACTGATGTCTGCTGCCACTAGGGGGCGTCTGGATTTCTAGGCTATTGGTTCTTAGGGATGCCAATCTCCTTCAGTGATTATTGATTACTGTGTTAGTGCTAACTCTGATATTATGTGCTGATTAGTTGAGCTTGTTTCTATATTAGTCGCTCAAGTATTAAAGGATTAGTTCACTTTTAAATAAACTTTTGCTGATAGTTTCCTCACCCCCATGTCATCCAAGATGTCCATGTCTTTCTTTCTGCAGTAGATAAGAAATGAAGGTTTTGGATGAAAACAGTCCAGGGTTTTTCTCCATATAATGAACTTCAATGGACTCCAAACGGGTCAAGGTCCAGTTTCAGTGCAGCTTCAAACGAGACCAAACGATGAATAAAGGTATCTTCTCTGAGCTCCGCCATAACTTCCACTAAGTGAGGTCAAAATACGAGCGTGGGCATAGATGTATACGTAGATGCCTCATTAGCGCTTGTACGGATCAATAGATTGAGGCATCTACGATCGATATATCTATGACCACGCTCGTATTTTGACCTCACTTAGTGGAAGTTATGGCGGAGCTCAGAGATGATCACGTTCGTCTGATAAGAGGTACAATAACAGCATAAATACTGCTGGGTTTCTCACAGGAACTGATGGTTTGGCGAGATAAGACCCTTATTCATCGCCTGGCCTCGTTTGAAGCTGCACTGAAACTGGACCTTGAACCGTTTGGAGTCCATTGAAGTTCATTATATGGAGAAAAACCCTGGACTGTTTTCATCCAAAACCTTCATTTCTTTTCTACTGCAGAAAGAAAGACATGGACATCTTGGATGACATGGGGGTGAGGAAACTATCAGCAAAAGTTTATTTAGAAGTGAACTAATCCTTTAATGTAGTGCTGCTCACTAGTCCTGCGTAGTTAATTAATGACGGACCAGTATTCTGAAGTGTTAGTGAAAGACGTTTATTTGTAATAGAGATGGTCAAGACTTTTCCAGCTCTAGACATCACACTTTTAAAATCCCTCATTATCCCAGTTTTCCAAGACACTGATCCTGGATCTTTAGTAAAATGACAGATGTTGGGGAATGATTTAAAATGACAGGAATCTGAATTGATCTGAATAATGACTGCAGAGCTGAATCTGATCGTATATTTGGGGTTTGCGTCACTGATTCTGTTGTGAAGCTGAAGCTCTGTGTAAATAAAGAACCGTATCATCGACAGGTCTGATGATCGGTTGACCAGCTCAGAGCAGACGCAGTGCTCAGCGATGGCGTGTTGTTGTGTAGGGAAGCGGTCCGGTCCTGGGATGGAGAACACATTACGGGTCAGACTCTGGCCTCTCTCAAACACTGATCCAGCGCCAGCGTCTCCCACTCAAACCTTGATCTCTGCCGCTCTGAGCGACGGAAAACTGATCTGAGGTCTGAAAACAGGGCCAGGTCACGCCTGCGGTCTTTAATGAGTCCATAACTCTGAGTCTCGGGAAGAGAGGTGATGTTTGCTGACTGACCTGGGATCTGAGACACATTAGCCACGGCTGCTCAACACCTGCGAGAGATCGGCCTGAGAACACTATACACACACACACACACACACACACACACACACACATAAACCAGTACCACTATGAACAATCAGTCTTACTTTTTACCAGCCTGTCTTAATGTAAAATAAAAAGATCTCATGTTAAACTCGTGCTCATCAGCCTCTGGATAAATAATTACAAATGGCCTTGAATGAAATCTAAACAAACCAGTCGACAGGCTTTCATATGGCCATTGCATTACTAGAAGTACAGATGTCAAAGGTCAAAGGGCAGCTGGTAATAGAGGTCAAATGACCCTCTCTCTAGTTTATAAATCCTAATAGAGACATTTCCCAGCCTCCCCTCTGAATAAATGAACAGGAATGTCTAGAGACTGTTATTGAATGGAAAGGTCAGCAACTTTACGACGTCCAGCTCTAAAGTGTGTACTTCTACGTCTGGATGTGCATGAGTTTTACGTGAGGTGCTCATATTGATCTTATCTGAGGATGTTTTACTCAGTTAGACTGAAGGGATGCAGGTTGAACATTGGAGGTCAGGAGTGTGTGTGGTAATGAACCCGTGTGCTGTTGTTTGAGCTGAATCAGGAGCTGAATTACGGCTGCTGCAGCATCAGTCGACCCGTGTGCTGTTGTTTGGGCTGAATCAGGAGCTGAATTACGGCTGCTGCAGCATCAGTCGACCCGTGTGCTGTTGTTTGGGCTGAATCAGGAGCTGAATTACGGCTGCTGCAGCATCAGTCGACCCGTGTGCTGTTGTTTGGGCTGAATCAGGAGCTGAATTACGGCTGCTGCAGCATCAGTCGACCCGTGTGCTGTTGTTTGGGCTGAATCAGGAGCTGAATTACGGCTGCTGCAGCATCAGTCGACTCGTGTGCTGTTGTTTGGGCTGAATCAGGAGCTGAATTACGGCTGCTGCAGCATCAGTCGACCCGTGTGCTGTTGTTTGGGCTGAATCAGGAGCTGAATTACGGCTGCTGCAGCATCAGTCGACTCGTGTGCTGTTGTTTGAGCTGAATCAGGAGCTGAATTACGGCTGCTGCAGCATCAGTCGACCCGTGTGCTGTTGTTTAGGCTGAATCAGGAGCTGAATTACGGCTGCTGCAGCATCAGTCGACCCGTGTGCTGTTGTTTGGGCTGAATCAGGAGCTGAATTACGGCTGCTGTAGCATCAGTCGACTCGTGTGCTGTTGTTTGGGTTGAATCAGGAGCTGAATTACGGCTGCTGCAGCATCAGTCGACCCGTGTGCTGTTGTTTAGGCTGAATCAGGAGCTGAATTACGGCTGCTGCAGCATCAGTCGACCCGTGTGCTGTTGTTTTGGGCTGAATCAGGAGCTGAATTACGGCTGCTGCAGCATCAGTCGACCCGTGTGCTGTTGTTTGGGTTGAATCAGGAGCTGAATTACGGCTGCTGTAGCATCAGTCGACCCGTGTGCTGTTGTTTGGGCTGAATCAGGAGCTGAATTACGGCTGCTGCAGCATCAGTTGACCCGTGTGCTGTTGTTTGGGCTGAATCAGGAGCTGAATTACGGCTGCTGCAGCATCAGTCGACCCGTGTGCTGTTGTTTAGGCTGAATCAGGAGCTGAATTACGGCTGCTGTAGCATCAGTCGACTCGTGTGCTGTTGTTTGGGCTGAATCAGGAGCTGAATTACGGCTGCTGCAGCATCAGTCGACCCGTGTGCTGTTGTTTGGGCTGAATCAGGAGCTGAATTACGGCTGCTGCAGCATCAGTCGACCCGTGTGCTGTTGTTTGGGCTGAATCAGGAGCTGAATTACGGCTGCTGTAGCATCAGTCGACTCGTGTGCTGTTGTTTGGGCTGAATCAGGTGCTGAATTACGGCTGCTGCAGCATCAGTCGGCCCGTGTGCTGTTGTTTGGGTTGAATCAGGAGCTGAATTACGGCTGCTGTAGCATCAGTCGACTCGTGTGCTGTTGTTTGAGCTGAATCAGGAGCTGAATTACGGCTGCTGTAGCATCAGTCGACTCGTGTGCTGTTGTTTGGGCTGAATCAGGAGCTGAATTACGGCTGCTGCAGCATCAGTCGACCCGTGTGCTGTTGTTTGGGTTGAATCAGGAGCTGAATTACGGCTGCTGTAGCATCAGTCGACTCGTGTGCTGTTGTTTGGGCTGAATAAGGAGCTGAATTACGGCTGCTGTAGCATCAGTCGACCCGTGTGCTGTTGTTTGGGCTGAATCAGGAGCTGAATTACGGCTGCTGTAGCATCAGTCGACCCGTGTGCTGTTGTTTGGGCTGAATCAGGAGCTGAATTACGGCTGCTGTAGCATCAGTCGACCCGTGTGCTGTTGTTTGGGATGAATCAGGAGCTGAATTACGGCTGCTGCAGCATCAGTCGACCCGTGTGCTGTTGTTTAGGCTGAATCAGGAGCTGAATTACGGCTGCTGTAGCATCAGTCGACCCGTGTGCTGTTGTTTAGGCTGAATCAGGAGCTGAATTACGGCTGCTGTAGCATCAGTCGACCCGTGTGCTGTTGTTTAGGCTGAATCAGGAGCTGAATTACGGCTGCTGTAGCATCAGTAGACCCGTGTGCTGTTGTTTAGGCTGAATCAGGAGCTGAATTACGGCTGCTGTAGCATCAGTCGACCCGTGTGCTGTTGTTTAGGCTGAATCAGGAGCTGAATTACGGCTGCTGCAGCATCAGTCGACCCGTGTGCTGTTGTTTGGGCTGAATCAGGAGCTGAATTACGGCTGCTGTAGCATCAGTCGACCCGTGTGCTGTTGTTTGAGCTGAATCAGGAGCTGAATTACGGCTGCTGCAGCATCAGTCGACCCGTGTGCTGTTGTTTAGGCTGAATCAGGAGCTGAATTACGGCTGCTGTAGCATCAGTCGACCCGTGTGCTGTTGTTTAGGCTGAATCAGGAGCTGAATTACGGCTGCTGTAGCATCAGTCGACCCGTGTGCTGTTGTCTGAGCTGAATCAGGAGCTGAATTACGGCTGCTGCAGCATCAGTCGACTCGTGTGCTGTTGTTTGGGCTGAATCAGGAGCTGAATTACGGCTGCTGCAGCATCAGTCGACTCGTGTGCTGTTGTTTAGGCTGAATCAGGAGCTGAATTACGGCTGCTGTAGCATCAGTCGACCCGTGTGCTGTTGTTTAGGCTGAATCAGGAGCTGAATTACGGCTGCTGTAGCATCAGTCGACCCGTGTGCTGTTGTTTGGGCTGAATCAGGAGCTGAATTACGGCTGCTGCAGCATCAGTCGACTCGTGTGCTGTTGTTTGGGCTGAATCAGGAGCTGAATTACGGCTGCTGCAGCATCAGTTGACCCGTGTGCTGTTGTTTGGGCTGAATCAGGAGCTGAATTACGGCTGCTGCAGCATCAGTCGACTCGTGTGCTGTTGTTTAGGCTGAATCAGGAGCTGAATTACGGCTGCTGTAGCATCAGTCGACCCGTGTGCTGTTGTTTAGGCTGAATCAGGAGCTGAATTACGGCTGCTGCAGCATCAGTCGATCCGTGTGCTGTTGTTTAGGCTGAATCAGGAGCTGAATTACGGCTGCTGTAGCATCAGTCGACCCGTGTGCTGTTGTTTAGGCTGAATCAGGAGCTGAATTACGGCTGCTGCAGCATCAGTCGACCCGTGTGCTGTTGTTTGGGCTGAATCAGGAGCTGAATTACGGCTGCTGTAGCATCAGTCGACCCGTGTGCTGTTGTTTGGGCTGAATCAGGAGCTGAATTACGGCTGCTGTAGCATCAGTCGACTCGTGTGCTGTTGTTTGGGCTGAATCAGGAGCTGAATTACGGCTGCTGTAGCATCAGTCGACCCGTGTGCTGTTGTTTGGGCTGAATCAGGAGCTGAATTACGGCTGCTGCAGCATCAGTCGACTCGTGTGCTGTTGTTTGGGCTGAATCAGGAGCTGAATTACGGCTGCTGCAGCATCAGTCGACCCGTGTGCTGTTGTTTGGGCTGAATCAGGAGCTGAATTACGGCTGCTGTAGCATCAGTTGACCCGTGTGCTGTTGTTTGGGCTGAATCAGGAGCTGAATTACGGCTGCTGCAGCATCAGTCGACCCGTGTGCTGTTGTTTGGGCTGAATCAGGAGCTGAATTACGGCTGCTGTAGCATCAGTCGACCCGTGTGCTGTTGTTTGGGCTGAATCAGGAGCTGAATTACGGCTGCTGCAGCATCAGTCGACCCGTGTGCTGTTGTTTGAGCTGAATCAGGAGCTGAATTACGGCTGCTGTAGCATCAGTCGACCCGTGTGCTGTTGTTTGGGCTGAATCAGGAGCTGAATTACGGCTGCTGCAGCATCAGTCGACCCGTGTGCTGTTGTTTGAGCTGAATCAGGAGCTGAATTACGGCTGCTGTAGCATCAGTCGACCCGTGTGCTGTTGTTTGGGCTGAATCAGGAGCTGAATTACGGCTGCTGTAGCATCAGTTGACCCGTGTGCTGTTGTTTGGGCTGAATCAGGAGCTGAATTACGGCTGCTGCAGCATCAGTCGACCCGTGTGCTGTTGTTTGAGCTGAATCAGGAGCTGAATTACGGCTGCTGTAGCATCAGTCGACCCGTGTGCTGTTGTTTGGGCTGAATCAGGAGCTGAATTACGGCTGCTGTAGCATCAGTTGACCCGTGTGCTGTTGTTTGGGCTGAATCAGGAGCTGAATTACGGCTGCTGTAGCATCAGTTGACCCGTGTGCTGTTGTTTGGGCTGAATCAGGAGCTGAATTACGGCTGCTGTAGCATCAGTCGACCCGTGTGCTGTTGTTTGGGCTGAATCAGGAGCTGGAGAAACGCTCTCACCTGATGGAGCACCAGCTGTTTGAGGCTTGTCTGTGTCCCCTATAAAGGGCTTCCCTCCAGGGCCAGATGTTCTGCACTCATGGATTTTACAGCTGCTCTGAAATATGCATTGCTAATCTAACACAGACACACGCTCTCCGTCTCAGCTTCTCTAATCACTTCTGCTTCCGTCAGTGAACCTCTGACCGGTGTGTGTCGACGGGATAACGGCTGGTTCTGAGGACTGAGCTTGACATGAACGGAGCTTTTCCCCCCTCATTGATGTATTTCCTGGATGAAATTGTGAAGAGCCAGTGTGTGATTTATGGATGTGAAGTGTGTCACATGAACGGGCCGGATCAACCTCTGACCCCGTGTCCAGTTCTCTGTGGGTCAGACACACTCATGAGGGTTCGGGACGCTTTACTGCAGCAGACGGAAGAATCGAGCTCTAATAAACTCTCACGATCTCACGGGCTCACGTACACTAGTTCCCATGGGAACACATTCTGCTTACACCTTTAATAATTTCATTATTTATTGGATTTATTACATTGTTCTCTTGAATAATTGATTCTGATTGGTCAGTGGCAGGATTGAATTATAATTTTTTTATATGTGTTTGTTGTCCTGCCACGTGATTTCCTCCATAGTTCCACATCTCCTCCCTCTCACATCAGCGCTGTCCATGTGTTTCTGATGATTGCCCATAATGAGTACAGTCAGTCTCTGCTTCACAACATCCACTCACATGTGTCACAATCGTCTTTTCTCTCCTATTGTGCCGATCAGGCATAACATTATAACCTAATATTGTGTTGGGAATACCGTTCCCATGAGAGGCTGGACATGGGCTCAACAATGCTTAGGTAGGTGGGACGTGTCAAAGTCACATCCACATGATGGAGGACCCAAGGTTTCCCAGCAGAACATTGCCCAAAGCATCACTGCCTCCACCGCCACGCCTTCTTCCCATAGTGCACCTGGTGCCATGTGTTCCCCAGGTCAGCCACGCCTTCTTCCCATAGTGCACCTGGTGCCATGTGTTCCCCAGGTCAGCCACGCCTTCTTCCCATAGTGCACCTGGTGCCATGTGTTCCCCAGGTCAGCCACGCCTTCTTCCCATAGTGCACCTGGTGCCATGTGTTCCCCAGGTAAGCCACGCCTTCTTCCCATAGTGCACCTGGTGCCATGTGTTCCCCAGGTCAGCCACGCCTTCTTCCCATAGTGCACCTGGTGCCATGTGTTCCCCAGGTCAGCCACGCCTTCTTCCCATAGTGCACCTGGTGCCATGTGTTCCCCAGGTAAGCCACGCCTTCTTCCCATAGTGCACCTGGTGCCATGTGTTCCCCAGGTCAGCCACGCCTTCTTCCCATAGTGCACCTGTGCCATGTGTTCCCCAGGTCAGCCACGCCTTCTTCCCATAGTGCACCTGGTGCCATGTGTTCCCCAGGTCAGCCACGCCTTCTTCCCATAGTGCACCTGGTGCCATGTGTTCCCCAGGTCAGCCACGCCTTCTTCCCATAGTGCACCTGGTGCCATGTGTTCCCCAGGTCAGCCACGCCTTCTTCCCATAGTGCACCTGGTGCCATGTGTTCCCCAGGTAAGCCACGCCTTCTTCCCATAGTGCACCTGGTACCATGTGTTCCCCAGGTAAGCCACGCCTTCTTCCCATAGTGCACCTGGTGCCATGTGTTCCCCAGGTAAGCCATGCCTTCTTCCCATAGTGCACCTGGTACCATGTGTTCCCCAGGTAAGCCACGCCTTCTTCCCATAGTGCACCTGGTGCCATGTGTTCCCCAGATAAGCCCCGCCTTCTTCCCATAGTGCACCTGGTGCCATGTGTTCCCCAGGTAAGCCACGCCTTCTTCCCATAGTGCACCTGGTGCCATGTGTTCCCCAGGTAAGCCCCGCCTTCTTCCCATAGTGCACCTGTGCCATGTGTTCCCCAGGTGAGCCCCGCTCACACACCCGGCCATCCACGTGATGTAGAAGAACACGTGATCATCAGAGCAGGCCACCTTCTTCCATTGCTCCGTGGTCCAGTTCTGATGCTCACGGGCCACTGTTGGTGCTTTGGGCGGTGGACAGGGGTCAGCATGGGCACCCTGACTGGTCAGCGGCTGAGCCGCCCCATACTCCTCAAACTGAGATGCTCTGTGTGTTCTGAGCCCTTTCTATCAGAACCAGCATTAACTTCTGGAGCAGTTTGAGCTCCAGTAGCTCGTCTGTTTGATCGGACCACACGGGCCAGCCTTCGCTCCCCACGGGCATCAATGAGCCTCGGCCGCCCATGACCCTGTGGCCGGTTCTCCACTGGTCCTTCACTTTTGATAGAGACTGACCACTGCAGACCGGGAACACCCCACAAGAGCTGCAGTTCTGGAGATGCTCTGACCCAGTCGTCTAGCCGTCACAATCTGGCCCTTGTCAAACTCGCTCAAATCCTCACGCTTGCCCATTTCTCCTGCTTCATCAACTCTGAGGACAACATGTTCACTTGCTGCCTAATATACCCCACCCACTAACACTTCACTTCAACGGTCATAATGTTATGCCTGATCGGTGTATATCCGACTGAAACGCTTCAGGAACAAGAACAAATGTAGGGCGGGGCTTGATTGTGTATATTGGAATATCTGCAATATTCCAGGGATTTCATGGGGACTTCCCGTTTACTTCCAGATCAAGAGTCCCACGTTTCTCTGGCTCATTCTCTCATTCTCTCGTTCTCTCGTTCTCTCACGCCCTCTGTCAGCATTGCTGGGATGTTTCTCAGTGTAAGTTATTCTCCTGAACGGTCAGCTTTGACGTATTTCTCTGACACAATGGTGGCCTTGTAGGTGGTGAATGTTTCTCTGTGTCCCTCGCTCATGATGACACTGAAACTGATCTGGGTCTTCAGCGCCACACAAACGGCCTCGATGCAAAATCCAGCTCATTTGCATATTCTGACTCAGTCGATGAAATGTAGCTTGTAACGTGTCTTTGTTTCTGATCTTTTTCTGGTTGCGTGTTGTGTAATGATGTGTTTGGACGTGATATTGCGTTGAGCTTTGAGCATGTTGTACGGGCGCGTTTGAATGCTGAGCTTGAGCCAGCGGCTGACAGTCAGTAGTCTGAGGTCAGTATTGAGACATTGTGAGAGCATCCGCTGTCCTCTCCATCCACAGCTCATGTTTTTCTTCTCAGTCCAGGCTTTCCGCTGGTTTACGAGACGAGCCGCATATGGTGCGCAGGAGAAGCGCTGGAGGAGGAACGTCAGGCCTCGTCTTGTAAAGTCAGACGGCCGTTCTTCTGTTCTCTCCGTCTCTCTGAGGAGTGATAGCCAGCGCTCCCTCGTTTCTTGATGTTCTTCCAGTCTTTGCCTTCTGAAAATGGACAAAACAGAATTTTCCCTACAAACCTTTATTTCATGTAACGTGTGCCGCTTCACGCCAGACTCTGTTTGTGGGACGAACCGTTTTCATCCTCGCCCGCCTTGAAAACCGGACCGTTGTTTTGCTCAAGACGAACGTTCAGAACTGAGACGTCTGAGCTGGATTGAAATCACTTCGCAGATATGAAACGTAATTCAAGTGTTGATTTAATGCAGTAGAATTATGAACAGAGGGGTCATTTTCACACGGGGAGCTGTAAACGCGTTTGATACGCTAGTCAGTTTGAGTCTCAGTTCTTGTTGTGGTAGGGCATTTACTCAGTGTCTGACTTCATCTCTAAACTCAACATAAGGTACAGTCATCAGATGCCGGAATCCCCCTCCTCCTCCTCCTCCTCCACCTCCTCCTCACTTTCTTCTCCTCTATGGTTTGTTGTCGCTCTTTATGACACCTGCACAGATTCGCTTGTGGAGAAACGCTGCTAGTTAAAGTCGAGCTGATGAATGTCTGGCTAATGTATTAATTGAACAAATGGGCTTTTTTCTAGAGACTGAGTTCTGTTTCCACTCTGAACTATTGCAGGAGTCTGTAGAGAGTTCAGCGCTTCATCGCTTCGCTCTATAATCATTACAAGTGAGACGGAATGGAGAGTCAGATTTACATCCTTCGTCAAACGGCGAGTTTCTTTAAAACAGAGCCTTTAACGTCCACCGAACAGCACTGAGGACACTGAGGACACTGACCTTTGACCCTGACTGTAGGTGGACATGAGCTGACGTCAGACTGACATGAGGAA
This sequence comes from Romanogobio albipinnatus, assembly GCA_023566225.1. Classification (NCBI taxonomy): domain Eukaryota; kingdom Metazoa; phylum Chordata; class Actinopteri; order Cypriniformes; family Gobionidae; genus Romanogobio; species Romanogobio albipinnatus. The sequence goes on along the minus strand of CM042261.1, from coordinate 413,733 downwards.
ACGCTCAGTGGTGTGTGAGAGAGAGAGAGAGAGAGAGAGAGAGAGAGAGAGAGAGAGGCCTGATGGAAAGCTCAAGAAACAGCTGAGTAGTATATTTACTAAATGAAAACAAAAAACACTGTGGAACAGGAAAACCGCACAAAAATAAACTGAACGAGGAAGAAAACAAGGAACAGGAGGTTCTAATCTTTAACAAATGAGTAATTACAGTAACTAAACACAGGCGAGGAAACTAAACGACAGATCTGAGATCTACAGGGAGAGTCAAAGCCTCTGACAAATGTTATTTCAGCATAACAAGACATTTCAGACAATTTCATGCTCCCAACTTTGTGGGATCAGTTTGGGGACGGCCCCTTCCTGTCCCAGCATGCCTGCGCTCCAGTGCTCAAAGCATCGCTCCATAAAGACATGGATGAGGAGTTTGGTGTGGAGGAACTGGACTGGCCTGCACAGAGTCCTGACCTCAACCCGATAGAACACCTTTGGGATGAATTAGAGCGGAGACTGAGAGCCAGGCCTTCTCGTCCAACATCACAAATGCGCTTCTAGAAGAATCCCCATAAACACACTCCTAACCCTTGAGGAAAGAAGAGCTGGAGCTGTTAGAGCTGCGACTCCATATTAAACCCTACCGATTATGGGATGGCATTAAAGCTCATGTGTGTGTGAAGGGGCGGCTCAACACTTCTGAACTTTAATGCCATCCCATTCTTAATCCGTAGGGTTTAATATGGAGTTGGTTCCTCCTCTTCCTTTATGGAGCGATGCTTTGAGCACTGGAGCGCAGGCATGCTGGGACAGGAAGGGGCCGTCCCCAAACTGATCCCACAAAGTTGGGAGCATGAAATTGTCCAAAATGTCTTGGTGAAGCATTAAGAGCCCAACCCCTGAAAAACAACCCCACCCCATAACCCCCCCACCCCCCCCCCCCCCCTCCACCAAACTTTACACTTGGCAAGTCCCGTTCTCCTGGCAACCGCCAAACCCAGACTCGTCCATGGGATGGTCAGATAGAGAAGCGTGATTGGTCACTCAGAGAACACGTCTCCACTGCTCTAGAGTCCAGTGGCGGCGTGTAATGCGTATGCTACATGTTGTGTTAATGATCTGTGTGATGTAAATGAAGTGTTGAACTGTGGCGTGGCATTCATTCTTCATGGCTGATAATTATCTATTTATTTGCCGTGTTGTTCACACAGCTGCGGTTTAAGAGGAACATGTAAATATTGAAAGATGTTTCTGACCTGAAGCAAACCGAGATGAGGAATAATCAGGACCGTGTGTTCATGTGAGACGGCGGGTAAAGGAACACGCAAACAGGCCGAGCAGTGGAGGAATGTCCAGAGATGAGTTCAAACACAGAAACACTCGACCACTCATTCAAAATATCTCACAAATCAGATGTTTTCCATCGAAATGATCCGCCCAGCAGGGACCAGTAAAGCACATAGAATTACATCAGTGAAGCTGAGGAGAGAGAGAGAGAGAGAGAGAGAGAGAGAGAGAGAGAGAGAGAGAGAGAGAGAGAGAGAGAGAGAGAGAGAGAGAGAGAGAGAGAGAGAGAGAGAGAGAGAGAGAGAGAGAGAGAGAGAGAGAGAGAGAGAGAGAGAGAGAGAGAGAGAGAGAGAGAGAGAGAGAGAGAGAGAGAGAGAGAGAATGAGAGAGAGAGAGAGAGAGAGAGAGAGAGAGAGAGAGAGAATGAGAGAGAGAGAGAGGAAACATTCTTCAAGTATGAGGTATTTTACTGCTCTCTCTCTCTCTCTCTCTCTCTCTCGTTCTCTCTCCTCTTTCTTCCCCTCCCTCTCTCCCTCTCTCCCTCTCTCCCTCTCTCTCTCTCTCTCCTCTTTCTTCCCCCGTCCGTCCGTCAGGAGTTCCCCAGATCCGTGAGGAGCAGCGCTGACAGGACTGTGAGGAACATCAGCGGATCTGCAGGTAAGACTGTCATCTCATGACGCTTCATATTAATCCTCAGATTCATGCTTTCATAATATCAGCATCAGCGAATTATAGGAGAGATGCGGATCATATCAGGAGTTTCTCATCTTCAGTTTATCATGAGGATCATTTTAGTTTGTTTTTGACAGAAAGTGACAATAAAGACAAAAGATTCTATTTCTGATAAATAACTAGAACTAACATCAAAGAATCCTGAGAAATAAATGCATCAGTTCTCACAGAAATATGAACTGATAATAATCATAACTGTATGTTGATCATAAATCTTCATATGAGAGTGATGAGTGAAGGGTCATGTGACACTAATAATAATCATTCAGCTGTGTGTGTGTGTGTGTGTGTGTGTGTGTGTGTGTGTGTGTGTGTGTGTGTGTGTGTGTTGTGTGTGTGTGTGTGTGTGGAGTTATGATCAGATTCATGAGCAGAAGAGACTCTCAGAAACATTAGTAATCTTACAGACCCAAACTTTTGAATGGCAGTATATGATGTCATAAATAACTTCTGTTGAATAGTTTTATTGAGGCTGTGATCAGACGCTCATATTTCATCTATAACCCTTTCATGAGCAGCGTATGACTTCTGTGCAGATAGAGAGAGACTCTGAGCTCATGTGAGGGAAGGAGGATGTCGTTTGAAACTGAAGGGAAGGAAGAGTCATCCCGTCAGTGTGTGTGTGTGTGTGTGTGTGTGTGTGTGTGTGTGTGTGTGTGTGTGTGTGTGTGTGTGTGTGTGTGTGTGTGTGTGTGTGTGTGTTTCATGTCTTTATGCTGATTGGAAGCAGCTTTGCAGAAGCCGAACCCGTGACATGAAATAAAAAGCAATGAAAGTTGCTTCAGAAAAGCATGAGCATGTGTTTAATGCCTTTATTAGCAACACTTTTATATTTGCGCTTGTGGAACATCATAAGAGCCGTTTATAGATGAGGAACAGCAGCAGACAGGAATCCCTCGCTCGTTCCCTAGCCCTCTCAATATCTGAAGGATTTCAGTGACGTCATGTGATCTGGGTTAGGGTTAGGGCATCACAGCATCTGACCTCTGACCTCTGATGGACGGCTCTGATGATGGCGCTCCTCATGAAACCAGATCTCATTCAAACTGAAAATAATCCCAGCTGGAGATTCAGAGACAGAGATTCTTACTGCTTTCCCCATGCAGGATGTGTTTCCCAAAGCGTTATCAACACAGACCAGGCTTAATCTAGACCAGACTTAATCTAGACCAGACTTAATCTAGACCAGGCTTAATCTAGACCAGGCTTAATCTAGACCAGACTTAATCTAGACCAGACTTAATCTAGACCAGACTTAATCTAGACCAGGCTTAATCTAGACCAGGCTTAATCTAGACCAGACTTAATCTAGACCAGGCTTAATCTAGACCAGGCTTAATCTAGACCAGACTTAATCTAGACCAGACTTAATCTAGACCAGACTTAATCTAGACCAGGCTTAATCTAGACCAGACTTAATTTAGACCAGACTTAATCTAGTCCCAGACTAAACCCCGTTTGAGCTGTTTTAACTGAAAGCAACTTGCACTCACATATCTTACATTCAGTGCCGTTGCAGTGTTTGAAGATGCCCACCCGTCATGTGTTTTTCTAAGGCAGGACCCTAATTTAACTAAAGCTTAATTAATCCTGGTTTAGGGCTGGGCAATAAATCGATTTTATAGATTAATTTGAATGTGTAGTTTACATCGATTTGTAACACCACATGATTTACTGCAGTAAATCAAATTTTATCCCAGCGGTTGAGTTGTTTTAGCCCAGCAGTTGAGTTGTTTTAGCCCAGCAGTTGAGTTGTTTAATCCCAGCGGTTGAGTTGTTTTATCCCAGCGGTTGAGTGGTTTTATCCCAGCGGTTGAGTTGTTTTAGCCCAGCAGTTGAGTTGTTTAATCCCAGCGGTTGAGTTGTTTAATCCCAGCGGTTGAGTTGTTTTATCCCAGCGGTTGAGTTGTTTAATCCCAGCGGTTGAGTTGTTTTATCCCAGCGGTTGAGTGGTTTTATCCCAGCGGTTGAGTTGTTTTATCCCAGCGGTTGAGTTGTTTAATCCCAGCGGTTGAGTTGTTTTATCCCAGCGGTTGAGTTGTTTTAGCCCAGCGGTTGAGTTGTTTAATCCCAACGGTTGAGTTGTTTTATCCCAACGGTTGAGTTGTTTTATCCCAGCGGTTGAGTTGTTTTAGCCCAGCGGTTGAGTTGTTTAATCCCAACGGTTGAGTTGTTTTATCCCAACGGTTGAGTTGTTTTATCCCAGCGGTTGAGTTGTTTTAGCCCAGCGGTTGAGTTGTTTAATCCCAGCGGTTGAGTTGTTTAATCCCAGCGGTTGAGTTGTTTAATCCCAGCGGTTGAGTTGTTTTAGCCCAGCGGTTGAGTTGTTTAATCCCAGCGGTTGAGTTGTTTAATCCCAGCGGTTGAGTTGTTTAATCCCAGCGGTTGAGTTGTTTTATCCCAGCGGTTGAGTTGTTTTATCCCAACGGTTGAGTTGTTTTATCCCAACGGTTGAGTTGTTTTATCCCAGCGGTTGAGTTGTTTTATCCCAGCGGTTGAGTTGTTTAATCCCAGCGGTTGAGTTGTTTAATCCCAGCGGTTGAGTTGTTTTATCCCAGCGGTTGAGTTGTTTTATCCCAGCGGTTGAGTTGTTTTATCCCAGCGGTTGAGTTGTTTTATCCCAGCGGTTGAGTTGTTTAATCCCAGCGGTTGAGTTGTTTTATCCCAGCGGTTGAGTTGTTTAATCCCAGCGGTTGAGTTGTTTTATCCCAGCGGTTGAGTTGTTTTAGCCCAGCGGTTGAGTTGTTTTATCCCAGCGGTTGAGTTGTTTTATCCCAGCGGTTGAGTTGTTTAATCCCAGCGGTTGAGTTGTTTAATCCCAGCGGTTGAGTTGTTTTATCCCAGCGGTTGAGTTGTTTTAGCCCAGCGGTTGAGTTGTTTAATCCCAGCGGTTGAGTTGTTTTATCCCAGCGGTTGAGTTGTTTTATCCCAGCGGTTGAGTTGTTTTATCCCAGCGGTTGAGTTGTTTTAGCCCAGCGGTTGAGTTGTTTAATCCCAGCGGTTGAGTTGTTTTATCCCAGCGGTTGAGTTGTTTTATCCCAGCGGTTGAGTTGTTTAATCCCAGCGGTTGAGTTGTTTTAGCCCAGCGGTTGAGTTGTTTAATCCCAGCGGTTGAGTTGTTTTATCCCAGCGGTTGAGTTGTTTAATCCCAGCGGTTGAGTTGTTTTAGCCCAGCGGTTGAGTTGTTTTAGCCCAGCGGTTGAGTTGTTTTAGCCCAGCGGTTGAGTTGTTTAATCCCAGCGGTAGAGTTGTTTTATCCCAGCGGTTGAGTTGTTTTATCCCAGCGGTTGAGTTGTTTTAGCCCAGCGGTTGAGTTGTTTTAGCCCAGTCTTTTTTAGAGTGTAGGACAAACTTAAATTAAACGAGTTCAGTTAAATGAACTGTTGAGTATTTCTAACTTTCTTTTCTTTGAGTTCACAGTGCTGACATATTTCAGGTAAACTGCACTGTTTCATTTTCATTTCCTTTAGTTCAGACTAACTTTAGTTCAACTGAAACTGGGCTGGGATTTTATTTCCCAGCATGCTTTGCCCATGGCACTCAAAAGGGAGAGTAAATGCTCAAATTCAGGGTTATATAATGTTTTTGTTGAAGATTAATGGTGAGGGAGGTGTAGTAGTGATGTTTGGTTAGGCTCGTTTAGAAGAGTTAGTGTGTGTTTCTGGAGAGCTGGTGATGAGTGGCACATGTTTGAGTGGCGGTACTCAATCAGTAAGGGCTGTTGTTAACATGATAGCACATCGGCAAGTTGACATGTTCTGAATTAGTTTGCAAAAATCTCATTCAACCTTTTCGAGTTCTGATAACTTATTAGTAAACCAGTGAAGTGAAAAACTCCTTCGATGTGCAAGAACTCAAAGTAAAAAGTGAATGAACTCAATCTTTTATGTCACTTGCTGTCAGAATGTATGAGTTAACTCAATTTAGGAGCGATTAGCACGCATGAGTACTACAAACTCAAAAATTGAAAAAAATAAAATAAAATTGGGAATATCATAACTGCAAATATTTGATGTAACTGAGTACCTGAGTTAGCCCAACTTATTCACAATGACAGAGATTTTACGTCTGACTTGCTCAAGGATCACACATCTCGATCTCAGACGTTTGTTCATCCTTTAGAGAAATAAGAGACTCTACAGCCATCAAACGGCCCAAAGCTTTTCCTCAGTGTTTCTGTCCCGTTCTCCAGCACACATATCCAAACATTCTTACATCAATTAAACGAATATCTGTCCGTGGAGTCAGAAAAATAATTTCCCTTTGACTCACTGACAGATATTAGTTCTGTTTTGAGCACAAATCATTTTCATGATTTTATCTTAATATCTTCAGTCATTTCTCCTGATGTAAGAATGTTGAGAGATTTGTGCTGGAGAACGAGACACACAGTTACTGTAGTTCACGTCCAAACACAAGGGATGGGGATCAGGGGATCTGGGAAACTCTTTCTCAGGTGAAGTCACTGAACTACGGCTCACTTCAGCGGGAAGGGATTTCCACATTTCCTTTCCTTGATCTGATCTGGCAGACGGACACTGGAGCTTCTGTGGACGTTCACTGCGTTATTTAAAGTAAACATGGAATTAAAGTCCACCCTGTTTGCTCTCTAATGCACATTCCTGCTCTCATTCTCTTTGAAATCTTTCATCGGAATTAAATCGGCTCTTCCAAACCTTCGCCTCAGACCTTCTGAAACTTGGGAGTAAAATGGGTTGCAAATGTTTTTATGTTGATTCGACTGTACAGACATACAGTATATATATATATGATGAATGTCTAATGTGGAAACCTGACTGAAATCTGTTTGTTTGGAGCAGGTCGGACAGACGCTCACACATCAACGGCTCATCTGTGAAAACTCCTGATCTGAGTTTAATAAACCAAAACGAGCAAGACATCATCCCTGACTCTGGAGGAGTTCCTCCCGTTAAACATGGCGTTTGTGCCGTTCCTGCTCCTGCTCCTGCCGAGTGCCGTCCTCTCCGTCCAGCGCCTGCCCACGGGAGCTCAGGATCCCAGATCCCAGCCGGTGAAAGTCCTCATCTCGGACACGTGTGCGCAGAACGAGGCCGGAGAGAGAGAGCTGCACCTGGACGCTGATTCTCCTCTGGTCCTGACCCATCGCATCCGTCTGGTGTCCGGCTCGGGGTCAGGCTGTGGTCAGTGCGAGCAGGACTTCGCAGCCTTGCGTGAGCGTATCGAAAGACTGGAGAAGGAGGTGTCGGATCTGAGGGAGAAATGTGGAGGTCCGGACGGATGCTGCACCTCCCAGCAGAGCAAAGGTAAAGCCCTTCCTGACCTGTCCATCAGAGTCCAGTCTCCTTTACTGACCGCCACAGGAGAGTCGAGTCACACGGTCTATCTGACCCTTCAGTCGGTCGTGTCTAGCGCAGGTCCAGCATCTGATCCGGATCCGGCCTAAACCTCGGGATAAACAGAGAGACTAGCATTAGCGTAGATGCCATTCTTCTGATGATGTCACGAGTACATCAGGTGTTATGGGAAGTGTTCCCGGTTCCGGCTGACCTAGTTAATGCAGCCTAACAATCATTTCATTGATAAAGTGTTTTATGTGTATGCCACAGTAAAGAGATGTGTGTTTAGTCTAGATTTAAACTGACAGAGTGTGTCTGCTTCCCCAACAATGCTAGGAAGAGTTCCAGAGTTTAGGAGCTAAATAGGAAAAGGATCGAGCGCCTGCAGTTGATTTGGATATTCTCGGTATGATCAACTGGCCAGAGTTTAGAGAGCGCAGTAGACGTGATGGAGGATAATGTGTTCAGAGTTTAGAGAGCGCAGTAGACGTGATGGAGGATAATGTGTTAAGAGTTTAGAGAGCGCAGTAGACGTGATGGAGGATAATGTGTTAAGAGTTTAGAGAGCGCAGTAGACGTGATGGAGGATAATGTGTTAAGAGTTTAGAGAGCGCAGTAGACGTGATGGAGGATAATGTGTTAAGAGTTTAGAGAGCGCAGTAGACGTGATGGAGGATAATGTGTTAAGAGTTTAGAGAGCGCAGTAGACGTGATGGAGTATAATGTGTTAAGAGTTTAGAGAGCGCAGTAGACGTGATGGAGTATAATGTGTTAAGAGTTTAGAGAGCGCAGTAGACGTGATGGAGGATAATGTGTTAAGAGTTTAGAGAGCGCAGTAGACGTGATGGAGGATAATGTGTTAAGAGTTTAGAGAGCGCAGTAGACGTGATGGAGTATAATGTGTTAAGAGTTTAGAGAGCGCAGTAGACGTGATGGAGGATAATGTGTTAAGAGTTTAGAGAGCGCAGTAGACGTGATGGAGGATAATGTGTTAAGAGTTTAGAGAGCGCAGTAGACGTGATGGAGGATAATGTGTTAAGAGTTTAGAGAGCGCAGTAGACGTGATGGAGGATAATGTGTTCAGAGTTTAGAGAGCGCAGTAGACGTGATGGAGGATAATGTGTTAAGAGTTTAGAGAGCGCAGTAGACGTGATGGAGGATAATGTGTTAAGAGTTTAGAGAGCGCAGTAGACGTGATGGAGGATAATGTGTTAAGAGTTTAGAGAGCGCAGTAGACGTGATGGAGGATAATGTGTTAAGAGTTTAGAGAGCGCAGTAGACGTGATGGAGGATAATGTGTTAAGAGTTTAGAGAGCGCAGTAGACGTGATGGAGGATAATGTGTTAAGAGTTTAGAGAGCGCAGTAGACGTGATGGAGGATAATGTGTTAAGAGTTTAGAGAGCGCAGTAGACGTGATGGAGTATAATGTGTTAAGAGTTTAGAGAGCGCAGTAGACGTGATGGAGGATAATGTGTTCAGAGTTTAGAGAGCGCAGTAGACGTGATGGAGGATAATGTGTTAAGAGTTTAGAGAGCGCAGTAGACGTGATGGAGGATAATGTGTTAAGAGTTTAGAGAGCGCAGTAGACGTGATGGAGTATAATGTGTTAAGAGTTTAGAGAGCGCAGTAGACGTGATGGAGGATAATGTGTTCAGAGTTTAGAGAGCGCAGTAGACGTGATGGAGGATAATGTGTTAAGAGTTTAGAGAGCGCAGTAGACGTGATGGAGGATAATGTGTTAAGAGTTTAGAGAGCGCAGTAGACGTGATGGAGGATAATGTGTTAAGAGTTTAGAGAGCGCAGTAGACGTGATGGAGTATAATGTGTTAAGAGTTTAGAGAGCGCAGTAGACGTGATGGAGGATAATGTGTTAAGAGTTTAGAGAGCGCAGTAGACGTGATGGAGGATAATGTGTTAAGAGTTTAGAGAGCGCAGTAGACGTGATGGAGGATAATGTGTTAAGAGTTTAGAGAGCGCAGTAGACGTGATGGAGGATAATGTGTTAAGAGTTTAGAGAGCGCAGTAGACGTGATGGAGGATAATGTGTTAAGAGTTTAGAGAGCGCAGTAGACGTGATGGAGGATAATGTGTTAAGAGTTTAGAGAGCGCAGTAGACGTGATGGAGGATAATGTGTTAAGAGTTTAGAGAGCGCAGTAGACGTGATGGAGGATAATGTGTTAAGAGTTTAGAGAGCGCAGTAGACGTGATGGAGGATAATGTGTTAAGAGTTTAGAGAGCGCAGTAGACGTGATGGAGTATAATGTGTTAAGAGTTTAGAGAGCGCAGTAGACGTGATGGAGGATAATGTGTTAAGAGTTTAGAGAGCGCAGTAGACGTGATGGAGGATAATGTGTTAAGAGTTTAGAGAGCGCAGTAGACGTGATGGAGTATAATGTGTTAAGAGTTTAGAGAGCGCAGTAGACGTGATGGAGGATAATGTGTTAAGAGTTTAGAGAGCGCAGTAGACGTGATGGAGTATAATGTGTTAAGAGTTTAGAGAGCGCAGTAGACGTGATGGAGGATAATGTGTTAAGAGTTTAGAGAGCGCAGTAGACGTGATGGAGGATAATGTGTTAAGAGTTTAGAGAGCGCAGTAGACGTGATGGAGGATAATGTGTTAAGAGTTTAGAGAGCGCAGTAGACGTGATGGAGTATAATGTGTTAAGAGTTTAGAGAGCGCAGTAGACGTGATGGAGTATAATGTGTTAAGAGTTTAGAGAGCGCAGTAGACGTGATGGAGGATAATGTGTTCAGAGTTTAGAGAGCGCAGTAGACGTGATGGAGGATAATGTGTTAAGAGTTTAGAGAGCGCAGTAGACGTGATGGAGGATAATGTGTTAAGAGTTTAGAGAGCGCAGTAGACGTGATGGAGTATAATGTGTTAAGAGTTTAGAGAGCGCAGTAGACGTGATGGAGTATAATGTGTTAAGAGTTTAGAGAGCGCAGTAGACGTGATGGAGGATAATGTGTTAAGAGTTTAGAGAGCGCAGTAGACGTGATGGAGGATAATGTGTTAAGAGTTTAGAGAGCGCAGTAGACGTGATGGAGGATAATGTGTTAAGAGTTTAGAGAGCGCAGTAGACGTGATGGAGTATAATGTGTTAAGAGTTTAGAGAGCGCAGTAGACGTGATGGAGGATAATGTGTTAAGAGTTTAGAGAGCGCAGTAGACGTGATGGAGGATAATGTGTTAAGAGTTTAGAGAGCGCAGTAGACGTGATGGAGGATAATGTGTTAAGAGTTTAGAGAGCGCAGTAGACGTGATGGAGGATAATGTGTTAAGAGTTTAGAGAGCGCAGTAGACGTGATGGAGGATAATGTGTTAAGAGTTTAGAGAGCGCAGTAGACGTGATGGAGTATAATGTGTTAAGAGTTTAGAGAGCGCAGTAGACGTGATGGAGGATAATGTGTTAAGAGTTTAGAGAGCGCAGTAGACGTGATGGAGGATAATGTGTTAAGAGTTTAGAGAGCGCAGTAGACGTGATGGAGGATAATGTGTTAAGAGTTTAGAGAGCGCAGTAGACGTGATGGAGGATAATGTGTTAAGAGTTTAGAGAGCGCAGTAGACGTGATGGAGGATAATGTGTTAAGAGTTTAGAGAGCGCAGTAGACGTGATGGAGGATAATGTGTTAAGAGTTTAGAGAGCGCAGTAGACGTGATGGAGGATAATGTGTTAAGAGTTTAGAGAGCGCAGTAGACGTGATGGAGGATAATGTGTTAAGAGTTTAGAGAGCGCAGTAGACGTGATGGAGGATAATGTGTTAAGAGTTTAGAGAGCACAGTAGACGTGATGGAGTATAATGTGTTAAGAGTTTAGAGAGCGCAGTAGACGTGATGGAGGATAATGTGTTAAGAGTTTAGAGAGCGCAGTAGACGTGATGGAGGATAATGTGTTAAGAGTTTAGAGAGCGCAGTAGACGTGATGGAGGATAATGTGTTAAGAGTTTAGAGAGCGCAGTAGACGTGATGGAGGATAATGTGTTAAGAGTTTAGAGAGCGCAGTAGACGTGATGGAGGATAATGTGTTAAGAGTTTAGAGAGCGCAGTAGACGTGATGGAGTATAATGTGTTAAGAGTTTAGAGAGCGCAGTAGACGTGATGGAGGATAATGTGTTAAGAGTTTAGAGAGCGCAGTAGACGTGATGGAGGATAATGTGTTAAGAGTTTAGAGAGCGCAGTAGACGTGATGGAGGATAATGTGTTAAGAGTTTAGAGAGCGCAGTAGACGTGATGGAGGATAATGTGTTAAGAGTTTAGAGAGCGCAGTAGACGTGATGGAGGATAATGTGTTAAGAGTTTAGAGAGCGCAGTAGACGTGATGGAGTATAATGTGTTAAGAGTTTAGAGATCGCAGTAGACGTGATGGAGGATAATGTGTTAAGAGTTTAGAGAGCGCAGTAGACGTGATGGAGGATAATGTGTTAAGAGTTTAGAGAGCGCAGTAGACGTGATGGAGGATAATGTGTTAAGATTCACGAGTTCACACTTACAAATAAGTCAGATAGAAAGAATGGTATGCGTATTTGGCGTGCTGTCCGAGGAGAGGGCTCCGAGCTCGGTATTTGGCCCGAACCCAGAGTACTCCCCCCGTATGTCTGGTTTAGGAAGTAACCAGGTGAGTGTGAGGAAGATGGGGTGGTGGAGGGATGCTGCAAAACTTGTCGAGAAACATTGGTGAGTTGACTGGGTATTTATATGATCCTCCACTTGTGCTGATTAGGTAGACATGTTGATTACTTATTGCTGACAGCTGGTTGGAATGACATGATGATTAGATAGATCATTTGAACGTGCTCCTCCCGAACTTTGTTACTGAAACATCATTTCACGAGTTCACACTTACAAATAAGTCAGATAGAAAGAATGGTATGCGTATTTGGCGTGCTGTCCGAGGAGAGGGCTCCGAGCTCGGTATTTGGCCCGAACCCAGAGTACTCCCCCAAAAATTGCAAATAACATGGGACAGCAGCCGGTAAATGATGTTGATACCCCCCAAAAGTTGCAGAGCATGAAACTGATGCTGTGCCAATCGAAGGGGAGGGTAAGTCACTGGATCGGGAGGTCTTGTCATCGTCTGAGGTTTTGATGGTCGTGGTATCAGAAAGTGAACCTCGTTGGTAGTCAGCTGGGGATGGAGATAGCACTGCTGCGGCAGTGGCAACGAACTCCTTCCTTTCCAACTTGTTTTCAAACTGTCTAATAAGCTGGTTGTATGGAAAATTTAGCTCCTGCCAGAGCAAAAGAGATGACTCTTCTGTGGCAGTGGAGCAAGTTTGAATGGAGTAACCGAACTCCTGCGGGAGCGGATTTGACGACACTGCTGCGGCAGTGGAGACAAGTCATTTTTCAACTTGCTTTCCAACAATCAAATGAGCCAGTTGTATGGAGAATTGAGCTCCAGCCAGAGCGGAAGAGATGACTCTTCTGAGGCAGTGGAGCGAGTTTGGATGGAATAACGGAGCTCCTGCGGGAGCGGATTTGACGACACTGCTGCGGCAGTGGAGCGAGTTTGGATGGAATAACGGAGCTCCTGCGGGAGCGGATTTGACGACACTGCTGCGGCAGTGGAGACGAGCCGTTTCAAAACTTGCTTTCCAACTATCCAGTTGTACTGGGAATCGGGCTCTTGTGGGAGCGGAAAAGATGACGCTGCTGTGGCAGTGGAGCGAGTTTGCAATGGAGTAACAGAGCTCCTGCGGGAGCGGAGTTGATGACACTGCTGCGGCAGTGGAGCGAGTTTGGAATGGAGTAACGGAGCTCCTGCGGGAGCGGAGTTGATGACACTGCTGCGGCAGTGGAGCGAGTTTGGAATGGAGTAACGGAGCTCCTGCGGGAGCGGAGTTGATGACACTGCTGCGGCAGTGGAGACGAGCTGTTTCAAAGTTGCTTTCCAACTATCCAGTGAGCCAGTTGTACGGGGAATCGGGCTCCTGCGGGAGCGGAAAAGATGACACTGTTGCGGCAGTGGAGACCTTTTGGGCAGAGAACTGGGCTTTGTTAGAATGAAAGAGATGACACTGCTTTGGCAGTAAAACCGGTTGGATGGAGAAACTGAGCTTCTGTTGGAGCGAAATTGATAACACTGCTGCGGCAGTGACAGAAAGAGGAGGCTCCAGCGGGAGCGACTGGGGAGATGCTGCCCGGGGCAGTGAATGTATGATCGTTTCCCTTATTGGATTGATGATGTTGAAATGAAGCAGATGCGGAGATCCTGTAGGTTTGGGTGTATGGAAACAGATTAGCTGATTAGAGTCAGTTGGGCTTCTTTGATGTGGAAGCGATTAGAACGAATGTAGCTCTTGAAAGCTTCTGACGACCAGCGACCGAGTGCTTGGATCTGATGCTGGGAGAGGCCTTTTTTAGCGGCTGTGGTTGCTGCACCTATGCGGAACGAATGGCTAGAAAAGTGGTCTGCTGGGATGCCGGATTGAATCAGTATGGACTTGAGGTGTTTTTGGAACCAAAAACGTGTGACAGGGCGGTTGGAATCGTCTGTGAAGAGTGGATCAGAAGGGAATTTAGTCTGCAAGCGTCTGAAATGTAGGTAAGCTAAAAGGGATTGGTACGGCTGGATTGGTGATGGGAGGTTGAAAATGTAAATGAAATGGCCTTTTTTCATTTGATCCGTCTTACTTTGTTTGATGAAATAAGACATGGTTTCGTCATCTAGCGCTGATAGATCTGAAATTGTAGGATGGACCTTTGGGTTGAAGGTGGACGTGATGGTGAGTTCTGAGCTTCTGAGAAAACCAAAGAAGGCCAAAATGAACATTGCATCCAGGGTGCGGGAGGTATTGGTGGAGTGGTAGCCTCGGCGGAGGGTGGAGATACATTTAGTGAGTATATCTAGAGTTATTGGTTGTCTGGCGTCTGGGTGGGTGGGCTGGGTTTTTTGGATGCCTTTGATGAGCATGGATGTTTGTGAATTGGCTATTTCTGAAGAGGGCAGACCAAAAATGAGTTTGTGAAAAAATTGAATTCCGCTTAGATAACCCTTGATGGAGCTGGCTTGGAGGTTCTTAATACTGTTGAGATGAGATATGAATGAAGTGATGGTAAGCAAAGAAAAATCAGGGAAATTCAGGTTGTATGTGGAGTGGAAAGACTTGAAACACTTCCATGCAGTTAGGTAAGATTGGAGGGTTCTGGGGGAAACGGCTTGAAGAATGGAATTCAGAGAGGCGTCAAGGAGGGGTTTCAATGGGTGGTTTATGGGAACATCAGCTCTGAATAGTGAGGTACTGGGGTTGGGAATGGGTCCGCCTCTGGTGCCAACAGCCTGAATTTCTGGAAAGCAAAACGAGAGAGAGAGTCAGCTATTTGATTTTTGGACCCAGGAATATGTTTTGCAATTATGATGAACTGGTCACAGGCTGAAATCCAAATGAGGCGTCTCAGGAGAGGCATTAGTGCGGGGGAATGTGAACGTCCTTTGTTAATGCAATGCACGGTTGCTTCGTTGTCACAGTGCACTATAATGCTGTTCGTGGACCATTCTTTACCCCACAGGAAGGCTGCTACGACTAAAGGATACAACTCGAACAGTGCTGAGGATGTTAGTGTCTGTGGTGAGTCTGACAGCTGGGTGGGCCATGTGGATGCGAACCAACGGCCTTGGTAAAATCCCCCAAAACCAATGGAGGGAGCTGCGTCGGTAAACAGTTGAATATCCACAGGGAGAGAAACCAGATTATTATAGAAAAAAGACAGCCCATTCCATTGTTTAAGGAAAGTTATCCATAAACTGAGCTCGTTGCAGCACAAACTAGTTAGGGAGATTTGGTCCTCTAGCGCGTGAACTGAAGATGCGAGGGAGAGGAGATGTGAGATGAAAGGGCGGCCTTGCGGAATGATGCGCATCGCAAAGTTTAAGTGGCCGAGCAGGGATAGTAGCTCACGTTTGGAACAGTTTGGACTGTCTAGGAGGGTGGATGCGGCCAGAATTATCCTGTCGATTTTTTCCTTGGGAAGTGAGGCCTGGAAGTTAACTGTATCCAAGTTAATGCCCAAAAATTCGATGGACGTGGCTGGGCCCATGGTTTTGTCTTGGGCGATTGGAATCCCGAGCTCAGCGAAGACCTTTTGGACTGTGAGAAGATGTGCAGCCGGGATGGAGCCTGGTGGTGAGATGATTAGGAAATCATCTAGCAAGTGAATTATGTAGGGAATTGAGTAGTTGTTGGAAAGAATCCAACAGATAGCTTCTGATAGCATGTCAAAAATCTTGGGGCTACTTTTGCAGCCAAAAGTTAAACGTACAGAAAAGTAAAATTTTCCGTGCCAGCGTACGCCGAATAAATGCCATGAATCTGGGTGGATTGGCATCACTTTAAATGCGGAAGTGATGTCGACTTTGGCGAGCCAAGCGCCGCGACCCGCATCTTGAATCAAGGTTATAGCTTGATCGATGTTGTGGTAATTGAGAGAGAATTCTTCAAGCGAGATTAGGCTGTTTATGCTTGGAAACGGAGAGTTGTGAGGGGCTGAGAGGTCGATAATTAAGCGTTTTTTGCCTGAAAACTTCCTGGTGGCCACTCCGATAGGGCTGATGCGGAAACACTCGAAAGGGGGAGTGTTAAAGGGTCCGATCATGAAGCCTGATTCGATTTCTTTATTGATTAGAATATCAACTGTATCAGGCTCAGCGAGAGCGGACTGGAGATTGTCACATATGATACTTTGAGTTGGGAGGCTTTCCACGCCGGGTTTGAAACCGTGCTCGAGACCAGACAGTAAATAGTCAGTAAAGTTAGTGTTAGGGTGGTGAGACAATTCAGTAGACAAACGGGAAATATTCACGGGAGTCGACAGGTAATTTTTTGAATCTTTATTTACGGCTCTTTTTACAGGGCATATTGTGCGGGCATGAGCGCCGCCACAATAGCTGCAAATGTGCATGAAACGACAACGTTGTCGTGAGCATCGTCCCGAGTTGAAGTTGTTGCAAACTTGACTGCTGGATGAATAGGTGTTTCTTCTTTTGGAATCAATGGAAGAGTCGTTGAAATTGATGTTTGCTGGCCGCGGGACATAACTGGTAGATTTTACTTGTGGTGAATCCGTGCTGGGGGAATTTGAAGGGTTAATCAAAGGACAAGCTGTGGTGGAGTGAGAAACAGATCTGCAAACCGCGCAGGAAATGTTACGGCAGCCTAGGAACACTCTGTTGTGTAATTCTGTGTCTAAAGCGCCCCAGTAAGGACACTGGTTCCACTGAGCTACACGGACGGCGCATTTTGCTGAGAACAGCTTATGATAAGTATAAAAATGGGTCCCTCCATACGATAACGCAAGCTCTGCAATTATCGCGAGATAATCGTTTAATTCTCGTCTCCTGTGGGGGAGTGCAGCGCAAATTATTTCGCTGAAACGGCTGAAGGCAATAGCAAATTCAGAGAACGAAAGAATGCGGGATGAATTATGTGCTGGGTTTTTGAGAGTGACTGCAAAATCACCACAGTCGATTTGACGATCTGAAACTGAGGGAGGGAGTAAAGAAAGAAGGGAAGATAAATCGATATCCGCACCTGTGAGGATCTGTGCTCTGATGTTGCTGGCAACAGGGGGAGGTTCCAAGGCTGTAGCATTCGGCGGGATGGGCATTGGTGTCGCAGAAAATAAGGTAAAAGGAGAACGAGTTTGGGGAAAAGTGTTAGGAGGAAGGAAAGCTGGAGCTGAGGCCGCTTGCGGAGGCAACCTCTCGCTTAGGTCGGCCCCCGGCAGAGGAGGAACGGGAAAAGTGGGAAAAGAGCCAAGTTGGGGAGGAAAAAAAGGCAACTGGGCCTGCGCCGCTAGCGGAGGCAGCCTCGCGCTAGATTTTGATGGTGGGGCTGCAGGCCAAGGACAAGGGAAAGGGTTAGCCAAAGTGGCAGAAAAAGGCTGTGATAGCGGAGCCTGCGCTGCTGGCGGAAGCATACTCACGCTGAAAGGACAGCCTGGGGAAAAGGAAGCTGGCATTGTGGGCTGTGGTGCAACGCTGGAAAAAGCTGCGGCCTGTAGCTCGGCGGAGCAGAGAGACGAGTTGGGCTGGGTGGCGGCGGCGGCAGCGGTGGCAGTGGCGGCGGGATCTGGGGCGCGGCCCAGGCTAGCTGAAGGCCTGCTGCAGCGGACTGGCGCTCGAGGAAGGACCGGTCCTGCGAGGGACGGAGAGGGTGTTTTATGAGAGCGTGAGTTTGGAGCCTTGTGATTTCTTGACCTGTTGGCGGTTCTGGAAAGTGGAGTGGATTTTGGAGATGGAGAAGCTGCTTGGAGAGACACGTAAAGGTTGTATAGTTGAGATTTATTCATTCTTCTAGAAAAATGCACGTCAGCGCTGATTAGCGCTTGCCTTAAACCCAACACGGTCCATTTTTCTATTGCTGGAATCGTAGGTTGTGCTGAAGTGTAGGAGGAAGCTGGAGATGATGGATGTCTTGATGGTGGAGGCGATGGCAAGCCTCTGCGTCTCGGGGTACGGGAGGCGGCGCGGCTGGGCCGACGGCCGCGTTGTGTTGCTGGAGGTTCGGGTGCTGTGTCCTGTTGAGTCTGGGTGCTCCTTGCATCGGTGGGATGCTGTAGGGGATCCTGGGCAACAAGAGAATCGTCATCGGACGGATAAAGTTCTATCTCAGACATTGTAACGGATGGTAAGGACCAAATGCTGCAAAACTTGTCGAGAAACATTGGTGAGTTGACTGGGTATTTATATGATCCTCCACTTGTGCTGATTAGGTAGACATGTTGATTACTTATTGCTGACAGCTGGTTGGAATGACATGATGATTAGATAGATCATTTGAACGTGCTCCTCCCGAACTTTGTTACTGAAACATCATGTTTAGAGAGCGCAGTAGACGTGATGGAGGATAATGTGTTAAGAGTTTAGAGAGCGCAGTAGACGTGATGGAGGATAATGTGTTAAGAGTTTAGAGAGCGCAGTAGACGTGATGGAGGATAATGTGTTAAGAGTTTAGAGATCGCAGTAGACGTGATGGAGTATAATGTGTTAAGAGTTTAGAGAGCGCAGTAGACGTGATGGAGGATAATGTGTTAAGAGTTTAGAGAGCGCAGTAGACGTGATGGAGTATAATGTGTTAAGAGTTTAGAGAGCGCAGTAGACGTGATGGAGGATAATGTGTTAAGAGTTTAGAGAGCGCAGTAGACGTGATGGAGGATAATGTGTTAAGAGTTTAGAGAGCGCAGTAGACGTGATGGAGGATAATGTGTTAAGAGTTTAGAGAGCGCAGTAGACGTGATGGAGTATAATGTGTTAAGAGTTTAGAGATCGCAGTAGACGTGATGGAGGATAATGTGTTAAGAGTTTAGAGAGCGCAGTAGACGTGATGGAGGATAATGTGTTAAGAGTTTAGAGAGCGCAGTAGACGTGATGGAGGATAATGTGTTAAGAGTTTAGAGAGCGCAGTAGACGTGATGGAGGATAATGTGTTAAGAGTTTAGAGAGCGCAGTAGACGTGATGGAGGATAATGTGTTAAGAGTTTAGAGATCGCAGTAGACGTGATGGAGGATAATGTGTTAAGAGTTTAGAGAGCGCAGTAGACGCTGGCCAGCCACGATCGCAGGCGGCTCAGCCTCAGTGAGGGTATGGGGAAAAATATGTGTAAGACTTTAGTTTAGGGTCCAATTCTCACTATTAATTAGTAGCTTATTAGTATGCATATTAGGATATTTAGGATAATAATTCCTCTCAAGACATTTGTGATTTCCATGATCTACATATGTGCATTTTAAGATGTTCTGAACAAAAAATGAGACAACAGCTCGAAAACCATGTCAGTGGCAGATATGACTGATACAGTTTTTTGTCAGTGAAGACAGTAAACACATGTTTAACTGATATTTATATGTTTTAGGAATCATTTTCAAAGGCTAACAGGAAAGCTGGGTAACCAAATGTATTAAATTAATTTACAATATGCACACATTCATTTTTAATCTGAAGAAAACGCCTATTACAATTCAAAATGGCGAAATTGGACAAAAGTTTATTAATTTTCCAGAATCATTTTGTCATTTGTTCACCATTTCTGACGTACAGAAGCCGCTGTCAAATATGAAATGTTTAGTTTATTTTTTGTATTTCTTATTTTATTTTATTTTATTTTATTAATTCGTGAAAATACATACAGAAATTGTACACAATACATATATTGAGCAATAACACAAAAAACAACAACAGTATAGACAAACAATTATATAGTGGGAGATGAAGGAGAGAAACCCCCCCCCCCCCCCCCCCCAAAAAAAAAACTAAAACTAAACTAAAAAACACACAAACAAAAAGGTAGTGAAAGTGTGATATTGTAATTAGAATATGTCTTTAGGGAGTAGTTATATGTTATTTTAAAGGGTTTTTAGTAATTTATAAAGGATTATTAGGAGCACCACTAATCCTGTGTTTGACCCATTTGGCCTTCAGAACTGCCTTAATTCTACGTGGCATTGATTCAACAAGGAGCTGAAAGCATTCTTTAGAAATGTTGGCCCATATTGATAGGATAGCATCTTGCAGTTGATGGAGATTTGTGGGATGCACATCCAGGGCACGAAGCTCCCGTTCCACCACATCCCAAAGATGCTCTATTGGGTTGAGATCTGGGGACTGTGGGACGGCCATTTTAGTCCAGTGAACTCATTGTCATGTTCAAGAAACCAATTTGAAATGATTGGAGCTTTGTGCCATGGGGCATTATCCTGCTGGAAGTAGCCATCAGAGGATGGGCACATGCTGGTCATAAAGGGATGGACATGGTCAGAAACAATGCTCAGGTAGGCCGTGGCATTTAAACCATGCCCAATTGGCACTAAGGGGTCTAAAGTGTGCCAAGAAAACATCCCCCACACCATTACACCACCACCACCAGCCTGCACAGTGGTAACAAGGCATGATGGATCCATGTTCTCATTCTGTTTACGCCAAATTCTGACTCTACCATCTGAATGTCTCAACAGAAATCCAGACTCATCAGACCAGGCAACATTTTTGGTGTCCAATTTTGGTGAGCTGGTGCAAATTGTAGCCTCTGTTTCCTATTTGTAGTGGAGATGAGTGGTACCCGGTGGGGTCTTCTGCTGTTGTAGCCCATCCGCCTCAAGGTTGTGCGTGTTGTGGCTTCACAAATGCTTTGCTGCATACCTCGTTTGTAACGAGTGGTTATTTCAGTCAAAGTTGCTCTTCTATCAGCTTGAATCAGTCGGCCCATTCTCCTCTGACCTCTAGCATCAACAAGGCATTTTGGCCCACAGGACGGCCCCATACTGGATGTGTTTCCCTTTTCACACCATTCTTTGTAAACCCTAGAAATGGTTGTGCGTGAAAATCCCAGTAACTGAGCAGATTGTGAAATACTCAGACCGGCCCGTCTGGCACCAACAACCATGCCACGCTCAAAATTGCTTAAATCCCCTTTCTTTCCCATTCCGACATTCAGTTTGGAGTTCAGGAGATTGTCTTGACCAGGACCACACCCCTAAATGCATTGAAGCAACTGCCATGTGATTGGTTGATTAGATCATTGCATTAATGAGGAATTGAACAGGTGTTCCTAATAATCCTTTAGGTGAGTGTGTGTCTATCCACGCACATCCCCAGGGGTAGAACAGCACGCCTCCATCGGTGGTAGTCCCAGCCAGTGGCCCCCACTCGGCAAACCTCTGCTCGGCGTACCCATTATTGCTTTTTTTTTAAAGGTTTTTTTCTTTTTTTTCCTCTTTTTTTATGTTTAGTTTAGCTTCATATCTCTCACTTGATGTCGAGTCGCGCTGTTAAGATTCGCGCTCAGCCTCAGCAGCTTCTGTGAACATAAAGCCCGCCTACTCTGATTTGATTGGTTTTCTCAAATATTTTGACATTGACGAGCGGTGACAGACCAATGAGAGCTCAGATCAACACACACACCTCTGCTTCTGACGGATTGAAGAACACACTGATTAAAAGACGGGACGAAGCCGAAGCCTCCCGCCAGTTTGATATGTTATAAAGCTAATCACACATTTTTTAGGGGGGCTGGACAGAAGTTTATGAAAAGGGCCGAGTGACGCCCATGCACGATCGGATGATAAGAGTAAATCATTAGTAGATTACTCTGATGAGAGCAGTCTCAGTACTAATGCGCTCTGAATCCTGACTGGAAATCCTCACAGACTCCATTTCTTTCTAAAAAGGAGCATAATTGTGAAAAAACCCAAAAGGATGCGTATCCTGACCAATCCTAAAGGATCCTTATAGGAGATACTCAGATTCTTCCATTTTTCAGTTGACTTTTCACACTCAGGCTATCCAGTAATAATTCCATTCTTCGAGGATCCTTATTTAGCACTGGTTCTGGATAATAGAGATTCCATAGGCAATCCGGATTAGTTTGGGAACATGCACACTCATGCGTATATTCAGGATGTGCCTGTCATTTGATTCTTCTCATAAGAAGGGAATAGAATTGAAAAAGTTACATTCATTGCAGAACATAACAAGTCTTTGGTTCCGATGGTGTCTCCCAGTGTCCAGGGTTCCACATGTGCCGGATGTGGGCCGGATCCGGGCCGGAGCTGGTGTTCCGAGCTCAGATGATGACTGTGTTTAACTGCAGCTGTTGTTTCTCCACAGGCTCCGTCTGCACCACCGTTCGTCCCACGACTGACGAGTGTCCCGATGACTGCAGTGACCAGGGCCGCTGTGTGGATGGGAAGTGTGTGTGTTTCCCAGGATTCAGTGGGCCGGACTGCAGTATCCCGGACTGTCCTGATGACTGCAGCAGCCGGGGCCAGTGTGTGAACGGAGAGTGTGTGTGTGACCCGGGCTTCAGCGGCCCCGACTGCTCTGTAAAAACATGTCCTGATAACTGCAACGCCCGGGGCCGGTGTGTGAACGGGAAGTGTGTGTGTGAGAGCGGCTTCACGGGTCAGGACTGCTCCGAGAGCTCCTGCCCGGGGAACTGCAACGCCCGGGG
The DNA here is from genome assembly GCA_023566225.1 of Romanogobio albipinnatus. Taxonomy (NCBI): domain Eukaryota; kingdom Metazoa; phylum Chordata; class Actinopteri; order Cypriniformes; family Gobionidae; genus Romanogobio; species Romanogobio albipinnatus. The sequence continues at coordinate 391,460 of CM042261.1, read as the reverse complement.
TCGGTGTGTAAACGGACAGTGTGTGTGTGACCCGGGCTTCAGCGGCCCCGACTGCTCTGTAAAAACATGTCCGGATAACTGCAGCAATCGCGGACGGTGTGTGAACGGGAAGTGTGTGTGTGACCGGGGCTTCAGCGGTCTGGACTGCTCGTCCAGCAAGTGTCCGGGGAACTGCAACGCCCGGGGCCGGTGTGTGAACGGGAAGTGTGTGTGTGAGAGCGGCTTCACGGGTCAGGACTGCTCCGAGAGCTCCTGTCCAGGGAACTGCAACGCCCGGGGCCGGTGTGTGAACGGGAAGTGTGTGTGTGAGAGCGGCTTCACGGGTCAGGACTGCTCCGAGAGCTCCTGTCCAGGGAACTGCAACGCCCGGGGCCGGTGTGTGAACGGGAAGTGTGTGTGTGAGAGCGGCTTCACGGGTCAGGACTGCTCCGAGAGCTCCTGTCCAGGGAACTGCAACGCCCGGGGCCGGTGTGTGAACGGGAAGTGTGTGTGTGAGAGCGGCTTCACGGGTCAGGACTGCTCCGAGAGCTCCTGCCCGGGGAACTGCAACGCCCGGGGCCGGTGTGTGAACGGAGAGTGTGTGTGTGACCCGGGCTTCAGCGGCCCCGACTGCTCTGTAAAAACATGTCCTGATAACTGCAGCAATCGTGGACAGTGTGTGAATGGGAAGTGTGTGTGTGACGCAGGCTTCACGGGTCCCGACTGCTCGTCCAGATCCTGTCCCGGAGACTGCAGTGACCGGGGCCGGTGTGTGGACGGCCAGTGCGAGTGTGAGAGCGGCTTCTCAGGACCGGACTGCTCGTCCCAGGCTTGTCCCAATGACTGCAGTAGCAAAGGCCGGTGTGTGAACGGGAAGTGCGTCTGTGACGTGGGATTCTCCGGCCAGGACTGCTCCAGCAAAACCTGCCCCAACAACTGCAGTAACCGGGGCCGGTGCGTGAGGGGCCGCTGCGTGTGTCGCCGGGGCTTCACGGGGCCCGACTGCAGCGAGTGCCAGTCTGGCTTCACCGGGGAAAACTGTGACACGGGTGAGTGATGTCCTGCATTTATGCTGTATTAGAACTGAAATCAGTGTGGAAAACTCACTGAACGCTTAGGAAAGTGTCTCAAGATGAAAATATGTTTTTTTTTTATGTTGCTACTTGTTTCAGAAGGTTCAGAGAACATTAACGTTCCCAAGCTGTTTAAAGAATGATACAATGAAATCTTCCCTTAACCAAGAAAAATGTTTTAGAACATATAAAAAACTGGATGTTTTGACTGTTCAGAGAACATTAAGATATAATGTTTTCATAACTTAATGGAAACTTATCAAAGCGTTAGCTGTGTTCTTAGTTAGTCTCTGACCTCTAGAACCACAGCAGACACACACAGTCTCTGACCTCTAGAGCCACAGCAGACAATCACAGTCTCTGACCTCTAGATCCACAGCAGACAATCACAGTCTCTGACCTCTAGAGCCACAGCAGACAATCACAGTCTCTGACCTCTAGAACCACAGCAGACAATCACAGTCTCTGACCTCTAGATCCACAGCAGACAATCACAGTCTCTGACCTCTAGAGCCACAGCAGACACACACAGTCTCTGACCTCTAGAACCACAGCAGACACACACAGTCTCTGACCTCTAGAACCACAGCAGACACACACAGTCTCTGTCCTCTAGAACCACAGCAGACACACACAGTCTCTGACCTCTAGAACCACAGCAGACACACACAGTCTCTGACCTCTAGAACCACAGCAGACACACACAGTCTCTGACCTCTAGAGCCACAGCAGACAATCACAGTCTCTGACCTCTAGATCCACAGCAGACAATCACAGTCTCTGACCTCTAGAGCCACAGCAGACAATCACAGTCTCTGACCTCTAGAACCACAGCAGACAATCACAGTCTCTGACCTCTAGATCCACAGCAGACAATCACAGTCTCTGACCTCTAGAGCCACAGCAGACACACACAGTCTCTGACCTCTAGAACCACAGCAGACACACACAGTCTCTGACCTCTAGAACCACAGCAGACACACACAGTCTCTGACCTCTAGAACCACAGCAGACACACACAGTCTCTGACCTCTAGAACCACAGCAGACACACACAGCCTCTGACCTCTAGAACCACAGCAGACACACACAGTCTCTGACCTCTAGATCCACAGCAGACACACACAGTCTCTGACCTCTAGAACCACAGCAGACACACACAGTCTCTGACCTCTAGATCCACAGCAGACACACACAGTCTCTGACCTCTAGATCCACAGCAGACACACACAGTCTCTGACCTCTAGAGCCACAGCAGACACACACAGTCTCTGACCTCTAGAACCACAGCAGACACACACAGTCTCTGACCTCTAGAACCACAGCAGACACACACAGTCTCTGACCTCTAGAACCACAGCAGACACACACAGTCTCTGACCTCTAGAACCACAGCAGACACACACAGTCTCTGACCTCTAGAACCACAGCAGACACACACAGTCTCTGACCTCTAGATCCACAGCAGACACACACAGTCTCTGACCTCTAGAACCACAGCAGACACACACAGTCTCTGACCTCTAGATCCACAGCAGACACACACAGTCTCTGACCTCTAGAACCACAGCAGACACACACAGTCTCTGACCTCTAGATCCACAGCAGACACACACAGTCTCTGACCTCTAGAACCACAGCAGACACACACAGTCTCTGACCTCTAGATCCACAGCAGACAATCACAGTCTCTGACCTCTAGAGCCACAGCAGACAATCACAGTCTCTGACCTCTAGAGCCACAGCAGACAATCACAGTCTCTGACCTCTAGAACCACAGCAGACAATCACAGTCTCTGACCTCTAGATCCACAGCAGACAATCACAGTCTCTGACCTCTAGAACCACAGCAGA
>CM042261.1:278555-381055 GCA_023566225.1 Romanogobio albipinnatus | reverse complement strand
CCGCTCTCAGGAGCTCAGAGAACTCAAGCTCTAGACCTGCAGACGCTTCTACACACATCAGTGAGAGAATGGGCCGCTCTCAGGAGCTCAGAGAACTCAAGCTCTAGTCCTGCAGACGCTTCTACACACATCAGTGAGAGAATGGGCCGCTCTCAGGAGCTCAGAGAACTCAAGCTCTAGACCTGCAGACGCTTCTACACACATCAGTGAGAGAATGGGCCGCTCTCAGGAGCTCAGAGAACTCAAGCTCTAGTCCTGCAGACGCTTCTACACACATCAGTGAGAGAATGGGCCGCTCTCAGGAGCTCAGAGAACTCAAGCTCTAGACCTGCAGACGCTTCTACACACATCAGTGAGAGAATGGACCGCTCTCAGGAGCTCAGAGAACTCAAGCTCTAGACCTGCAGACGCTTCTACACACATCAGTGAGAGAATGGGCCGCTCTCAGGAGCTCAGAGAACTCAAGCTCTAGACCTGCAGACGCTTCTACACACATCAGTGAGAGAATGGGCCGCTCTCAGGAGCTCAGAGAACTCAAGCTCTAGACCTGCAGACGCTTCTACACACATCAGTGAGAGAATGGACCGCTCTCAGGAGCTCAGAGAACTCAAGCTCTAGACCTGCAGACGCTTCTACACACATCAGTGAGAGAATGGGCCGCTCTCAGGAGCTCAGAGAACTCAAGCTCTAGACCTGCAGACGCTTCTACACACATCAGTGAGAGAATGGGCCGCTCTCAGGAGCTCAGAGAACTCAAGCGTGGGGTGCAGTGGGGTAAAACGCGCCGCCGCTGGACTCTAGAGCAGTGGAGACGTGTTCTCTGAGTGACAATCCCATGGACGAGTCTGGGTTTGGCGGTTGACTTGCCTGACTGCATTGTGTCAAGTGTAAAGTTTGGTGGAGGGGGGATTATGGGGTGGGGTTGTTTTTCAGGGGTTGGGCTCTTAATGCTTCACCAAGACATTTTGGACAAGTCGGTTGGTCGGTCAGTCAGTTGGTTGGTCGGTTGGTCAGCCATTTGTTCATCATTTGGTTGGTCTGTAAGTCGGTCGGTCAGTCAGTCGGTCAGTTGGTCAGTCAGTCAGTCGGTTGGTGAGTCAGCCGGTCAGTCTGTTGGTTAGTCGTCAATTGGTTGGTCAGTTGGTCAGTCAGTCAGTCAGTCAGTCGGTCAGTTGGTCAGTCGGTTGGTGAGTCAGCCAGTCAGTTGGTCAGTCAGTCAGTCAGTTGGTGAGTCAGCCGGTCAGTCAGTTGGTTGGTCGTCAGTTGGTTGGTCGGTTGGTCAGTCAGTTGGTCGGTTGGTCAGTCAGTTGGTCGGTTAGTCAATCGGTTGGTCGGTCAGTCAATTGGTTGGTCAGTTGGTCAGTCAGTCGGTCGGTTGGTCATCAGTTGGTTGGTCTGTAAGTCGGTCGGTCAGTCAGTTGGTCAGTTGGTCAGTCGGTTGGTGAGTCAGCCAGTCAGTTGGTCAGTCAGTCAGTCGGTTGGTGAGTCAGCCGGTCAGTCAGTTGGTTGGTCGTCAGTTGGTTGGTCGGTTGGTCAGTCAGTTGGTCGGTTGGTCAGTCAGTTGGTCGGTTAGTCAATCGGTTGGTCGGTCAGTCAATTGGTTGGTCAGTTGGTCAGTCAGTCGGTCGGTTGGTCATCAGTTGGTTGGTCTGTAAGTCGGTCGGTCAGTCAGTTGGTCAGTCAGTCAGTCGGTTGGTGAGTCAGCCGGTCAGTCAGTTGGTTGGTCGTCAGTTGGTTGGTCGGTTGGTCAGTCAGTTGGTCGGTTGGTCAGTCAGTTGGTCGGTTAGTCAGTCGGTTGGTCGGTCAGTCAATTGGTTGGTCAGTTGGTCAGTCAGTCGGTCGGTTGGTCATCAGTTGGTTGGTCTGTAAGTCGGTCGGTCAGTCAGTTGGTCTGTCGGTTGGTTGGTCTGTAAGCGGGGATTGAACCCCTTGCTCTTCTAGCAGGCCTTCCGGCATGCACTATCAAACCCTTGCAACTGATCCAGAATGCAGCGGCGAGGGTGATCTTTAACGAGCCGAAGAGAGCACACGTCACGCCTCTCTTCATCAGTCCCCACTGGCTGCCAATAGCCGCTCGCATCAAATTCAAGGCACTGGTACTCGCCTTCAAAGTAACCACTGGCTCTGCACCAATATACCTAAACTCGCTTGTTCAGACTTACACACCCTCCAGGAGCTTGCGTTCTGCCAGTGAACGACGCCTTGTGGTGCCATACCAAAGAGGCATGAAATCACTCTCACAGACCTTTTCCTGGACCGCCCCCACCTGGTGGAATGACCTGCCTATCGCAATTCGAGCAGCCGAGTCTGTAGCCATTTTCAAAAAACAGCTAAAGACACGTCTTTTCCAGCAGCACCTGATCAATCAAGAATAGCACTTATCACTCTATTCATTCTCTGTCTGTCTAATTTATTTAAAAAAAAAAAAAAAAAAAAAAAAAAAAAAAAAGTCCTGTGTGTTCTGTGTTAGATTAACTGAGACTTGTTACAGCACTTGCATATTGTTGCCCTTGACTGTTCTAGTTGCTTCTATTGCTCTCATTTGTACGTCGCTTTGGATAAAAGCGTCTGCTAAATGACTAAATGTAAATGTAAATGTAAACCACCAACCTTCCAGTTGGTGACTGTTGGTGACCCGACTGACTGGTGATCATTTAGTCAGTCAGTCGGTTGGTCAGTCGGTTGGCTGGTTGGTAATTTAGTCAGTCGGTTGGTCATTTTCAGCTGTTGATTTTCACCTAATGATCGATGCCAATGAAAACAGCCATGATTATATTCACAATATGTTAAATATCAGAGGTGTAGCGGTCAGTGACAGGTTTAGACATGAACAGCGTTACATCATTGAAACTGAAATACCGAATGTGCTTGTGTTCAGAGATCCTGCAGTATTTCACTGACCATCCACGATTACACTGAGGCACATACTGCCAGATTCATGTACACTCTTTATTTCACTCACAGCGCAGGAGTTTGTATTAAATTATAAAATTCTCTCAGACTTTTGGCTCCACTGTGCATTGATCTGTCCGTATGAAGCTCTCGAGTTACTTTAATTCTCAGAGCAGAACTGTGAGAAACGTCCACATCCGTGATCAGCCACCGCACCTACAACAATAAAACTGGTGTTTATTGAGCTCCGCTCGCTGGTCGTCATAACACAACATACAGACCGAGAGCGAAGGGAAACGCTGTAACGAGCAGATGTGGGAGGATGCCATCAGGAACAGTTGCACTGAAAAGACACAGAGTTGATCTCTGCCACACATGAACGGGAGGGTGTAAGAGCGATGGAGAGAATGTATAAAGAGGAGGAACATGACTGAGCAGAGTGAGAGAGTTCACGAGTGAAGACAGAAAGAGAGACAGATGTGGGATGCTTGTTGCTAGGGAAGCGTAAACACAGTCAAAAACAGAGATGACATCACAGCACAGCTGCTGGACACAGCAGGAGCACAACAACAACAGCAGAGCTTCCCTGATCAATAACCACAGACCGGCGAGCACAGCCTGCTCTCAGCTGGACACCATTACCTGGACCACGAGACGGACGACACCGGCAGACGCAGCTCCGCTAATGAAGCGCTGGACCGAGGCCTTGCCAACATATGAGCTAAATATGACTCTCACGTTAGTTCTGTAATCGGTCAAATACTGGCTTCAGCTAATGAGTGCATTACTGACATCAGGAACTCCATCATCAGGGAAACTCTTAAGCCCTGACTTTCTGTGTCAATTACAGGCCGATTCATTATTTATGGTGGAAGAAAGAAACTCCCATTGTTCATACTCGTCTTGTTTTCCAGCACAAATATCTAAACATTCTTAAATCAAGACACATTTACTGGAGAGAGAAATGACTGAAGATAGTAAGATATTTATAAAGAGTTTGTGCTCAAAACAAGAACAAATATCTGCCAGTGAGTCAGAGAAAGAAACTTCATTCAAAGGGAAAACATGATGATTTTTCTGCAGTGAAGTCAAAATACGCACTAATTCTCCTGTAAATGCATGAAGTCAAGTCAGCTTTATTTATACAGCGCTTTCTACAACGGTGATGTCATCAGCTCAGTTCAGTTATCATACAGTGACAGTGTGGGCTTTAGATCAGTAATTTAGTTTAATAATTAGATTTATTTGGATATTTAGTTGAACATGTAGTGTCCCCAACTGAGCACGCCAAGCCAGAGGCAACAGTGGCAAGGAAACCCTAACCCCATCAGGAGCAGAATGGAGGAAAATAAACCTTGGAGAAACCAGGCTCAGTCGGGGGGGGGCAGTTCTCCTCTGGCCAATTAACAAACAGCGTATGATTATTATTCTGGCAACTTTACAGGTCAGAGGTCATAATAGATCGGAATATTCGAAAGATCGGAGGCAACACGCTGGAGACGGGTTTATTGAGGATGACATATCGATTTAAGAATTATTAAATTATAATATTCGAACAATCGGAGTCATCCCGCTGGAGACGGGTTTATTGCGGATGCTGTGTCACTCTTTTGCTTCTTTGTATCACAGCAGTAAATACACACCAGGCGGAATATTAGTGGCTGTTGTAGATATCTCCTTTATATCAGGAACACACACATCAGTGTTAGTGCTAATGTTTCGCCGGTGGCCGCACTGATTTATTAGTGACTCTCTCTACAGAAGGAAACGGAGCAGAAGATCAGCGCCAGAATCAGCGGCAGACTGAACACGTTCACTCAGGTGGGACTGGCCGCTGGACAGGAGTACACGGTCAGCCTCACCGGACAGAAGGACGGCACGATGGGAGCGGAGAGCACGGCGCAGTTCACCACACGTGAGTCTGTGCAGCAGAACCGTCTGGAGCTTCAGCCTTTAACCTCTGATTCATTCATTGATTCGTGTTTGGACAGTGATCTCTGGGCCAGAGGACCTGCGTGTTGTGAAGACCAGCACTACATCTGTCATTGTCCAATGGGAGAAGGCGCAGGGCGAGATTGACAGGTACGTCCTCTCCATTGCACCCAATCAGACAGATGGATCCGGCAGACTTCCAGAGATGAGCCTGCCCCCGGAGAGAGACTCGGCCCGGATCGACGGCCTGCAGCCGGGACGCTTGTACGACGTCTCATTAGTGGCGGAGAAAGACGGCGGGCGGAGCCGACCAGCGACCGTCCAGGCCACACCGGGTGAGTCTCGCGAGGATGAACTATAGCATCACACTAACATACATTCAATTCCTATTTACAGCTCTCAGAATGATGTGCAATACGCCAGTGTCTTCAAACTACAGCAAATATTAAAGCAAAATGTCTTTAACATGAGCAGGAATACAGAGCTGTGGACGGCCAAAACCTCCGCTGTCATGTTCTAGGCACAATGATAGTTGGGATAGTTCCCCCAAACATGAACATGACCCCATGATTTACTCTCCCTCAACTCATCCTCTGTGTGTGCATTCTTCTCTCAGACGAACACAATCAGAGTTATATTAAAACATGTCCCCAAAAAAGTGCATCCGTCCACCATAAAAGTGCATCTGTCCATCATAAAAGTGCATCTATCCATCATAAAAGTGCATCTATCTATCATAAAAGTGCATCTATCTATCATAAAAGTGCATCTATCCATCATAAAAGTGCATCTATCCATCATAAAAGTGCATCCGTCCATCATAAAAGTGCATCTGTCCATCATAAAAGTGCATCTATCCATCATAAAAGTGCATCCATCCATCATAAAAGTGCATCTATCTATCATAAAAGTGCATCTATCCATCATAAAAGTGCATCTATCTATCATAAAAGTGCATCTATCCATCATAAAAGTGCATCCATCCATCATAAAAGTGCATCTGTCCATCATAAAAGTGCATCTATCCATCATAAAAGTGCATCCATCCATCATAAAAGTGCATCTATCTATCATAAAAGTGCATCTATCCATCATAAAAGTGCATCTATCTATCATAAAAGTGCATCTATCCATCATAAAAGTGCATCCATCCATCATAAAAGTGCATCCATCCATCATAAAAGTGCATCTATCATCATAAAAGTGCATCTGTCCATCATAAAAGTGCATCCATCCATCATAAAAGTGCATCTATCTATCATAAAAGTGCATCTATCTATCATAAAAGTGCATCTATCTATCATAAAAGTGCATATATCCATCATAAAAGTGCATCTATCCATCATAAAAGTGCATCTATCTATCATAAAAGTGCATCTATCTATTATAAAAGTGCATCCGTCCATCATAAAAGTGCATCTATCATCATAAAAGTGCATCTGTCCATCATAAAAGTGCATCCATCCATCATAAAAGTGCATCTATCTATCATAAAAGTGCATCCATCCATCATAAAAGTGCCTCTATATATAGATATATTACTTTATAATGTGTTAAATATGAATCTTTTTTGGGCTGCCATTATAAAGCTTGGAAGAGTCAGGACATTTATTAATATAGTAGCTCTGATTGTGTTCGTCTGAGAGATGAATGTCACACACACAGAGGATGAGTTGAGGGAGAGTAAATCATGGGGTCATGTTGGAACTGTCCCTTTAATGACTGAACTCCTCTTGCATTTCCAGTAAACGTATCTTGTAAATGAGTAATGAGATGAAAACAGCAGCAGTGTCGGGCCGGACCCGGGCCACATCTGGACTCCACGTGTACCAGATCACTGTTCTGCTGTCTGGGAACAAATATGATTATGAACGTGGTACTCAGGCACTTATGAACATACTTTGTCTAATGTATGTCTGCTTTGTGTTAGTATTTTTACCAGACGTTGTCTCTGACATTTTAACAATCAAACGCTGGTATTTACCGTCTCATGAAAACACTGATCTGAGGTCAGGATATGAGTCCAGGCCGTTTGCATGGCAAGACTAACAGGTAATGAGAGTACAAGGAAAAGTCATCATAGTATGAAACATATTTATAGCCACCAGATGAAGTGAATTCAGACGAGACCCACTATGATTGTATATGCCAGTCAGTCATATTTACACACCAGTGACCTCACTGTGGAAACGTGCAGGATACTGGGATTGAGTTTTATATGTGGCGAGGCTCAGAGTTGGGTTTAAAAGAGAAGAGTCTCATGTAGATGTGCGTGACTGGATCACTTTCTCTTCTGTTTTATTGTGAAGAATGTACACACACACACACACACACACACACAACATCTTCACTCTAACCAGCAATGCCACATTTCTATTTCTTCAGGAAGCTTTTACCTTTCTTCTTTCTTGCAGAAAATGAAAGCCTCCCCAGGTTTCTATAGGACTCAAGTGGAGCTGATGCGGAGTGGCCACGCCAACGCCAGAACCGTTTGGATAACTGACTTAACCTGATGCATTAACATCACCTTTTTATTAACAGGATTTCCATTTGCAGCTGAGCTGAGTTCATTTTGCATCCAAATTTTACACTTCATTCGTGCCTTTAGGGAACGTCTCAGTGCCTGAAACCAGGATGACCGTGAGGACGGTGAGCGGGCAGGAAGACGTGGAGCCTGGAAACAACAAAGACAAGACACCGAGGCTCACAAACACAACACTCTTCCTGCGAAAGCAAGTGGTGGGAAAAGACGGAAAGGTTGAAAGTTCAGAAAGAACAGGAAATACCGGCAGATTCAAACCAGGCTTACATGTTAGACCTGGCCAAAAAAGACCACCGTCCATTGGAAAGCATGGGATGCTTCCCAGACCCGGCACACAGCCAGACACCATTAGAAGACCTTATAGTCCAGGAATAAAACATATCAATTCTTCCCTGATCGGAGTGAAAGGGGGAATCGTGCCTTCTTCAAACAGGTCAATAGCACGGTATCCACCGAGGCCGAATGTAGACCCAGCTCATCCTGCTCCCGGTGGGAAAACGCTGGCACTGAAAGAGATAAGATCTCACAAGGGGAACTTTGAGACCATTATTAGAATGGGATCAGGCGAGACCCACAGAAAGGACCTGAGATCCACCGTTCAGAAACACACCACGCCACAGCCTTTCACAACCGACGAGCCGACAATCACGACAGAAAAGAACATAACGGCCTATATAAATGGGACCAAATGTGTTCGGAAGGTTTTGGTTGGGTACAGGAAGATACATGGAAACATGACCGATGGCAAAGTGCTGTCTAAAAACCTGACAGTTATATTTGGCCATGTAAATGGAAATGAGCTCTTACACAAACTTCTGACAGACAGGTCTAGCGTCAACGACATGGACGAGGCTCATCCTAACGTGGAGACTTCTGAGGCCAGACGGAGTGTGAAGGAGCAAGAAGGAGAGCTGGAGGAAAACACTCCCTATTCAACGAGACGTCCTGAGACAACACTGTCCCTGTCCCTCACCACCACATCTCCTCACATCTCCACATCCGCTCAACCGGAGAGAGCGAACCAACACACAGCAAGAAACCAGCCAACAGCGAGGAAAAACCCTCCATCATCCATCCCCAGACAGCCAGCTAGAACAAAACACGCAGGTTTATCTCTTCCACCATTAGTAGATCGACCACTTTATAGGTCAACTTCATCGTCTTCAGAGGCGCAGAAAGATAAGCGTCCATCTTGGCCAAGTGCCATTGCCCCTGGTTTTACAAAAGAACCTCTTGTAGAGATGAAAGTGTCAAATCCAAGATTTCCAGCCACACCCGATTCAACTCCTGAACTTGCTCACAAGTCAAGCACAGAGACAACTCCATTACCCATCAAAATCCTCTTGAAACAAGAAGCTTCGGATCCGATGCCGTTTCGTCGGACGCCTTTCAGGGGTTCCCTTCCTCGGCGTCCCAATGTCAGTCCGTTTCTGAACCGCACAAGGCCAGTTCTAGAGCCGCCTCACCACCCTTCCCGCGGACCCATCAGACGAGGTTTTCCTTTAAAACCCATAATGAGAAACAACAGGACCAGCAGCCAAGCCAGTCCGATCCAACCTGCCTTACCCCACGCTCAAGAAAACGGCACTCGTATTCGGATTAGAGCGAATGCAGTAATCAACAGGACCAATGGGGCCGCCAGTGGACATGCGGCCAACAGACATTCCCAAATAAAACACAGTGGTACCACTCAAGTGGGCCCAAACACCAGTCCGTTTGGGAAAGGAAACTCTGATAGCTCTTTTTCCACAGACCATCGTATGGAAAACGATAATGAGACTAATGAGATGAGATATGTATTGGGTGAAACCGGATCCGTTGAGCATGTGGGGGTCAATGCCACATCAACAGGGATTGTACTGACATGGGCGGCACCCAAAGACAAGTTCAATCACTTCATAATCACTCAAATTGAGCTCGGACCAGAGAACAAAGAAAAGGATGAGATGGAAAAAGATGAAAGAAACGGCGAGGAAGGAGTTGATGATGGGACAACAGCAGCCAAGAAAAATATCTTGAGCAAAGGAAAGTCTGCAGTCCATGAGCTCGCTCCCAATGTACGGACTGAGAAGAGTGGAGGAAACATGACTACAGTTCTCCCTGGATCGGCCCGTTCACACCACATGACCAATCTCAGCCCGTGGACCAGGTACTCTGTGTCCATCTTTGGGAAGGGACCTGCGTTTCGCTCCAAAACTCTCAGCCTCATCACTCACACAGGTACCCAAAACCAGACGCCCGTTCTGCTGAACCTTCATCTGAATGCTCTAGTAGTTAGGACATATTTAGGATGTCTTCAGTTCTACTGCTTAGCACTGTTGCTTTCCCTGCTGATAAGTGTACCGTATACTCTTGACTATCAAGGGCTTTTAATCAAAGCAAAGATTTGATTAAAGTTCATGCAGTGTGTACATGTTAATAAACCTTTGTTCTCAGTGCTAACCCTGTGCATTTGGTCTTTTGTGGACAGTGTGTGGGATACATACTGAGCAGCGTTAACTCTTTCCCCGCCATCGACGGGATTCTCCGGCAATTTTCACTATTACACATCCTCTAGTACTGAATCTCCAGATCCAAACACAGGCGAAGAAGACGCAAAAACAAGCGATAGAAGCATTGCTGACGCACACGTAAAATAGTGTGATTTTCAAACATTACAGCCTTAAATCAAAACTGCTGAACGTTACTGAATGAAATGACGAACCCATGAAGAGGAAACGAATCCCATACGGACTACTTCCTGTGAAATTGATCCAAAATGCCGACTTTTTAAAACATCGCTGGTGGGGAAAGAGTAAAGAGCTTGTGTCAGAATGTCCGTCCACACACGTCTCATCAGGCAAATGTGTGTCTTGAATATCAGCAGACAAAAAGAGCTGTTTAATAGTTTCCCCTTAACATTGTCTCCATTCATTTGGTAATAACTAACTGTTCATAACTAATATTAACATTGGATTATACGAATACGCCATTACTCAATACATGTGTAGTGTATCGATTAATGCAACAGGTTACTTTGTTCATATATTCTGGTTTAAGAACAGACCCATGCTATTGATTACCACAGAAAACAGTTTCAGCTTGTCCTTCTGTTTGTGAAAATGAAGACAAATCAAACCGAATCACATTTAATGTGTGAAATAATAGTTCAGTATAAACAGCCTTTCATCTGATTTGAGCTGAATCCACATAAGGACGGTGTTTTTACTCGAACTGTGGTTCATTTTGAATCATTTTCATTATTTCATAAACACAAGTTCTGCGAATAAACCTTGGGAAATGCTTTCTATTGTGCATCACTGTAAATGTGTTTTTGTTCATCTTTACAAACTGAGGGATCAGTCCGAATGATTTTCTGCAGACGGTAATCTAATGAAAGCCATATATTCCTGCTCATGAGCATTTACCGCTGCTCTGATCTTCTCTCATCCAGGGTAAGATTTCAGTCAGAGCTTCATGTGTGCTCCATCACTCACACTCAGTCCAGGGTAAGACCGCGGTCCACCCTCAGCGGCGGGTCAGTCTCCTGTCATAACCTGTTCATGTTGGCCAACAAAACACAAACTGTGCTTTTTTCCATCCAATGACTTGACGGCTGTTCACAACGTTTCCTTCACTTCCTCACTCATCTCTCTCTGCATTGTTCTTCTCCTCTCCAGGTTGAAATGAGCAGCATCATAATCTCATGCTTGTGTTTTCTGTGCAGGATCTCGTGTCCGTCATTAACAGCCAGGTCTCCGTCCGGCTCTGTATAGTATATATACTGTATATATGTTTGGACTGCACATATATACACTCAATAACCCATAGTGTTAGTCTTATGTGAGGGTTTTCACAGAGACCAGAGAATAAACAAGAACTGCTTAACAATGTTTTATTCTGGTTTTGTATTCGTCCTTACGTCTTTTACTTCGAATTTCTCCTCTCTCTCTCTCTCTCTCTCTCTAAGGGTTATTTGTTGTTCTCCTTTATCCTTGACCTTTTTTGTGAGGACTCTTTTGTGGGAACTTCTCTTTCTTTCCGTCTCTCTGCCTCTTTCTCATTCTGACCTGTTTGTAATGTTCTGCTCATTCAGGCCCGGCGCCCCCGTCTGACCTCGTCTTCAGCGAAGTGACCGACAGCTCTTTCACTGTGTCCTGGACCAAACCCAAGAGCAAGGTGTCTGGATTCAAGATCACACACACTCATGTACAAGAAGGTACAGTAACCCTCAGTTTCCATGAAGAGTTGAACCGCATCAGAGGCTCGAATCACATTTTGTCTGTTGTGTCTCAGTCATATTATTGCATGATTTTGGGTTGAATAACTGGTAAAATTCCTCTTGATTTTGACCTCCTGAGTTTGGGAATTAACATTTCACGGAATGGTGAGTGAAAAACAGAGTCTTTCCTCCTCTAGTGTGCAGTACATCGAGTGAAGCGCTTCTCAAACAAGAACAAATGTAGGGCGGGGCTTGATTGTGTCTGTGGGGAATTGATTGGATGGCTGTGGTTTGCTATTAGTGGATCTCATGTGAGTGACAGGTGGCCCCGCCCTCGCCATCAGAGAAGAGATGAAGTTATTCTGACTCAAGATTATTAACACAATTATGTGCATAAATACAGTCCGTAAAAACACAAGAATGTTCTCTTTGATTTCGTGGGGACTTTAAGCACCTCTTACTGCTCCTTCTGAAAATAATGGGAACTTTACAGAGGCCCTAATTGGTACCCTGTTGATAGACAGTGTGTGTGTGTGTGTGTGTGTTCTCTGTCGTTGGCAGGTGAGCCGATCTCTGTTAGCGTGGACTCAGAAACGCTCCGTCTGAATCTCTCGCCGATGTCGCCCGGCTCCACCTATGAGGTCAGCGTGATGTCGGTGCTCGGACAAGACGAGAGCGACTCCATCAAAGACACCGTGACCACCTGTGAGTTTCACATCATCCCAGAATGAGCGATATAGGGAAGTCTGATAAATGAACCGTCACAAGAATCGCCTGTCTTCTGCTAGTTCTGGCAGGACCACTATTGTCAAAGATGATTGGCGGTATGGTTCTTATTAGTACGGTTATCAACATAATGTACTGCAGATATCACTAATGTCAACATAATTCGGGAATTCAAGGGGAATCTGAATGCTGAATCCTGACTGACGAGAGGAGCTGGGGATGGAGGAGGGTAAATGAGCACTGGAGAACCTGACAGCTGCTGATAATACTGAAGGAGCTTATATATGTGTGCTGTGATAGACATCATATTCCTATAGGTAGACGTATATTAGCCGACAGTCAGTTGAGCTTGACTAGCGTGACCTGCCAGAGCTAATGACAAAATCAAGCCGAAATCAAGCCACGCTCAATTTTCATAACTTTCATGAATTTCGGCTTGATTTTGTCATCAATATGTGCTTTAAAAGTGGTCAAATTAAGTTTAACCCTCTGGGGCTCTTCGGTCATTTCTGACCCGAATTTTTCTAAATAAAAAATTTTAGAAATCGTAGCTTCATCGGAATGATCCGAAACTTGGTGACTTTATTGGTACTTGGTATATGAACACCCCAAAAAATTGGGGACAGGATTTGAAAAGTCTTAGTGGTAGTAAAAAAAAATAGTCACACTCAGGACCTTTGGGTCAAAGATGACCCCCATAGGAGACATTTTTGTGCATACAATCTACAAATCAGCCAGGATGCAGAAAAAAAGGACTCAAGAGTGAAGGGGTGAATCTCTAAAACATCAAGAGTGCAAAACAGACAAAAAACACACACACAAACACACACAAAAACACACGCACACACAAATTAACGCGTGCCATTCCAAAAGCTAATTGTGTTTTTTTGTGTGTGTGTGTGTGTGTGTGTGTGAGTTTTTTGTCTGTTTTGCACTCTTGATGTTTTAGAGATTCACCCCTTCACTCTTAAATCCTTTTTTTCTGCATCCTGGCTGATTTGTAGATCGTATGCACAAAAAAACTCATTTCCCATTCATTTCCTATGGGGGTCATCTTTGACCCGAGGGTCCTGAGTGTGACTATTGTTTTTTACTACCACTTAGACTTTTTAAATCCTGTCCCCAATTTTTTGGGGTGTTCATATACCAAGTACCAATAAAGTCACCAAGTTTCGGACCATTCCGATGAAGCTACGATTTTTAAAAAAAAATTATAAAACGCAAGATCCACTATAGTGATAACAATGTGCTATTGCGTGATAATAATGCTCAATGTGTCCACCGGATGGCACCGATCTCATTAAAAAAATTGCTTTCATGAGGCCTAGGCTTGACTCTAAAATGAAATAACGCTTTAATAAAAAAAATTATATATATATATATACACAAATGTTTTATTATATTCAATGGGAAAAAATGGGTCATAATTATTGCATAAATATTCATTATAAATCATAAAATTATCTCAAAACACCAAAAAAGAAAATAAAAAATATTATTGAACAAAAATATATTTCATTGATTTTACTTAAATCTTTTTTATCTTAATCCCGCCCTCCGGGTCATTTTTGACCCAAAGGTCCTGAGTGTGACCCATCAATGAAGAACCCCAGAGTGTTAATCAATGTAGTCACTTGATTTTGGCTACACTTTATTTCGACAGTCCACTTTAGACATTCTACTAACTATAAGTAACTGCAACTACATGTCAGGTAACTCCCATCGGATTATATGTAGGGTTCGGGTTAGTAGAATAAGTCAGAAGAATGTCTGTAAGGAGCACTGAAATAAAGTGTTACCTTGATTTTACTCTAAAGCTGAGTGTGTGATTGCAGTTGTGGTGTTAAACACTGAAGACATTTGCCAATGGCAGTTTGATTTTCATGTTGAGCAAGTAAACTAATTCGGTGGGTTGAAATATTGTACGGTATAAAAATGATTGGAAATAACTGTGGATTAAAAGCATCTGATAAATGAGGGTAAACCACCTTTTCTAGTAGTAGGTATTTGTAGGGTTGTCCTGAACTCCACAGCACAGCCGATCTCCGCTTGACCTCCGCTGTTTCCCTCAGTGCCTGACGCTCCCACAGACCTGAGGGTCATAAACGTGACGGACAGTAAAGCGCTGCTGCTGTGGAGACCCGCGCTGGCCACCGTCGACCATTACATCATTGTGTACAGTCCCGACACAGGTAAAGGCTTGGGTTACAACTGCGGGTAACTACTCAGAGGTCGCATATCTCTGCATCTACCCTTTAAATGATACTAAAATGTGTTTATACTTTGGACTGAGACACTATTCAATATTGCTGAAAAATGACACTCCTGTGTTTTTGCTCCATCTCCCCATAAGCACCTGGGTCTGGAATAACCATCAAAGTGTCTGGCAATGCAGCAGAGCAGCAGCTTCAGGCCCTGCAATCCTCCACACGCTACAGCGTGAGCGTCCAGAGCCAGCTGAGAGACCTGAGCAGCTCCAGAGCCACCGCCAGCTTCACCACCACAGGTCAGAACCGCTCCAGAGCCGGAACTAACGCCACGATCCTCAGGGGTTATCAGTGGATGTGTGACGTCAGTTCTCCTCAAGCTGTAGAGAATCATATTAAAGAGGACAGTCAGGCATAACATTACGAGCACCGTCCTAATACTGTGTTGGTCCCCCTTTTGCTGACCCGCCGAGGCGTGGACTCCTCTAGACCCCTGAAGGTGTGCTGTGGTATCTGGCACCAGAAGTCCTGTAAGTTGAGAGGCGGGGCCTCCATGGATCGGACTTGTTTGTTCAGCTCATCCCTCAGATGCTCGATTGGATTGAGATCAGGGGAATTTGGACTCAAACTCGTTGTTGTGCTCCTGAAAGCATTCCTGAAGCATTTGTGCTTTGTGGCGGCGCATTATCTGCTGAAAGAGCCACAGCCACAGGGAATACCGTCCCCATGAGAGGCTGGACATGGGCTCAGCAATGCTTAGGTAGGTGGGACGTGTCAAAGTCACATCCACATGATGGAGGACCCAAGGTTTCCCAGCAGAACATTGCCCAAAGCATCACTGCCTCCGCCGCCACGCCTTCTTCCCATAGTGCACCTGTGCCATGTGTTCCCCAGGTCAGCCCCGCCTTCTTCCCATAGTGCACCTGGTGCCATGTGTTCCCCAGGTCAGCCCCGCCTTCTTCCCATAGTGCACCTGGTGCCATGTGTTCCCCAGGTCAGCCCCGCACACGCCCCCGGCCATCCACGTGATGTAGAAGAACACGTGATCATCAGAGCAGGCCACCTTCTTCCATTGCTCCGTGGTCCAGTTCTGATGCTCGTGCCACTGTTGGTGCTTTGGGCAGTGGACAGGGGTCAGCATGGGCACCCTGACTGGTCCATACTCCTCAAACTGAGATGCTCTGTGTGTTCTGAGCCCTTTCTATCAGAACCAGCATTAACTTCTGGAGCAGTTTGAGCTCCAGTAGCTCGTCTGTTTGATCGGACCACACGGGTCAGCCTTCGCTCCCCACGGGCATCAATGAGCCTCGGCCGCCCATGACCTTAACCCCAACAATGGAGAATATGGGGACATAATCAACATTCAGGCAGGAAAACCTGCTCTACTAGAGCCAGAAAACGCATCTAGACTCTGAGAAAGAGCAGAATATGGGCACTTACAGAACGTTTTTCCAGAATTTCCATTGAAAGTGTGAGCTTTGCTTTGATATGTGGCGTCGCTGCAGTGTGTGGCTGCGTCTGAAATCGCGTGCTATGTGAGTAGGTACTGCATTTGAATTTGAACGAACTTCACGGCCGTTAAAAAGCAGAGGTGGACAAAGTACACAACTCCATTACTCGAGTGAAAGTAAAAGTACTACTGGTCAAATATTACTCTGTTACAAGTGAAAGTTGTTAAAAACTATTTTTACTTAAGTAAAAGTACAGAAGTACTTGCTTTTAAAAGTTCTTAAGTATCAAAAGTACATTTCCTTTTCTGTGTCAATGCATTATTTTAATATTGTTGCATTGTTATATGAATGTACGCTATGCCACCATGGTGGGTTAAGCCAGTCAGTGATGCTCCATCCGACCACCTTGAACTAATTTAAATACTTAAAAGTTACAAAGCTGCTGTCACTTTAAGGCAGAATGCACAAATGCTATACACTGATACTCATCCGATATTCCCCCAACTGTTTACGTTCACTTAAGACATAATCAACTTTGTTTACGTGAATACTTTCCAAAATGAACATTTTGTGTGTATTGGTCTGTTTAAAACGCAAAAGAAAGCTCTATTCAGTTCAGTACTCGTGCTCTGGCATCTGAGAGGCACAAACACAGACTGAACTGAGCTCTTTCATCATGCTTTTTCAGATTCATCCATATGCCTATGCTTCTCTTTCTCCCTGACATTTACATTTAACATTTTATGAGACATTCATCAAGTGTATGCCAACTAAACTAATCTTTAATCTTTTCAGAAAACTGAAACTTACTTTTTAAGTATACCCATGTGTGCACACACTGTGCCCCGAGGAACCGTCTTCCTCCATTTTGCTATAAAAAGATCAGTATTCAAAAAATGTTGGGAAACTTCACATGACCCAACACGAGTGATTATTTTTGTCTGCAACAAAAAAAAAACCTTTTATAGAAGAAAAAAATCATCCACTGACTTGCAAAGCTGCTACAGAAACGACTTTCGACTTCGAGGACATTGATAGAAATGTAATGGAGTAAAAAGTACGTTATTTGGCTTTCAAATGTAGTGAAGTTAAAGTAAAAGTTTCCCTATAAAATAATACTTCAGTAAAGTACAGATACTCAAAAAGTGTACTTCGTTACTGTCCACCTCTGTTAAAAAGTATGTTCTATATCTACACTCACCTAAAGGATTATCAGGAACAGCTGTTCAATTTCTCATTAATGCAATGATCTAATCAACCAATCACATGGCAGTTGCTTCGATGCATTTAGGGGTGTGGTCCTGGTCAAGACAATCTCCTGAACTCCAAACTGAATGTCGGAATGGGAAAGAAAGGGGATTTAAGCAATTTTGAGCGTGGCATGGTTGTTGGTGCCAGACGGGCCGGTCTGAGTATTTCACAATCTGCTCAGTTACTGGGATTTTCACGCACAACCATTTCTAGGGTTTACAAAGAATGGTGTGAAAAGGGAAACACATCCAGTATGGGGCCGTCCTGTGGGCCAAAATGCCTTGTTGATGCTAGAGGTCAGAGGAGAATGGGCGACTGATTCAAGCTGATAGAAGAGCAACTTTGACTGAAATAACCACTCGTTACAACCGAGGTATGCAGCAAAGCATTTGTGAAGCCACAACACGCACAACCTTGAGGCGGATGGGCTACAACAGCAGAAGACCCCACCGGGTACCACTCATCTCCACTACAAATAGGAAAAAGAGGCTACAATTTGCACCAGCTCACCAAAATTGGACAGTTGAAGACTGGAAAAATGTTGCCTGGTCTGATGAGTCTGGATTTCTGTTGATCATTCAGATGGTAGAGTCAGAATTTGGCGTAAACAGAATGAGAACGTGGATCCATCATGCCTTGTTACCACTGTGCAGGCTGGTGGTGGTGGTGTAATGGTGTGGGGGATGTTTTCTTGGCACACTTTAGGCCCCTTAGTGCCAATTGGGCATGGTTTAAATGCCACGGCCTACCTGAGCATTGTTTCTGACCATGTCCATCCCTTTATGACCAGCATGTGCCCATCCTCTGATGGCTACTTCCAGCAGGATAATGCCCCATGGCACAAAGCTCCAATCATTTCAAATTGGTTTCTTGAACATGACAATGAGTTCACTGGACTAAAATGGCCCCCACAGTCCCCAGATCTCAACCCAATAGAGCATCTTTGGGATGTGGTGGAACGGGAGCTTCGTGCCCTGGATGTGCATCCCACAAATCTCCATCAACTGCAAGATGCTATCCTATCAATATGGGCCAACATTTCTAAAGAATGCTTTCAGCTCCTTGTTGAGTCAATGCCACGTAGAATTAAGGCAGTTCTGAAGGCCAAAGGGGTCAAACACAGTATTAGTGGTGCTCCTAATAATCCTTTAGGTGAGTGTAGTATGAATGTAATCTGGACGTACTACATCCGCCATGTTGTCATGATCATGTGACCTACCGGCATCAATTGCGTCCCATCACCTCTATTCATCGTCTCCCGAGGCCTCATGGGATAGTAAAGTGTCCATCATATGCGCACTTCAGAATCTCGCCGGAAGCAGTAGGTCATCCGGGAACGTTCGCCGACTGTTTTCCGCATACTATACAGTAGAGAAGTATTGGGTGTGTGTGCTGACACTGACTCAGGTGCAGCTCTTGCTTGTGTTGAAGGAGAATCCTCTGTCGCAGGTGCTGCTAAAACAGTGGATGGTCCTCGGGAGCTGAAGGCCAGTCAGGTGACGCCTCGTACCGCAGTGTTGTCATGGAAACCACCTGGATCCGCCATCACTGGTTACAAGCTGAGCTACTCCACGGACGGCCAGGAGATTGAGGTCAGGGAACCGAGCGCATGATCACAGTAATGAGTGCTGACCGCTGCTGTGGTGAGGTGGAGCTGAATGTGTTTGTTCCACACAGGAAGTGAGTGTGGAGCCCACAGTGAGGGAGCTGAAGCTGCGCAGGCTGACCCCGTCCTCCACATACACAGCTCGCCTGCGGGCCGAGAGCGGCGGCCTGTCCTCACCGGACATCTCCACACAGTTCAGCACCGGTACTGACCCCTGCACTCGCCTGAACAACCCTAACCCTGAAGTGTTTTCTGAAGTCTCTCTCTCTCCTCAGGGAATCTCCAGTTCCCGTTTCCTGCTGATTGCTCCCAGGAGCAGCAGAACGGAGTGCTGGAGTCGGGGATCGTGGAGCTGTATCCTCAGGGCAGGGACAGGGCGGCGCTGATGGTGTTCTGTGACATGGAGACGGACGGAGGCGGCTGGACGGTACGAGTCTCACAGGCCGAGGGTGTCCCGTCCACACACTTCTGCTCCTCACACACTTCTGCTCCTCACACACTTCTGCTCCTCACACACTTCTGCTCCTCATACACTTCTGCTCCTCACACACTTCTGCTCCTCACACACTTCTGCTCCTCATACACTTCTGCTCCTCACACACTTCTGCTCCTCATACACTTCTGATGCGCTCCTCACACACTTCTGCTCCTCATACACTTCTGATGCGCTCCTCACACACTTCTGCTCCTCACACACTTCTGATGGGCTCCTCACACACTTCTGATGGGCTCCTCACACACTTCTGATGGGCTCCTCACACACTTCTGATGGGCTCCTCACACACTTCTGATGCGCTCCTCACACACTTCTGATGGGCTCCTCACACACTTCTGATGCGCTCCTCACACACTTCTGATGCGCTCCTCACACACTTCTGATGCGCTCCTCACACACTTCTGATGCGCTCCTCACACACTTCTGATGCGCTCCTCACACACTTCTGATGGGCTCCTCACACACTTCTGATGCGCTCCTCACACACTTCTGATGCGCTCCTCACACACTTCTGATGCGCTCCTCACACACTTCTGATGGGCTCCTCACACACTTCTGATGGGCTCCTCACACACTTCTGATGCGCTCCTCACACACTTCTGATGCGCTCCTCACACACTTCTGATGCGCTCCTCACACACTTCTGATGGGCTCCTCACACACTTCTGATGCGCTCCTCACACACTTCTGATGCGCTCCTCACACACTTCTGATGCGCTCCTCACACACTTCTGATGGGCTCCTCACACACTTCTGATGCGCTCCTCACACACTTCTGATGCGCTCCTCACACACTTCTGATGGGCTCCTCACACACTTCTGATGGGCTCCTCACACACTTCTGATGCGCTCCTCACACACTTCTGATGGGCTCCTCACACACTTCTGATGGGCACCTCACACACTTCTGATGCGCTCCTCACACACTTCTGATGCGCTCCTCACACACTTCTGATGCGCTCCTCACACACTTCTGATGGGCTCCTCACACACTTCTGATGGGCTCCTCACACACTTCTGATGGGCTCCTCACACACTTCGGATGGGCTCCTCACACACTTCGGATGGGCTCCTCACACACTTCTGATGGGCTCCTCACACACTTCTGATGCGCTCCTCACACACTTCTGATGCGCTCCTCACACACTTCTGATGCGCTCCTCACACACTTCTGATGCGCTCCTCACACACTTCTGATGGGCTCCTCACACACTTCTGATGGGCACCTCACACACTTCTGATGCGCTCCTCACACACTTCTGATGCGCTCCTCACACACTTCTGATGCGCTCCTCACACACTTCTGATGGGCTCCTCACACACTTCTGATGGGCTCCTCACACACTTCTGATGGGCTCCTCACACACTTCTGATGGGCTCCTCACACACTTCTGATGGGCTCCTCACACACTTCTGATGGGCTCCTCACACACTTCTGATGCGCTCCTCACACACTTCTGATGGGCTCCTCACACACTTCTGATGCGCTCCTCACACACTTCTGATGCGCTCCTCACACACTTCTGATGCCCTCCTCACACACTTCTGATGCGCTCCTCACACACTTCTGATGGGCTCCTCACACACTTCTGATGCGCTCCTCACACACTTCTGATGGGCTCCTCACACACTTCTGATGGGCTCCTCACACACTTCTGATGGGCTCCTCACACACTTCTGATGGGCTCCTCACACACTTCTGATGGGCTCCTCACACACTTCTGATGGGCTCCTCACACACTTCTGATGGGCTCCTCACACACTTCTGATGGGCTCCTCACACACTTCTGATGGGCTCCTCACACACTTCTGATGGGCTCCTCACACACTTCTGATGGGCTCCTCACACACTTCTGATGGGCACCTCACACACTTCTGATGCGCTCCTCACACACTTCTGATGGGCTCCTCACACACTTCTGATGGGCTCCTCACACACTTCTGATGCGCTCCTCACACACTTCTGATGCGCTCCTCACACACTTCTGATGGGCTCCTCACACACTTCTGATGCGCTCCTCACACACTTCTGATGCGCTCCTCACACACTTCTGATGGGCTCCTCACACACTTCTGATGGGCTCCTCACACACTTCTGATGGGCTCCTCACACACTTCTGATGGGCTCCTCACACACTTCTGATGGGCTCCTCACACACTTCTGATGCGCTCCTCACACACTTCTGATGCGCTCCTCACACACTTCTGATGGGCTCCTCACACACTTCTGATGGGCTCCTCACACACTTCTGATGGGCTCCTCACACACTTCTGATGCGCTCCTCACACACTTCTGATGCGCTCCTCACACACTTCTGATGGGCTCCTCACACACTTCTGATGGGCTCCTCACACACTTCTGATGCGCTCCTCACACACTTCTGATGCGCTCCTCACACACTTCTGATGGGCTCCTCACACACTTCTGATGGGCTCCTCACACACTTCTGATGGGCTCCTCACACACTTCTGATGCGCTCCTCACACACTTTTGATGCGCTCCTCACACACTTCTGATGGGCTCCTCACACACTTCTGATGGGCTCCTCACACACTTCTGATGGGCTCCTCACACACTTCTGATGGGCTCCTCACACACTTCTGATGGGCTCCTCACACACTTCTGATGGGCTCCTCACACACTTCTGATGGGCTCCTCACACACTTCTGATGGGCTCCTCACACACTTCTGATGCGCTCCTCACACACTTCTGATGCGCTCCTCACACACTTCTGATGCGCTCCTCACACACTTCTGATGGGCTCCTCACACACTTCTGATGCGCTCCTCACACACTTCTGATGCGCTCCTCACACACTTCTGATGGGCTCCTCACACACTTCTGATGCGCTCCTCACACACTTATTACATTTAGAGTTGTTGGCAAATTATTTATTTGAGTGGCTCGTGTTTTATCTGTTTGTGCAGGTCTTTCAGCGGAGACAGGACGGGAAGACAAACTTCTTCCGGAGCTGGAAGGAGTACAGCAGTGGATTCGGAGCGCTGGACGGGGAATTCTGGCTCGGTGAGACATTAAATCCATTACTTCCCTCTGAAATGTTACAAATCCCTGTGTCAGGGACAGCTGTGTGTGTGTGTGTGTGTGTGTGTGTCTGAGAGTGGGAGTGTGTGTGTGTGTTTGTGTCTGTGTGAAAGTGTGTGTGTGTGACTGTGTGTGTGTGAGCATGTGTGTGTGTCTGAGAGTGAGAGAGAGTGTGCGTGTGTGTGTGTGTGTGTGTGCGTGCGTGTGTGTGTCTGTGTGTGTGTGTGTGTGTGTGTGTGTGTCTGTGCGCGTGTGTGTGTCTGGGAGTGAGAGTGTGTGGAGTAATGGAGACGCATTTAAAGTGTCCTTGTGACAGTGTAATTAAAAGGTCTGGGGTTAGGGTTTAGATTAGGGTCTGGGGTCAGGGTTTAGATTAGGGTCTGGGGTCAGGGTTTAGATTAGGGTCTGGGGTCAGGGCTTAGATTAGGGTCCGGGGTCAGGGTTTAGATTAGGGTCTGGGGTCAGGGTTTAGATTAGGGTCTGGGGTCAGGGTTTAGATTAGGGTCTGGGGTCAGGGTTTAGATTAGGGTCTGGGGTCAGGGTTTAGAATAGGGTCAGGGTTTAGATTAGGGTCTGGGGTCAGGGTTTAGAATAGGGTCAGGGTTTAGATTAGGGTCTGGGGTCAGGGTTTAGATTAGGGTCTGGGGTCAGGGTTTAGATTAGGGTCTGGGGTCAGGGTTTAGAATAGGGTCAGGGTTTAGATTAGGGTCTGGGGTCAGGGTTTAGAATAGGGTCAGGGTTTAGATTAGGGTCTGGGGTCAGGGTTTAGAATAGGGTCAGGGTTTAGATTAGGGTCTGGGGTCAGGGTTTAGAATAGGGTCAGGGTTTAGATTAGGGTCTGGGGTCAGGGTTTAGAATAGGGTCAGGGTTTAGATTAGGGTCTGGGGTCAGGGTTTAGATTAGGGTCTGGGGTCAGGGTTTAGATTAGGCTCTGGGGTCAGGGTTTAGATTAGGGACTGGGGTCAGGGTTTAGATTAGGGACTGGGGTCAGGGTTTAGATTAGGGACTGGGGTCAGGGTTTAGATTAGGGACTGGGGTCAGGGTTTAGATTAGGGTCTGGGGTCAGGGTTTAGAATAGGGTCAGGGTTTAGATTAGGGACTGGGGTCAGGGTTTAGATTAGGGACTGGGGTCAGGGTTTAGATTAGGGTCTGGATCTGTTGGTCAGGGCTAGTGCTGCCCTCTGGAGGACTGACCGCTCTTCTCCTGCTTTAGGGAACGAGCTGCTCCATAACTTCACCAAGGCGAGTCCAATGACCCTGAGAGTCGACCTGCGAGCTGGAGGCGAGGCCGTTTACGCTCGTTATTCCTCGTTCTCTGTTGAAAATGCAAAGAATCACTACACCATCAGAGTGTCGGGGTACTCGGGCACCGCCGGTGAGTCTGGCACACACTGAGAGTGAGGCTGTACTCGCGTAGTAGGCTGTACTCGCGTAGTAGGCTGTACTTATGAACATCTGCGTTATTCCTGCACAGGCGACTCCATGTCGTACCACAGCGGCCGTCCGTTCTCCACGCGGGACAGAGACCCTCAGCCCTTCATCACGCGCTGCGCCATGTCTTACCGAGGAGGCTGGTGGTACAAGAACTGCCACGAGGCCAACCTCAACGGCCTGTACGGCACCAACACCAACCACCAGGTACACACACACACACTCACACACACACACACACACACAACCTCAACGGCCTGTACGACACCAACACCAACCACCAGGTACACACACACACACAACCTCAACGGCCTGTACGGCACCAACACCAACCACCAGGTACACACACACACACACACACACACACTCACACACACACACAACCTCAACGGCCTGTACGGCACCAACCACCAGGTACACACACACACACTCACACACACACACACACACACACAACCTCAACGGCCTGTACGACACCAACACCAACCACCAGGTACACACACACACACACACACACACACAACCTCAACGGCCTGTACGACACCAACACCAACCACCAGGTACACACACACACACAACCTCAACGGCCTGTACGGCACCAACCACCAGGTACACACACACACACTCCCACACACACACAACCTCAACGGCCTGTACGGCACCAACCACCAGGTACACACACACACACTCACACACACACACAACCTCAACGGCCTGTACGGCACCAACACCAACCACCAGGTACACACACACACACACACACACGATTGTTCATCTCATTGCACAGGCCAATCACAAGCTCTCATCAGATGATCTTCATGTGGGTTAGAATATAAGATTTGCTAGAGTTCGAGTAAATGTTCATGTTATATTCGTGACTTAATAAAATGTATGTTTATGATTTACACCTGTAATACAGATCTTGCTACAATTATTTTAATTTTCTCTTAAATATGGTTTAACCACACGAGATGTTCAACATGTGTAGCAACTCATAATGTAAAAACTGCTCATAATGTAATTTTCTCAAACGTAATAAAATCTTGAGCTCATGATGCAATAACATTGAGATATGAAGTGTGTGTGTTCCTCAGGGAGTGATCTGGACCGAGTGGAAAGGCAAGGACTTCTCCATTCCCTTCACTGAGATGAAGTTCCGCCCGTCTTCCCTCCGGCCCTGATCCCTGCAGTGAGGACACACTCCTCACGGACACACTCGCTGGAGAGCCTCATTACTGCACGTATATCCTCGGCCTCTCACACACACACACACACACGCGAGGCTGGTTATGCCTGTATACTGAACTGTACAGAAGGTGTGTGTGTGTGTGACGCTGCATCCGCTGCGGAGTCTCTTATATCCGCTTCATCAGGAGTGTCTGTATTCATAGTGCATTGTATGTATCATATTTCAGTGTGATCAGAATGATTTTATGAAAGCTGTACATGAGTGTGTTACTGTTCTTGATATAGTTTTGCCAATAAATTCTCATCAGAGAACAGTATTTTAATAAAGTGTGAGGATTATTAGTCAAACGTCTACAGTACACCGACAGACAAAAGTCTGAATGTTTCTGAGGATTTATGATCAACACACAGTTATGATTATTATCAGTGTTGGAACCGGTTCAGGTCAGGCGATCAGGCATTACATTATGACTAATATTATGTTGTTCCCCGAGGCATGGACTAGAACTACAGACACACACACACGTTCAGTCTCAGCTGAGAACCTCTTCTCTGAAGTTTAGCTCTTTAATGCCATCGTGGAACTCTTGATTCTCTATCAACTGAATAAAGGCCTGAGACACAGATCTTAAATATTAATGACATTTGAATGCCTGTCATAACACACGCTCTTCTCTTGAGTCCAGCTGCTGCTGGTCAGTTATGAGTCTTCAAATGGTCAGTGTGACGCTCCAGGATCCCAACCCTCCTGAAACACGGGAAACTGGTGTGATGTGTAAAAAACCATTCGCTCTTCCCCAGGTTCAATCTTTATTTGCAGTCGATATAAACATGTGTTAGTGTGCCAGCTGAAGGAGTCGCTCCTCCGAGGTTTATCCGCGTCTACATTGGGATTTTTCCCGCCGCTGTTCTTGAAGAGTGAACGCAATAAAAATGTAATGTTGCCTTTAAAAGCTGCAGGTTCACTTCCCCTGGGTAACAAATGGCCATTTGAACACCTGTACAATCACATGATCAGTTTATTGAACGGTAATCGATCCCGATTCAGATCTCAGACAGGAATGAGGCGTCCGTCTTCAGAAGTCCTTATAATGCAGAAGCCTGGAGACAAGAGACGACAAGCTTTACACACACACACACACACACCAGTGTAAAATCAGATTTCATAATAGGCCTTTATCACACTTCCTGTTTCCGGTAAGGTAAGCAGTGGCCGCTACTTCTGGTCCCATCGCAGAACTATAACGTCTGAACCTTCACGCAGGTGTTTACTAAATAATGACATCCTCACCTCAGATGTGACCGTTTCCTGACACTAAAAGCATGGGGACACTGATATGGCAGGATGAAGGTAATAATACGCTAGTGAGTGAGTGAGTGAGTGTGTGAGTGTGTGAGTGAGTGAGTGAGTGAGTGAGTGAGTGAGTGAGTGAGTGAGTGAGTGAGTGTGTGAGTGAGTGAGTGTGAGTGAGTGAGTGAGTGAGTGAGTGAGTGAGTGAGTGAGTGTGAGTGAGTGAGTGAGTGAGTGAGTGAGTGAGTGTGAGTGAGTGAGTGAGTGAGTGAGTGAGTGTGAGTGAGTGAGTGAGTGAGTGAGTGTGAGTGAGTGTGAGTGAGTGAGTGAGTGAGTGAGTGAGTGAGTGTGAGTGAGTGAGTGAGTGAGTGAGTGAGTGAGTGAGTGAGTGAGTGTGAGTGAGTGAGTGAGTGAGTGTGAGTGAGTGAGTGAGTGAGTGAGTGAGTGAGTGAGTGTGAGTGAGTGAGTGAGTGAGTGAGTGAGTGAGTGTGTGAGTGAGTGAGTGTGAGTGAGTGAGTGAGTGAGTGAGTGAGTGAGTGAGTGAGTGTGAGTGAGTGAGTGAGTGAGTGAGTGAGTGAGTGAGTGAGTGAGTGAGTGAGTGAGTGAGTGAGTGAGTGAGTGAGTGAGTGAGTGAGTGAGTGTGAGTGAGTGAGTGAGTGAGTGAGTGAGTGTGAGTGAGTGAGTGAGTGAGTGAGTGAGTGAGTGAGTGAGTGTGAGTGAGTGAGTGAGTGAGTGTGAGTGAGTGAGTGAGTGAGTGAGTGAGTGAGTGAGTGTGAGTGAGTGAGTGAGTGAGTGAGTGAGTGAGTGTGTGAGTGAGTGAGTGAGTGTGAGTGAGTGAGTGAGTGAGTGAGTGAGTGAGTGAGTGAGTGTGAGTGAGTGAGTGAGTGAGTGAGTGAGTGAGTGTGAGTGAGTGAGTGAGTGAGTGAGTGAGTGTGAGTGAGTGAGTGAGTGAGTGAGTGTGAGTGAGTGAGTGAGTGTGAGTGAGTGAGTGTGAGTGAGTGAGTGAGTGAGTGAGTGAGTGTGTGAGTGAGTGAGTGAGTGAGTGAGTGAGTGAGTGAGTGAGTGAGTGAGTGAGTGAGTGTGAGTGAGTGAGTGAGTGAGTGAGTGAGTGAGTGAGTGAGTGAGTGTGTGAGTGTGTGTGTGAGTGAGTGAGTGAGTGAGTGAGTGTGTGTGTGTGTGTGTGTGTGTGTGTGTGTGTTGTAGGCTATGCATTTCCAAACTGAGGATGTTCACGGTCTCATATCGTCAGGCTGCTGAAACCTTCCCATCCGAATGTGCATTCTGAATAATAAATATATCTCTAACCCGCCGTCTTCTCATCAATAGTGCTTCTCTTACTAATCATATTTCATATCTGTTGAATTTACATGTTTAAATGGATTTGACTGATAAACATTAGGGATGCATGATATATCGGCAACATATCGTCATCGGCCGATAAATGATTATTTTTGATGTTATCGGTCCGATAAGAACATGTGAGCGATATATTCGAGCCGATAGATGATGTGTTATTTCCTTCAGCTGAGACAGACGCTGTCCTCCATGATGGGTTTGGATTGCTCTAAATATGATTGGAATCACTTCGAAAAGGAAAATACAGTTACGTGCAACATATGCAGCGCAAGTCTAATATAATCTACATAAAATGATAATGAGAATACGGATGTAAGAGTGTGTGTGTTCAGAGTGTTTGTTGAGGGAAGAGCGCGCCCACGGAGTTACACCTTCATGACGAGCACAGTCTAGTTCGCTTGTGCATTCACAGCCTTCTGTGCCATTGTAAGTTGTAATATTATATTTATTATTATTCTGTGTATGTAATATTATATTTATTATTATTCTGTGTGTGTAATCTCATATAGGATGCGTTTGGTTGAGTGGGTAACGATGCAGTAAAGCACTTCAGCGGTCTGTAGCTTCAGCGCTCATTTCACACAGAAATGCACAGCATTAATAACCACTGGGCCTGTCCTGTTCATAACACTGATGAGAATATTCCTGTTATTAACGCTGTGAGCTCTCTGGGTTTAGTTGTGTTTCAGCGTCCACAACGCATTCTGACCAGCACAGTCAAGTTCGCTTGTGCATTCGCCTCATTTTAAGCATATGTAAGTCGTAATATTACGTTTTTGTAGTATAAGCATGTGATTAATGTCATATAGGATGCGTTTGGTTGAGTCAGTGACCCGCAGCGCTTCATTGAACCGCTGATCATCTTCATCTTCAGCTCTCAGACAGGGGAAGAGCATCCGCAGGAGTTATACGCCTTCACCTGTGCGTGATTGTGCTAATATAAGTTGTAATATTATATTTATTTAGTATAAATATCTGATTGTTCTCATATATGATGCGTTTAGTTGTTGATTAACCTTCTAAGCGCTTCAGTTTACGGTTGTTCGTTCTCTCCAGCTTCAGCTCTCACACAGCAGCATTATTCCTCATACACTAGACTAATATTAAAGATGTTTACTATTACTGGAATATTACACATATTTTTCAAAAACACAGAAGCATTATTTTTTATAACTAGCACTTTTATTGTTCTCGTATCATTTCCATCAACAATACGGTTTGATTAAACCATTTCCTGATTGTGTGTGCGGAGGTTATTTCATGCTCTTCTGATTCTTTATTATGCAGCCTCAGTGATGCTGTCCAATAACGCGTTTGCATTATTTAGGTATTATTTTTACTTTTTTAGGCAATATAACTTTTGGTAACATTTTACAAATAAGGTCTCATTTATTAATGCATTAACTAACACGAACAAACAGAGAGCAATAACCTTTGCTAATGTTAGTAATGAAATGTGTGTGTTTATTAGCAGTCCATTCACAGCGCAGAGCTAATGCTAACACACACACTCTGGGTCTGAATATGTTGAGATTAACATGATCTAAGATGAATAAATCCTGTTGAAGTGTTTCATTCATTGTTGGTTAACTAATACTGACAAAAATTAAACCTTATTGTAAAGTGTTAACATTATTTTTATATAAAGTAAGTTGTCCACAGGAGTGTAAGATTAATGTGAGGCGGTGAGGAATCTCACACTGGGTCTAATGGGCGACTGGAGTGTGTGGGTCTGATTTATGTGGAAGTGTTTGGGACATTAGGGCTTTAAATGCTGAGCCTTTTGTTTTTGTAATCAGGCTCTCAGAGTTTATTAACATTTGTATTTAGATTTATCGGCCAATATATCGGTTATCGGCTTTCAAATATAAAGAATTATCGGTCATAAATGTTCATATCGGCGCATCCCTAAATAAACACACTCTTAGGAAAGTTAACGATGGTTTTATTATAGTAAGAATGGGTTTTTTTCGTGGATTGACTACCATTTGTATTAGTTTTACTACAAATACCATGATTAAACTACAATAACTGTTTCTTTTATTTGTAATATAACCATGTTTCATTTCCATGACAGTATTGAATAGATGAATGAGCGCGCGCTAACTGCCTTAAAGGACGTTGACGATGTTAAACATTAAACAGTGATACGTTAACAGTGTGAGTTACGTATCCTGCAGGCTACAGTGAAATGATTGTCAATGAAAAATGACTAAAGCATTTAATAGAGATAAATATGTTGATTGAGATCTTATTGGTCAGGTCTCACACACACTTTAGACGAGCACTGACACCGTGTGGTGAAATAATCACGCATGTTTACGACCCTCGGCTTATGTTGGATTAAAAAATCCTGTACACAGTAATGATCAGTTTCTCCGGTCTCTGAAACCGTCCTCCAGACGCTTATGTTAAGTGCTGTTGTTCAGCTGGGGATTGAAAACATTCCTAACCGGAAGAATCAGCGCTCGGCTCCGACGCGCTTCAATCCCTCTGTGATAAAGGCCTATTCACACGAGTTCTCCAAACGAGCCCACGCATCTGTAACGGATCTCAGAAACCGCTTTAGAGCAGAATCACACAATCCTCAGTTTATGTTTGAAGAATTTCTAAATACAAAACTCTCTCCTGACCGCTGAGCGGAGAGATGACCGCAGTGGCACACGCGTGTGCCGTACCTGAAGAGCAGCGCCTGGCCTTTATTATTGGCCACTGAGTAGAATCCGCTCCGCGGGGAGAAATCCAGACTCCGGCTCTGGAAGAGGGTCTTCTTGTTGAATTGGGGGAAATTGGAGAACACTGTGAAACTTGGAAGGTGGACCTAAAAGAGAAAAATGACAATTATTTTGCAGCTAAACATCCCAAAAAGACCATCTACCCACCACTGTGGTCATACATGAAGAATGACCTTCAGCTCCTCTTCATCTTCATCAGAATGTCAGTGATTTGGACTCATAATTGCCGCAGGTTTAGCCGCACCGCTGATCTATCAGTGACTGCATCAGGCGCTGAAGCCACAGGAAGTGCTCGAGCGGCCATCTTACTCTCCCCTACCAGCAGAGGGCATCTCTGACACACAGCCACAACACTGAGCGAATGTCACACAGGATCAGCTTCACCATACGTGTGTGCATTAATAATTACTCAGGCGTTATCTGTAATCTTCTCGGAGAGGATGGTACTGAGATGGTTAATGTGGGCGTGTCACAAACACATTTCTTTATGGAGGAAACGTCTGTGTTTAGCTGCAGAAATGGATTTGAATAGCTTATGCAATATTAATACAAGCCTCTATATCGCACTATTCTATTGCAATTCAAAGTTTGCCGTCATCTCAGAAATAAAGCAGATGTGTGTATTCCATTTCAGACTCTTAGAGACCGTTTACATATGAGTCTCCATATATTCCAAGTGTTATGTGAGTGTAAGTATTTCATTAAATAATTCAAAATGCATGTGGTTAACGAAATCATTGTTGGAACATTTGCAGTTAGCGACTGTATGAACAACAACAGCACAGCACACACAGCAACACAACAGCGGCTTCAGCTGTAGGGCGGACGAGACACTGTGAGCTGATGTTCTCTACTGTAATGAATATGAACGGCACTTTTTAACCCTTAAATGCACACCGCAGGTCTTTAGCGACCCGAGACGTCATTCATAGCCTCCTCCTCCTCCTCATTCTTTTTTTTAAGTTAGACATGAACCTTCTTAGTATTCCTCAATCAATCCATTTTAAACAATATAACAAGAAAAAATTATAAAATTATAACTGAATGCCTGTTTTTCCACTAGTTTTTTGTCAAAATTGTAAAGGGTCGCTAACGACCCGAGGCGTGTACGATTGTACGCATTATTTTATCTGCACAATAATAAATAAATCTATAATGACGAAATGAGTGCAATTGACCTTTATTCCACAAGGTGGCGATGTCTGATACACACTGATGAAGTGATGTTTCACTCATTTACCTCAGACAGAAAACGAAACAATAATATACAAATAATCTGCAGAACTTCAGAGACACTGAACGCAATCAAATATTAGTGTCATATTAGAGAAGGAAGCCGTCAGTGATCAAAAAAGTTATTTTGAAGACGTTGAAAATGAGTTTTGAGGATTCGCGTGAGATGGCGAACATGAGGGAAATACTGAATGTACTGGGAAATGAGTTCTGATGATGATGATGATGATGGTATAAAACATCTGCTCAAACTGAACCCTTCCAAGCTCCAAAAGGGAACGAAATATGTTTTATTTCATTCTTCTGTAATTGTTACTCAAAGATCAGGAGTTTTATATATTATCGCGACAGGTATAGATCTAGATCCGGGTCGCTGAAGACCCCAATATGGAGGAATGTTTGGCGAAACAGTCGCGCATTTAAGGGTTAATCCGCTGGGGAAGTTCCTGACTAAACGAATGACCGTTTCCCTGCTCAGGACGTTTGTGCTGTAAGAATGAACAGAGACTTCAGATAGAGAAGAGGAGGAGATGTGAGGAGAGGAGAGGAGATGTGAGGAGAGGAGAGGAGATGTGAGGAGAGGAGAGGAGATGTGAGGAGAGGAGAGATGTGAGGAGGAGAGGAGATGTGAGGAGAGGAGATGTGAGGAGAGGAGATGTGAGGAGAGGAGATGTGAGGAGAGGAGATGTGAGGAGAGGAGATGTGAGGAGAGGAGATGTGAGGAGAGGAGAGGAGATGTGAGGAGAGGAGATGTGAGGAGAGGAGATGTGAGGAGAGGAGATGTGAGGAGAGGAGATGTGAGGAGAGGAGATGTGAGGAGAGGAGAGGAGATGTGAGGAGAGGAGATGTGAGGAGAGGAGATGTGAGGAGAGGAGATGTGAGGAGAGGAGATGTGAGGAGAGGAGATGTGAGGAGAGGAGATGTGAGGAGAGGAGATGTGAGGAGAGGAGAGGAGATGTGAGGAGAGGAGATGTGAGGAGAGGAGAGGAGATGTGAGGAGAGGAGATGTGAGGAGAGGAGATGTGAGGAGAGGAGATGTGAGGAGAGGAGATGTGAGGAGAGGAGATGTGAGGAGAGGAGAGGAGATGTGAGGAGAGGAGATGTGAGGAGAGGAGATGTGAGGAGAGGAGATGTGAGGAGAGGAGATGTGAGGAGAGGAGATGTGAGGAGAGGAGATGTGAGGAGAGGAGAGGAGATGTGAGGAGAGGAGATGTGAGGAGAGGAGAGGAGATGTGAGGAGAGGAGATGTGAGGAGAGGAGAGGAGATGTGAGGAGAGGAGATGTGAGGAGAGGAGAGGAGATGTGAGGAGAGGAGATGTGAGGAGAGGAGATGTGAGGAGAGGAGATGTGAGGAGAGGAGATGTGAGGAGAGGAGATGTGAGGAGAGGAGAGGAGAGGAGATGTGAGGAGAGGAGATGTGAGGAGAGGAGATGTGAGGACAGGAGATGTGAGGAGAGGAGAGGAGATGTGAGGAGAGGAGATGTGAGGAGAGGAGATGTGAAGAGGAGATGTGAGGAGAGGAGATGTGAGGAGAGGAGATGTGAGGAGAGGAGATGTGAGGAGAGGAGATGTGAGGAGATGTGAGGAGAGGAGATGTGAGGAGAGGAGATGTGAGGAGAGGAGATGTGAGGAGAGGAGATGTGAGGAGAGGAGATGTGAGGAGAGGAGATGTGAGGAGAGGAGAGGAGATGTGAGGAGATGTGAGGAGAGGAGATGTGAGGAGAGGAGATGTGAGGACAGGAGATGTGAGGAGAGGAGAGGAGATGTGAGGAGAGGAGATGTGAGGAGAGGAGATGTGAAGAGGAGATGTGAGGAGAGGAGATGTGAGGAGAGGAGATGTGAGGAGAGGAGATGTGAGGAGAGGAGATGTGAGGAGAGGAGATGTGAGGAGAGGAGAGGAGATGTGAGGAGAGGAGATGTGAGGAGAGGAGATGTGAAGAGGAGATGTGAGGAGAGGAGATGTGAGGAGAGAAGATGTGAGGAGAGGAGAGGAGATGTGAGGAGAGGAGATGTGAGGAGAGGAGATGTGAGGAGAGGAGATGTGAGGAGAGGAGAGGAGATGTGAGGAGAGGAGATGTGAGGAGAGGAGAGGAGATGTGAGGAGAGGAGATGTGAGGAGAGGAGATGTGAAGAGGAGATGTGAGGAGAGGAGATGTGAGGAGAGAAGATGTGAGGAGAGGAGAGGAGATGTGAGGAGAGGAGATGTGAGGAGAGGAGATGTGAAGAGGAGATGTGAGGAGAGGAGATGTGAGGAGAGAAGATGTGAGGAGAGGAGATGTGAGGAGAGGAGATGTGAGGAGAGGAGATGTGAGGAGAGGAGATGTGAGGAGAGGAGATGTGAGGAGAGGAGATGTGAAGAGGAGATGTGAGGAGAGGAGATGTGAGGAGAGAAGATGTGAGGAGAGGAGAGG
This sequence comes from Romanogobio albipinnatus, assembly GCA_023566225.1. NCBI lineage: Eukaryota > Metazoa > Chordata > Actinopteri > Cypriniformes > Gobionidae > Romanogobio > Romanogobio albipinnatus. The sequence continues at coordinate 347,062 of CM042261.1, read as the reverse complement.
AGATGTGAGGAGAGGAGATGTGAGGAGAGGAGATGTGAAGAGGAGATGTGAGGAGAGGAGATGTGAGGAGAGAAGATGTGAGGAGAGGAGATGTGAAGAGGAGATGTGAGGAGAGGAGATGTGAGGAGAGAAGATGTGAGGAGAGGAGATGTGAGGAGAGGAGATGTGAGGAGAGGAGATGTGGGGAGAGGAGATGTGAGGAGAGGAGATGTGAGGAGAGGAGATGTGAGGAGAGGAGATGTGAGGAGAGGAGATGTGAGGAGAGGAGATGTGAGGAGAGGAGATGTGAGGAGAGGAGATGTGAGGAGAGGAGATGTGAGGAGAGGAGATGTGAGGAGAGGAGATGTGAGGAGAGGAGATGTGAGGAGAGGAGATGTGAGGAGAGGAGATGTGAGGAGAGGAGATGTGAGGAGAGGAGAGGAGATGTGAGGAGAGGAGAGGAGATGTGAGGAGAGGAGATGTGAGGACAGGAGATGTGAGGAGAGGAGAGGAGATGTGAGGAGAGGAGATGTGAGGAGAGGAGATGTGAAGAGGAGATGTGAGGAGAGGAGATGTGAGGAGAGGAGATGTGAGGAGAGGAGATGTGAGGAGAGGAGATGTGAGGAGAGGAGATGTGAGGAGAGGAGATGTGAGGAGAGGAGATGTGAGGACAGGAGATGTGAGGAGAGGAGAGGAGATGTGAGGAGAGGAGATGTGAGGAGAGGAGATGTGAAGAGGAGATGTGAGGAGAGGAGATGTGAGGAGAGGAGATGTGAGGAGAGAAGATGTGAGGAGAGGAGATGTGAGGAGAGGAGATGTGAGGAGAGGAGATGTGGGGAGAGGAGATGTGAGGAGAGGAGATGTGAGGAGAGGAGATGTGAGGAGAGGAGATGTGAGGAGAGGAGATGTGAGGAGAGGAGATGTGAGGAGAGGAGATGTGAGGAGAGGAGATGTGAGGAGAGGAGATGTGGGGAGAGGAGATGTGAGGAGAGGAGATGTGAGGAGAGGAGATGTGAGGAGAGGAGATGTGAGGAGAGGAGATGTGAGGAGAGGAGAGGAGATGTGAGGAGAGGAGATGTGAGGAGAGGAGATGTGAGGAGAGGAGATGTGAGGAGAGGAGATGTGAGGAGAGGAGATGTGAGGAGAGGAGATGTGAGGAGAGGAGATGTGAGGAGAGGAGATGTGAGGAGAGGAGATGTGAGGAGAGGAGATGAGATGTGAGGAGAGGAGATGTGAGGAGAGGAGAGGAGATGTGAGGAGAGGAGAGGAGATGTGAGGAGAGGAGAGGAGATGTGAGGAGAGGAGAGATGTGAGGAGGAGAGGAGATGTGAGGAGAGGAGATGTGAGGAGAGGAGATGTGAGGACAGGAGATGTGAGGAGAGGAGAGGAGATGTGAGGAGAGGAGATGTGAGGAGAGGAGATGTGAAGAGGAGATGTGAGGAGAGGAGATGTGAGGAGAGGAGATGTGAGGAGAGGAGATGTGAGGAGAGGAGATGTGAGGAGAGGAGATGTGAGGAGAGGAGAGGAGATGTGAGGAGAGGAGATGTGAGGACAGGAGATGTGAGGAGAGGAGAGGAGATGTGAGGAGAGGAGATGTGAAGAGGAGATGTGAGGAGAGGAGATGTGAGGAGAGGAGATGTGAGGAGAGGAGATGTGAGGAGAGGAGAGGAGATGTGAGGAGAAGGAGAGGAGATGTGAGGAGAGGAGAGGAGATGTGAGGAGAGGAGATGTGAGGAGAGGAGATGTGAGGAGAGGAGATGTGAGGAGAGGAGAGAGGAGATGTGAGGACGAGGAGATGTGAGGAGAGGAGATGTGAGGAGAGGAGATGTGAGAGAGGAGAGGAGATGTGAGGAGAGGAGATGTGAGGAGAGGAGATGTGAAGAGGAGATGTGAGGAGAGGAGATGTGAGGAGAGGAGATGTGAGGAGAGGAGATGTGAGGAGAGGAGATGTGAGGAGAGGAGATGTGAGGAGAGGAGATGTGAGGACAGGAGATGTGAGGAGAGGAGAGGAGATGTGAGGAGAGGAGATGTGAAGAGGAGATGTGAGGAGAGGAGATGTGAGGAGAGGAGATGTGAGGAGAGAAGATGTGAGGAGAGGAGATGTGAGGAGAGGAGATGTGAGGAGAGGAGATGTGAGGAGAGGAGATGTGAGGAGAGGAGATGTGAGGAGAGGAGATGTGAGGAGAGGAGATGTGAGGAGAGGAGATGTGAGGAGAGGAGATGTGAGGAGAGGAGAGGAGATGTGAGGAGAGGAGATGTGAGGAGAGGAGATGTGAGGAGAGGAGATGTGAGGAGAGGAGATGTGAGGAGAGGAGATGTGAGGAGAGGAGATGTGAGGAGAGGAGATGTGAGGAGAGGAGATGTGAGGAGAGGAGATGTGAGGAGAGGAGAGGAGATGTGAGGAGAGGAGATGTGAGGAGAGGAGATGTGAGGAGAGGAGATGTGAGGAGAGGAGATGTGAGGAGAGGAGATGTGAGGAGAGGAGATGTGAGGAGAGGAGATGTGAGGAGAGGAGATGTGAGGAGAGGAGAGGAGATGTGAGGAGAGGAGAGGAGATGTGAGGAGAGGGAGATGTGAGGAGGAGAGGAGATGTGAGGAGGAGAGGAGATGTGAGGAGAGGAGATGTGAGGAGAGGAGATGTGAGGAGAGGAGATGTGAGGAGAGGAGATGTGAGGAGAGGAGAGGAGATGTGAGGAGAGGAGATGTGAGGAGAGGAGATGTGAGAGGAGATGTGAGGAGAGGAGATGTGAGGAGAGGAGATGTGAGGAGAGAGATGTGAGGAGAGGAGATGTGAGGAGAGGAGATGTGAGGAGAGGAGATGTGGAGGAGAGGAGATGTGAGGAGAGGAGATGTGAGGAGAGGAGATGTGAGGAGAGGAGATGTGAGGAGAGGAGATGTGAGGAGAGGAGATGTGAGGAGAGGAGATGTGAGGAGAGGAGATGTGAGGAGAGGAGATGTGAGGAGAGGAGATGTGGGGAGAGGAGATGTGAGGAGAGGAGATGTGAGGAGAGGAGATGTGTGAGGAGGGAGATGTGAGGAGAGGAGATGTGAGGAGAGGAGATGTGAGGAGATGTGAGGAGAGGAGATGTGAGGAGAGGAGATGTGAGGAGAGGAGATGTGAGGAGATGTGAGGAGAGGAGATGTGTGAGGAGGAGATGTGAGGAGAGGAGATGTGAGAAGGAGAGGTGAGGAGAGGAGATGTGAGGAGAGGAGATGTGAGGAGAGGAGATGTGAGGAGGAGATGTGAGGAGAGGAGATGTGAGGAGGGGAGATGTGAGGAGGAGATGTGAGGAGGAGATGTGAGGAGAGGAGATGTGAGGAGAGGAGATGTGAGGAGAGGAGATGTGAGGAGGGGAGATGTGAGGAGGGGAGATGTGAGGAGAGGAGATGTGAGGAGGAGATGTGAGGAGGGGAGATGTGAGGAGGGGAGATGTGAGGAGGGGAGATGTGAGGAGGGGAGATGTGAGGAGAGGAGATGTGAGGAGGAGATGTGAGGAGGGGAGATGTGAGGAGAGGAGATGTGAGGAGAGAAGATGTGAGGAGAGGAGATGTGAGGAGGGGAGATGTGAGGAGGGGAGATGTGAGGAGAGGAGATGTGAGGAGGAGATGTGAGGAGGGGAGATGTGAGGAGAGGAGATGTGAGGAGGAGATGTGAGGAGATGTGAGGAGGGGAGATGTGAGGAGAGGAGATGTGAGGAGAGGAGATGTGAGGAGGAGATGTGGGGAGAGGAGATGTGAGGAGAGGAGATGTGAGGAGAGGAGATGTGAGGAGAGGAGATGTGGGGAGAGGAGATGTGAGGAGAGGAGATGTGGGGAGAGGAGATGTGGGGAGAGGAGATGTGAGGAGGAGATGTGGGGAGAGGAGATGTGAGGAGAGGAGATGTGGGGAGAGGAGATGTGGGGAGAGGAGATGTGAGGAGAGGAGATGTGAGGAGAGGAGATGTGAGGAGGAGATGTGAGGAGAGGAGATGTGAGGAGAGGAGATGTGAGGAGAGGAGATGTGAGGAGAGGAGATGTGAGGAGAGGAGATGTGAGGAGGGGAGATGTGAGGAGAGGAGATGTGAGGAGAGGAGATGTGAGGAGAGGAGATGTGAGGAGAGGAGAGGAGATGTGAGGAGAGGAGAGGAGATGTGAGGAGAGGAGATGTGAGGAGAGGAGATGTGAGGAGAGGAGATGTTTTCTCAGTAATATAATTTCATGTCCCGTTCACTCAACAGAACGCGCGAGCTCAGGGAGCACCAACACTTTATGACGTCATGATCAATCCAGTCCTTTACAGATCAGCTGATCTACACGAGACGCAATCCGGTCAAACAGAATTACTGGATGAATTTGTCAAATTTTGGATGAATAAATCATATGGCCTCGTGTCTGTGAATTTTAAACCGCAATAAGAGCGTATGAATATGAATCCCGCATGTTCTGTGTGAATGTAAATCATATGCAATCACTCATATTATTCTGATTTGATCATATGCACATCACGCACCAGCCGGTTGGCCTCGTCCTCCATTCGTGATGCGATGGCCAGGATCTCGTCGCTGTGGTTGAAGCCCAGAGAGGTCACAGGGGTCAGCAGGTTCATGACGGACTTCAGCGGTTTGGGCTCCGCCTCCAGCAGACAGTCCTGCTGTGAGTAGATGTTCACCACCCCGGCCTGAGAGCTGCAGATCAGAGTAAAGCACACGGCTCACCCAGCAGCCCTCGCTGATGATGATGATGATGTCACGGGTGTGTTGCTTCAGGAGACTCACCCACAGGCCAGATACGAGCCGCCCCTGGACAGCGCGAGCGCCGTTCCTCGGACACAGCCGTCGTCTGCAAACCTCTTCAGACATCTGCTGCTCCGAACGTCCCAGACAAACACCTCGCCTTCCTCTGACACACACACACACACACACACACACACACACGGCCATCAGTACTCATCCAAACCAGTGATCCGTTACGCACTAGAGTCCCGACATGAGGACGGGATCCTGACACTCACCGGAGTTGGCGAAGATCTTGCTGCCATCTGTGGTGAAAGCGGCTGCGCACACCTTCCCGTTCATCTTCACACTGCGAACCACTTCTCTGGACTGAAGACACACACACACACACACACACACACACACACACACACACACACACGTCAAGTCAGCTTTATTTATATAGCGCTTTTAACAATGCAGATTGTTTCAAAGCAGCTTCACAGGAAAATAATGATCATACGGTGTCAGTGTGGGCTTTAGATCAGTAATTTAGTTTAATAATTAGATTTATTTGGATATTTAGTTGCACATGTAGTGTCCCCATCTGAGCACGCCGAGCCAGAGGCAACATTTATTGTACAAAAAACTCTATTTAACAAATAGTAAAAACAGGTGAGGCAGAACAAGGAAAAAAAGAGCTCATTTAAGCTTAAATATTTATTTTCAACACTAAAATAATTACACTATTGCAAAGAGTAGCAAGCAGCATAATAAAGTGCACACTGTCCGTACTATACTTCATTTGAAAAGTAACCAACTATTGACATCCTAGTGATGTAATGCTTCAGTGCACTTAACCTCTGAGCAACACCAGCGGGACTCAGGAGAAATCTCCCACTGCTCCTCGTGACACTTCTGTCTTCAGACCTTTTGCCATCGTGTCAATTCCACGAGGGAGAGCAGGACAGTTTGAAGACGGTGAGTGCATGCTCTCTCCGCTCGTTCTCTCAGAAACACATGACCAGCGGTCACCAGCGCACCAGCGGTCAGCAGCCGTTTCTACAGCACGCACTGATCCAAGGCTTCAGCTGATTAAAACTCACTTTGGCGGCTGCCAAACGCAATATGTGTGGCGGCCGGTGTTGATTCTGTGGCACATCGCCGCAAATTAGTCTATGTTTTGGAAACACTGCACACACACACACACACACACACACACACACACACCCCGCGCGTCCAAACCGCAGCCAGGTGGTCGCTGAATAAAACTCCCATAAATCCCACAGAACAACGTCTGCATTACTCCTATGGCCAGTGTTCCACAGCGGAGCTACTTGCAGCTCCTAAACACAACGGGGAGCAGTTTTATAGACGAGGCTTTCAGCGTTTGAGTTTGAGTTTTCCATTTGGACGCACAAACTTGCTGAGCTATGGCTGCAAGCACATATAGAGCAACGTGTTTCCACTTCCAAAGCGTGTGGCAATATTTCAACAGTCAAACGATGCTTTGGAAGTTTAAAACGGATCGTTGTCTTGATGGGAAGACTCCAGCTCTGCTAGAGGGGCGGGGCCAGCACAGAGCTGCCCTGTGGACGCCTGTCTGTAAATAATGCCGGGAAATATCGGCGATTCACGTAAAAAACGCAAATATCGGCCGAACACTCGCATGAGCACCTGTAGGAGATAAAAGCGCTGAGCTTAATTCTCTCTCTGTTGTGTGTGCTCAGCATTAGTCTCGTGAAGTCGTCTGTGTTAACTGTTCGCGCAGCGGGTTGATCAATTATATCAACATTTACTTAACCATTCATTCACTAATAAACATCGAAGAAAACAACTCTATGGATATGAATTATTTATCATCTCCGCGAACGATGGCAGTTTGAGTAGTTCTGTGTAAATGTAAATAAACATCAGTTTGTCAGCAGATATTTCATAACCCAGATTCTGACACAACATGCCATTTGAGAAATGCAATAAAATACGATGTTCTGTTATATTCCAATATTCCAGAGAATATTATTCTTCACTCTTTAACCTTTTAAACGGTTTATAAATCTGAGACTGTGTTCTACAGCCCAGTTCTGCTCAACTGGAGCATTACGCCACACTACACAGCAATGCTAGCTTTTGCTTTTTAATTGGTTAGAATTACTTTTATTTGCTTTATTCATTTTTCCTTTTTCCCACCTAATCGAAGATTTTATTTTTTAAACAGAAACACTTTTGGACTTTATTGCTGTAAAATAAGATTAGTTTTGTTGTCTATGTAAGGAGGGACTAACACAAGAATAACAGTAAATAAATATCGGTTCTGTATTTCGGTTCTCAGTGATGGGTCGCTCACTAATCATCATCATCATCACAGGCTCTGAAACACAGGGCGCTGGACGCTAATGTTGGACTTCAGTGGGTTTAGCAGTGCTAGCGGTTTGACACAGCTCAGATAAGTCTATATTAACTAGACCGTCTGACTCTGGGTCAGTGGAGTGGCGTCTGTAAGGTGAGCTGTACCTTTGTGGTCATGAGGTGGAGAGCCCCTGAGGAACCGGAGAGGAGAAGGAACTTTCCATCTGGAGAAACCTGGAAGTCCGACACACTCTGCTCATTCAGCCCTGAGCCAAACATTCACACACACGAGATTAGAGTCCGCTCGCGTTCCACACACACACACACACACCATCAGCTCAAGCGGTTCCTCACCTCGGACGAGAGTCACGGGGAGGATCTTGCCTTCCATCATATCATAGATGTAGAAGAGCTTGTTCTTGAATCCAGTTGCCACAATATATTCCCCATCAGAGCTGAAGGAAGCCATCTTTACTGGGAAGTTCTGTAGATGGATGGTCTGGATCTTTGGGTTGCTCTTGCCATCAACCTGTAAAGAGTGAACGTCAAGGTTACGTTATGCAGTGAAGGTCATTCATAACTCATGTTCTGAAGTTGACTGGTGACCAGTGAAGACCAGTAATGAACGGTAATGACTGGAAATTACCAGTAATGATCAGTGATGACCAGTAATGACCAGTGATGACCAGTGATGACCAGTAATGACCAGTGATGACCAGTGATGACCGGTGATGACCAGTGATGACTGGTAATGATCAGTGATGATGACCAGTAATGACCAGTAATGGCCGGTAATGACCAGTAATGACTGGTAATGATCAGTGATGATGACCAGTAATGGCCGGTAATGACCAGTAATGACTGGTAATGATCAGTGATGATGACCAGTAATGACTGGTAATGATCAGTGATGATGACCAGTAATGACCAGTGATGACCAGTAATGACCAGTGATGACCAGTAATGACCAGTAATGGCCGGTAATGACCAGTGATGACTGGTAATGACCAGTGATGATGACCAGTAATGACCAGTGATGACCAGTGATGACCAGTAATGACCAGTAAGTGCCGGTAATGATCAGTGATGACTGGTAATGATCAGTGATGACCAGTAATGACCAGTAATGGCCGGTAATGACTGGTAATGATCAGTGATGATGACCAGTAATGACCAGTGATGACCAGTGATGACTGGTAATGATCAGTGATGATGACCAGTAATGACCAGTGATGACCAGTAATGACCAGTGATGACTGGTAATGATCAGTGATGATGACCAGTAATGACCAGTGATGACCAGTAATGACCAGTGATGACTGGTAATGATCAGTGATGATGACCAGTAATGACCAGTGATGACCAGTAATGACCAGTGATGACCAGTGATGACCAGTAATGACCAGTAATGACCAGTAATGGCCGGTAATGATCAGTGATGACCGGTAATGATCAGTGATGATGACCAGTAATGACCAGTAATGGCCGGTAATGATCAGTGATGACCGGTAATGATCAGTGATGATGACCAGTAATGACCAGTAATGGCCGGTAATGATCAGTGATGACCGGTAATGATCAGTGATGATGACCAGTAATGACCAGTAATGGCCGGTAATGACTGGTAATGATCAGTGATGACCAGTAATGACCAGTGATGACTGGTAATGATCAGTGATGATGACCAGTAATGACCAGTGATGACCAGTAATGACCGGTGATCAGTGATGACCAGTGATGACCGGTAATGAGCAGTGATGATGACCAGAGGTTTAACAGCTGACCTGAAAGAGTGATATGGAGTGATCCAGAGCTGCGGTCATCACGATCTGAGCGGACGGGTGGAACTGGACAGTGGTCAGCTGATGCTCACATGGACTTTCACTGTTGGCATTCAAGCACTTCTTTATCTGCGGCAGAAGGAGGAGGAGATTTAACAGAACGTGTCTTTATGTGATGAAGTGTTGCTATAGCGTCTGATGACCCCGCACCTGGATCTCCCCTTTGGGCAGGCGGTCAGACGAGCCGATGAAGTTCCCCGTCCTGCGCATCAGCTCTTCATCATCGTCCTCATCTTCACTCTCAGCTGCTGCTGTGGAACAAGGGTCAGGCGTTTACAGCGCTCGTACCACACACACACACACACACACTCCTTCAGTAATGACCTTTCTTCCGCCGCTTCGTCCCGCCCTCCTCCGCCCAGCTGGGTCTGCCGCCCATGGCTTTCTGAAACCTGCAGAACCAATCAGAAGCAGTTTTATTCCAAGTTCAGATTCATTCACACACAGCGTCTGATTGGGCCGCCACTTACTGCTCTTTTAGGCGCTGCTGAAGCTTCTGCTTGGTCATCTTAGCTTCTGCTTCACTCTTTTTAAAGTCTCTGCGAAAGCGATGCGTCATGTCAATCCTACAACACACAAACATTTGATGATCGCACTGAAAACTCAACACCAGCAGGACTAGAGGCTGAGGTCATCACATGCGGTCCTATGGGTCAGAGCTCCAGACTGAGACTACAGGTGGCGTTTGTGACCTCATTTCCTGCTGGTGTGACTGAATGTCGTTAGAGGTCTCACTGGAGCCCGACTGACTCTAACGTTACTTAAATCAGCAGGGCCGTATTCATAAAGACTCCACGAGTCCTCTCAGACAACTCCTGATTCAGCTTCAACACTTTCACCCAGGAGTCTTCGCTTAAGAGCCATCGGGACCGACCCGAGAGCAGCTCTGAGCAGGGAGAATACAACAACTTAGATCTCAGTGAAGAGGCGGGGCTGACCCCGCTGCTACGCATGACAGTCTTCTGAAGACGGTGATTGGTTGGTTGTCCAAAAAGGGGGAAAAGGGAGCGCTTTTAAGTGTAGGGTCTATTCCAAGCCTTCACTTTGAAATTACAAGCGCAAATTGTCCTATTTTACCGTTCTCTCTCTCTCACACACACACTCACACACACATACACACACATATATGTGTATATAAATCCTTTTATTATTTATCATGCTGTTCATTTCCTAAGGCATTTGATTGGCTTAGAATGATAAACATTGTTCCACTCTTTACACAGATTGCTGGCGTGTCTATTTGATTGGTGGATTGAAAGTTGTGTTTAAAGCAGCAAACATGATCCCTGCCCGATCTAATCTCTCGTCTCATTAAAGCTGCACTGTGTGACTGTTTTAGTTTATTCTTAGCTAAAAACACTTCGTTCTTTCACATATATGTGCTCATTAATGTATATTTACTTCTTTCAAGTAATAAAGTATTCTCGTAAGTTTATAATATGCCATTGCAAACACACACGGGTAAGGGGTTCGACTGGGGGTCGCCATGGGGCTCTCGGGACTCGACCTCAAATGACTTCAGACTCGACAAAAAAGACTCAACTCAAGTCTTTAATCTTTATCTTTCGTAAATTAAAAAAAATCTTCATTTGAATGTTCTAGTATCTGCTTCACGTGTCCTGACGTGGCAGATCGGACCCTAGTTACAGAATTCCATTACGGCTGTGCGTGCGTCAAGAGTCCCACGAAACATGACCGGATCCATCGTGCCATGTTCTCACATATGGATTTATAACCGTGCAGATCGGCTCGATGCAAAGAACGAGTGGAAACAAGAGGTTAGTGACATTAAAGGGACAGTTCAGCCAAACATCAGCCCATGATTTCCTCTCCCTCAGCTCGAGGTGTGTGTGACATTCTTCTCGAATAAACTAATAAAATCTGAGTTTTATTACAGAAGTCCAGGCTAATCCAAGCGTTATGTGGCGTTCACACCGGACGCGATTCACGCGAATGTGGACGCTTGAACATTTTGAGTTTACTCGCTTCATTCGCGTGTTCAACTACACAACAGACTTGAATTCGCGTCATGGGAGGGGCTTCTATATGAGCCTATATGAGCCAGCTCGTCTCGGTCACTTGACATCTTTTTTGTAAGAAATACTACTATTAATGTGTGACCAAACGTAGTTTAAAGACTTTTTCAGGCGATAATATAGTTGTTTAAAGCTCAAATCTGTGGTTAATTTATAAAAAGAGCCCATTTGAGCATTTTATCTGGCGTTTTCGGAGTTGTGAGATCCAGGCGATCAGTGGCATTCCGCGCTCGTTTACCCGGCGAGACCCGCCTTTCCTCGGCTAGTCCTTCTCTCATTGGCTGCTGGCTCTGGCTCTTTTTTTCTGCTCCAGTCTCGTTGTGAAATGGCTGACATAGATTTTGTTGAGCGGGTAGCTGACTGTCCGACCTCCTCACTCACTTTCTTCCAAGCAAGATCCTTTTATTCCTGTTCCTGTAGTGATAGGATGATGTATCACAGCTCCGGGTCTCCACATACGGCAGCTCGTGATTGGTTAACGCGGTGCGAAATATCCGCCAGAGTTCAGATTTTTCAACTTGCGCGAATCGCGCATTCAAACGCTCAATTCGCGTCATTCGCGCCGCCTCAATCACGCGAATCGCGCCGCAGAATGCCATTTTCGCGTCTCTGCATTGACTTAACATGTAAATCACTCGCGCGAATCGCACCATTAGAACTGGATTCATAGTTGCTCTGTTTTTGAAGTCCATAAAATGTGCATCTGTGCGTCATATCCATCCGCAGGGGAACTTCCAACACTTCCATACATTGAACAGGGAAGGCGGAGGCCGAACGCTCACTTCATAAAGTTTTAAATATGGAAATTTTTCTTGCACAAACCTTTATTAAAGGTCTTTATTAACACCTAAGAGCCGCGTGGAGCAGTTATATGACGTACAGATGCACTTATGGACTTCAAAAACAGAGCAACTATGAATCCAGTTCTAACGCTTGGATTAGCTGGACTTCTGTAATATAACTCAGATTATATTCGTCTGAGAGAAGAATGTCACACACACCTCAGATGAGGGAGAGGAAATCATGGGCTGATGTTTGGCTGAACTGTCTCTTTAAGAGCACAGCTTTACTGCGCTGTAGCCGAGTGGCTCTTTTGGATCGCCAGCCTGATCTAAGAAAATCTAACCTTTAAACCCAGCACTAGATTTGACTTTATCAATCTTTTCGCAGCTTTTCTCTCTTAATGTAGACACGAGAGAGAGATAGAAAGATGTTAATCCATTTATTGCTTAAAGTGCATGTTCTAACGCATCGCAGTCAGCATGCGGACGGTTTTCTAATGACTAGAAACAACTAGAAACGTTGAGTTTGATTATTTTCTGATGTTGTCAATAACAGCGCTGTGTAACAAATGAGACTGGCGCCATCTTGTGTCCACTCAGCTTCTCTTTTTTATTTTACATGATAATGGATTATATTATGATAATGGATGTAGGACTGGATGATAAAAAGGTCATATTTAGTCAATAAAAATACATAAAAAAGGATTTTTGGATATGATTTTTTTTTTGTAAGACATAAAATGACTCGACTCGGACTCCAGATGAAAGACTTGTGAACATCTCTGCATTAAACGACTATATATAATGTTGAATATAATGTATAATAATGCAATGGGGGAATATTTGTGGGTCCTGATAATAATACACTAATAATTATAATATTTTAATAAAAATAAAAAAACCCTCTTCTTTATTTTGGCTTAAAATATCGAGATACACTCGTGCCATGATTCGATATGTATCATTACACCCATATTACACCAGCGCATTTATATTTATTTACTTGAATCGCAGCGTCTGTGAATTCACAACAGCACGTGTGCTATAGTATGGTTTAATATATCGTGCGGCCATAGGAAACGGCCTAATAATGCGCTTCATGGACTCTCATCCGTGGAATGGGCCACGTCCGGTGTTTTGCCGGGTACTCGACGGGTCATTTGCAACAGAGGATTGTTTTTAATCGATTACTCGAATCTTTACAGCCCTAGTAGGAGGTCCCAGTCTCATGCACAGCAGAAACTGTTCTTCAGATCTGAATTACCCAGAAAGCCAGAGCTGCTGATCCCTGGAGCGGTGGGTCCGTCCAGTGAGACGACAGGACATCAGCAGCAGAAGATTCTGCACATTACTGTTATTAATAATGGCTCATTTTATCTGCAAATCAACTCAAGCTCAGAGCTTCACTGTTAAATGCCCAATAAACAAACATGTAATGTACAAAGCCTTACTCTTCCTCCAGCTCATCATCCTCATCCTCCCATGCGGCTCTTCTGGGTGCGGGACGTGCCTCGCCGTCCTCCGAGGAAACGCTGCTCGCATCATCATCATCGTCCAGTAACAAGCGATTGCCCTGTGGAGCGGTCACACACATCAGGTCATCGTCCAGTGATGAGCGGTCACACACACACACACACACATCAGGTCTTAAAGGGACAGCAGGTATTAGTTCTCACACTGCACTTGCTGCTCTTGACTGATTCACTTGTGTAACTCTAATGGATTCATCTGTATTACATTTTTGACAATAAAGATTATCCAATGTTATTTTAAATTTGATTACTTTGTTTTGTTTTTAAATTCAGTTTCTTATTATCGTGCTTATTTATTTGTGCTATTGTTTGTAATTTGTTCTTTATTACTGTTTACTCATCTTTTAAAACTCGATCTGAAATCAAGCGTCCTGGTGCTTTATAGCTATTGCAACAAAATTAGTCAACAAATATTAGTGAGATAATTGTAATGGTAATTGATCAACGTTTATATATGAGAACGAGCTTCATCATATAAAGCGATCTCTTCTGAAGAAATTAAATAAACTAGACTTTTAATAAACTGTTTATATTAAAAAGTCTAAATTATATTAAGTATAAGTGTTTCCCCCCCGTGGTATCGAATATCGATACTTTTTTAGGTATCGTATCGAAGTTAGAAAGCATCGTGACCGAAGGGACGCTCATATCTAATGCTAAAGGGTTCGTTCACCCAAAAATGAAAATGCTGTCATTAATTCCTCCCCCTCGTGTCGTTCGACACCCGTCAGACATTCGTTCATCTTCAGACACAGATGAAGATATTTGAGTTGAAAGCTGAGGCTGAGCAAGGCCTCCATAGACACTCTCAAGACCCATAAAGGCACTAAACACGGCGATACAGACTCCATCTCACTACAGCGGCTCAATAATGTTATGAAGCGACGACAATAGTTTTTGAGCAAAAAAAAAAATCAAAATAACGACTTTATTCCACAAGTTCTGTCTTCCTCTGCCGTGGACTCACGAAGCGACGCATGCGTGAGAATATGATGCAGCGCCGGCGTTCAGGAATCCATGAAATGCACACTTTAGTCCCATTCTGAGCCCTGCGCCGAGACCTAAAGCACGATCAGTGTAGAATTCAGCAGCTCAGATACGGCACGTCTTCCTCTGCTCGCTGTAAACACATCTCCTCCTCGCCTCTGGGTCACGTGTCCGAACGCCGGCGCTGCGTCATATTCCCACGCATGCGTCGTGACGGTGCTTCGTGAGTCCACGGCAGAGGCCGACAAGGACAAGAACTTGTGGAATAAAGTCGCTATTTTTATTATTTTTTTCGCTCAAACTATTGTCGTCGCTTCATAACATGATTGTAGAGCCGCTGTAGTGAGATGGAGTTTGTATCGCCGTGTTTAGTGCCTTTATGGGTCTTGAGAGTGTCAATGCACTGAATCCCAATGGAGGCCTGTCTCAGCCTCAGCTTTCAACTCAAATATCTTCATCTGTGTCTGAAGATGAACGAATGTCTGACGGGTGTCGAACGACACGAGGGGGAGGAATTAATGACAGCATTTTCATTTTTGGGTGAACGAACCCTTTAAGAGTGGGTCATTCGCTTTAAAGGCACAATATGTAAGATATTAAAACATATCTAAAGCCCCTAGATCAGTGTTGTGGTGTTGACTTGTGTACATTATCCCAAATGTTCCAAGAATGTTAAACTTTAACACTTATGGATTATTGTGGAGCTGTCATCGGTGAAATAATCCCAGAGACACACACACATCTCAGAGACGGCTGTGTGTGTGTGTGTGTGTCTGTGTGTGTGTGATGTGTGTGTGTGATGTGTGTGTTTAGAGTGTTTGCTCATCTCGTTTCCTGTCAGATGTCAAATAGACGTTTAAACGATGTCTTTAAGATGTTTATGATTTAGAATGTATGAAAAACGGACATCTCAGAGACGTCTCTCAGATGCTAAGCAGCAGATGCTCTCCAGATCTCTAACAGATCTCTAACAGACGTGTGCTGGGATCAGTGGTGTTCTGTATTAGTGTCCTGGGTCTCGAGATGATGTTCTGGCCTGTAATGTGTGTTTAGCAGCACCAGCGCGCGCTCTCGCGTCACTAACGCGCGCGTCACAGACGGGTCGGATGGACTGTACCTGCGCGAGCCTGTCGGTGAGCCGCTCCTCCGCGCCGAACACCAGCTCCTCCAGCCGCCTGACGGACGCGTCCTCCCCGCCGAGCGTCGCGCACAGCGCCGCGTGCTCCTGCTGTGTGCTGCGCTCCTCTGACGCGACGCCCGGGCCTTCGCTCGGCGGCCTCTTCGCGCTCCTCCCGCGGGTTCTGGAGAGAGACTCTGGCGGATCCATCACGACCAAACCTCCGTGATCAGAGTCTGAGCTCTCGAGGACAACACACGTGCGCTGCTCTCCGCTGCTTCACACTCCGTGTGTGTGTGTGTGTGTGTGTGTGTGTGTCAGCGCCACCAACCGGGCAGGAGGACAGAAGCTGTTAAAGTCACCATGAAATCGAAATTCAACATTTCTTTCTAATGGAATATTGCAGCGTTTATAATAACTGATGAACCCGTGCTCATCATTATTGCCATCCTCATGCCTTGATGAGAATAACAGCCGCCTGTGATTGAGATATTAATATTATATATATTAATATTGAGATATTTAACTAATCGTGTCCCATTCAGTAACTCTGAGGTAAATCAGGGCTGCAAACTCTTCAGATGATCTTGGGAGTGAGATTTGGTGGACCAACACAAGTTTTGTTGCGTACAAAGCTATTTTTTTGTCTCATTCGGCATCCTTACTGTACACAGAACTAGATCAAATCAAATAAAAAAGAATAATATATACACACACATCAGTGGTTGTTGTTGTTGATTTCTTGTTTGCCTTTGATTGAGAGAATTACTGATCAACCTGTACTGATCTATGAAGACTAAATGCATCTGTGGCGCTTTGTCAGTGTATCCTATAGACACAATGTTAAAGCACTATGCAGAGGCACGGTTTGGTCTTTAAATGACAAAATACTTGTTTTTTAGTTACATTCAAGCTACAGTATAAGTAGCCGGCTAGAGAACACACACCCTGAGATCTTTAAACTTTATTTATTATTAGGATTATTATTATTTTATTTATTATGATCATGGGTGTCGGAGCCAGTGTGTGTGTGCGGGACAAGACCCACCCACTTTTTACGATCAGTGATATTGGACCCACTCACTTTTATCGTCTCTAACATTCAGCACATGTGTGTTTACCCCTACCCCTAATGGATAAACACTTATTATTAAACACACGTTAGACGCTTTATTTCCACTTTTCTCATATTTTCTTCATTTTTATTGAAAATAAATGCCTTTCCGATCTGATATGTGATGGGAAAAGAGAGAAGATTGAGCTCAGCGAAAGCCGGACTCGAACCGCGGGTCGATTTGTGTCAAAACTAGATGGTGTGTGTCCTGCCCCTACACTACTGCCACTCTCAGTGATATGGAGATTTCCGTCATTTTGTCTTTCCGAACTATAAGTTTAGCAAGCAAAGCGGTATATTTGTACTTTATGTAATTGGCATCTACTCCATAAAAAATTTCTGAGGACCCACCCACATTTTTTTTGCTTCCGACGCCCATGATTATGATTATTATTCTGGCCACTTTACAGGTCAGAGGTCATAATAGATCGTAATATTGGAACAATCGGAGTCATCCCGCCGGAGACGGGTTTATTGAGGATGCCGTGTCGATGAGGCAGTTTCAGGGGGAGGCTAATCACGCTCTCTCAGACACTTCAGGGTCATGTGTTGGTCTTCTCTGGGCGCAGGTCCAGCATCTGATCTGGATCCGGCCCGGATCCGGCTGACTGCAGTAAACCTCGGGATAAACAGAGAGACTAGCATTAGCGTAGATGCCATTCTTCTGATGATGTCACGAGTACATCAGGTGTTATGGGAAGTGTTCCCGGTTCCGGCTGACCTAGTTAATGCAGCCTAACAATCATTTCATTGAGAGAGTGTTTTATGTGTATGCCACAGTAAAGAGATGTGTGTTTAGTCTAGATTTAAACTGACAGAGTGTGTCTGCTTCCCCAACAATGCTAGGAAGACTGTTCCAGAGTTTAGGAGCTAAATAGGAAAAGGATCGACCGCCTGCAGTTGATCTGGATATTCTCGGTATGATCAGCTGGCCAGAGTTTAGAGAGCGCAGTAGACGTGATGGAGTATAATGTGTTAAGAGCTCGCTCAAGTGCTGGAGATAAACCATTTAGTGCTTTGTAAGTAATAAGCAAGATTTTAAAATGTATGCGATGTTTAATAGGTAGCCAGTGCAGTGTTGACAGAACTGGGCTAATATGGTCATACTTCCTGGTTCTAGTAAGAACTGGAGCTGCTGGTTTTGGGCCAGCTGGAGTTTATTTATTAGTCGAGCAGGGCAACCACCCAGTAGAGCATTACAATAATCTACAGCTCATGAACGCATCGACTCACTGTTCAGCGTTTGGCACTGAGAGCATGAGCCGTAATGTAGAGATATATTTAAAGAGGTGATGAACTGAGAAATCAACTTTCCCTTGAGCTCTTGATATAAAGGTCATGGTGATATAAGAACATCCTGTACGCTTCAGAGCTGAAAACTTCCTTGTTAGTCAAAGAAAAGCTTTTATTGACACCAGACCCAGAAAACGAGAGCTCTCAGAATATGCAGATCTCTTACGTAACAGGACCTAGACTCCGCCTCTACTGATAAATATGCTTCTGTAGCCCCGCCCACCGACCCGTGAGCTAAGGATCATCCCTGCATAAGCTTCCTTCTGAACACATGTGAGTAAGCGAAGACATGTTTTTTATAAATGCTAGTTTTGCAAATCTATTGATTCCATACCTTAGCGCTGTCACAGGTGGAGAAGTGTTATTGAATTGGTTCACTCGTGATCAGACTTGTAACGTTATGGGCCAGGCGCAAGTGTGTGTGTGTGTCCACGCGACGCGAGTGTGTGTGATTTAATAATTGTGTTTGTTGATATTTTGCGAGTCCTCCGAGCATTTCCCCCAGACGATTCCTGGGACTGATGGTAGCTGAAGCTCATTAAATATGCAAATCTTATCACTCATCTTGTGTTCAGTGCGGCCCGCCCATCAAAACCGGTCGTTTCTTCAGAGAGCCGCAAAACCATGGCAGAAAATAGCCTATTATTCATTATGATGTTTTTTAATGTAAAAATCACACAAATGTCATAAGTTGACCTCAGACAACAGTATACTTTTTTTAAAAAGCCAGTTCATGACACCTTTAAGATGGAAGAATGCAGTTTTACAGATGCGAGAAACGTGACTTTCAAAAGAAATCGTCAGCATAACAATGAAAACTAACGCCATGCTTCCTAATATCTCCCAGTGGTAGCATGTACAGGGTGAGGAGTAGCGGTCCTAGCTCTGAGCCTTGTGGTACTCCATAATGAACATGTGATCGCTGTGACATCTCTTCATTTACTGCTACAAACTGATAACGGTCACATAGTGCCAACATAAACTTGTAAGTGTCGGAGTGGGCTAAAAATCCAGGCTAATCAAAGCGTTAGAACTGGATTCATAGTTGCTCTACTTTTGAAGTCCATAAGTGCATCTGTGCGTCATATAACTGCTCCACACGGCTCTTGGGTGTTAAAGGCCTTTAATAAAGGTTTGTGCAAGAAAAATTTCCATATTTAAAACTTTATGAAGTGAGCGTTCGGCCTCCGCCTTCCCTGTTCAATGTATGGAAGTGTTGGAAGTTCCCCTGCGGATGGAAAGACTAACGCCAGCAGGGCCGCTCGTCAGGACGGCACGAACGCATCTCCAGTTTCACTTTAACATTCAACACTTTACACAGAAGGCCGAAAGATTTATTGAGAAAGTTTTAAATATGGATATTTTTCTTACACAAACGCATCGATTCGCTTCAGAAGGCCTTTATTAACACCCCAGAGCCACATGGAGCAGTTATATGACGCACAGATGCACTTATGGACTTCAAAAACAGAGCAACTATGAATCCAGTTCTAACGCTTGGATTAGCCTGGACTTCTGTAATAGAACTCAGATTTTATTCGTTTTTATTGAGAAGAATGTCACACACACCTCAGATGAGCTGAGGGAGAGGAAATCATGGGCTCATGTTTGGCTGAACTGTCCCTTTAAGAGCACAGAGGAATATAAAGAGACTCCTACAGCAAATGAGAGATTCCATGTTTTATTAAGTGCTTGAGAAATGCCAAGACCAAACAAACAATCTCCAGTCCAGATAACCGTTCCGTGAGTCAGAGATTGGGATGTTCACTCGTAGATCCAGGCGCTGGCGCAGCTCGTGTAGTTCACCAGCTCCTCCGGCTTGAACCACAGGCCGATCTCTTTAGTGGCGCTGGCCACGGAGTCGCTGCCATGGATGATGTTCCTGAAAGCACACAAGCCATCGGTTACTCTCAGAACACACGCCGGATGGCACAGAAGCACCAGCACAGACGCACCTGCCCACTTCAACGCAGAAGTCCCCGCGGATGGTTCCGGGTTTGGAGTCGGCAGGATTGGTCTCTCCGAGCATCACCCTTCCAGTCTTCACAACATTCAGCCCCTCCCACACCTGAGGAGACAGCGTTAGAGATCAGCATGGGCTTCTGCAGCCGCACGTCTGCGTGATCCGGCTCTCAGCACTCACCATGGCCAGAACCGGCCCGGAGTTCATGTACTTGACCAGTCCGGGGTAGAAGGGCCGGTCCTTCAGGTCGATGTAATGCTGCTTCAGCAGATCCTCAGACGCCTGTGGATCAGAACAGGTCAGCATCCGCTCGGATCACGGGCGTCAGAAGCAGAAGTGCCGGGCCGATCCGGATCCACTCACCTGCAGGAACTTCATGGCCACCAATCGGAAGCCCTTCTGCTCGAAGCGCTTGATGATGTCACCCATCAGGCCGCGCTGGACGCCGTCCGGTTTCACGGCGATGAAGGTGCGTTCAGCTTTGGCAGCCATGACTCTGAGGAGAGGAACACACACACGGATGATCTCCAACCACTGGAAACATGGACAGCAATTCATGACCATTGTGTGTGTAAATTGTAATCAAGTCTATTAATATCTATTGCTGTTAAAGCATGATGCCGTTCTCTAGTGTTATTAAATACAGGTATAGTGATAATATTCAGTCGTATGCAGGGCCGCCCGTGGCATAGGCGGAATAGGCAAATGCTAGCCACTCATCCATAGGGGCACCAAAATGTATTACTGATACCATTTTATTCATATTAATTTGAAATATTACCAAATAAAGCGCAAAAAAAAAAAAAACTTAAGTCCCCGCATCGTCCCGGTCCGCCTCATCGATCTCCCCGCCGAGCTGAAGTGCGTCAGAAATATAACGCGTGATCAGTTTAGCGTTGGGGATTTGTTGTGTCGCGCCGCCTCTCTAATACGCATCTGATATAGACAGGATTGCTCTCATTGTTTAGGACACGGGGAAAGCCTGATGATTTATGACGGATGGCCATAAAAACAGAAGCTCTGATGCAGGCAAGAGAAGGGAAACACTGCACACATGCTCTTCTTATTTAGTGTTTCTGTGTTGTTTCTAGTCTAAATATCTAAACATTCTTAAACCAAGATGCATTTACTAGATCAGTCAAATTATATTTTATTCTTAAGTGAGTTTATGCTTAAAACAAGCTCAATGATCTGCCAATGGGGTGAGAACAATAATCTTGTTTCTTGTTTCTGTCCCAAACTGAAGATCATTTCTCACCCCATTGGCAGATCATTGTGCTAGTTTTAAGCTAAAACTCACTTCAATTTGATTTGTCCCCCAGAAAACAAGGAAAAAATGATCTAATGTCATTTTACTAGTAAACACATCTTGATTTAAGAATGTTTTGATGTTTGGACTGGACACAAGAACAAATGACTGAATAAGAAGAGCACTGCAGTGTAAAGACAGAGGTAAAGTGCTGTAATGAATGAACAGTTTATTTATTTGAATAGTAGTAAAATACTAATGTACGCTGATTAATTCCAGTTTGACCTTAACTATATGCCAGCAGCTGTTCTGGGTTCTGCAGTGGATTCTGTCAAAAAAATAAAAATAAAACAGTGCCAGTGTTTCCGCAACGGAGACTGAAAACATGTAGAGCTAAACCGGATACAAGGGCAGCAGGTCAAATCTGGCCTAGGGGAGCACACTGCTCAGGGCCCGCCTGGACACATGCGTGTAGTGATCAAGTCTTCAATGTTATCTTATATATCACAATATAATGATGCGTTTAAGAGTTAAAGACCAAACATATAATTCGAAGAGTTCACAATCCTGTTGCAGATGAAGTACATTTTCGTCAAGTTAATGATTATCAAATCACTCAAACTCCATTATCTGAATCTCCTCTTAACCGTCCGCCATTTTTGTAGTTTAACACCAGCGTTTGTAGTTCTAATCGAATCCTCGTCCAACTCGCAGTGGATTGTGGGCAATATCAGCCGTTAGCTAGAGTCGAGCTGCACTTCGAAGTCTAACCGAAGATCTCGGAACACACATTAACACAGCGCGTCCCGAACAGCACTAATTCCGTGTAGGGAGGGAGGATAGTGCGCGAGTGGGGACGCGCCGCTCCAGATGCCGCGCATGCGCACAGCAGACGCCCCTGAACACGGAAGAATGAAAGGGCTCTCACGCTCTAAACGCATAAAGTTATCGCTTTGCTCAAGACAGTCGCATGTGGAGAGAATATGCCAACAGCTATACAGTATAGCATCTCTAGATAGTGTGAGTTATACCACACTTTACATTCAACACAAGATCAGACGGAATCCAGTCAGAAACACAGCCGCCATTTTCACGCGCATGCGCACTAGCGCGCAGTCACAGCGGTTCACGAGCTTAGCCATCCATCGCCCAATTTAACCATCTAGGCCTGAGTGTGTGTGTGTGTGTGTGTGTGTGTGTGTGTGTGGAACATACTATTGGCGAATAAAGCCACAGAGCTATAACGAACGCATGATACACACCTTCTGGATGAGATGAAGCTGATCTGAGGACGGTAGGGAACAGAAGAGAGAGCTGCGCGCGCGGATCCTCTTATAAAGGCTGGGCTTGGGGGCGTGGCTGATGACGAACGCGGAAACATTCATATAATACCACAAAATATGTATTTAAATAAATCAAAGGTGTGCATAGCTATATATGGATCATAAGGGCGCTAAACCTCACATGATGTGTTTCTTCTTTCTGAGGTGGACAGTGGATGTTCGTCCTCCAGACAAACACAGAAGGTTTTTTGAGAACCCAATAATAACCTTATGTGTTATTTTTAGGTTTTATTTTAACCATAAAATAACGTTCCCAGAATGTTGCGGTGTAAATAACCTCAAAATAACTTATTCAGAACGGCTCCTAATGGTTATTTGTGGGTTAGGCTATATTTAATATCATATAACATCACCTTCAGTGTGATGAGCTCAATCTAACCCGCTATAATATATATATAATATAATGATCACATTAATCCAGATAACACATTAATAGCATACTGTGAGAAGCGTAATGTGCTTCCCGTTCGAGAGTACTCTCGTATTGCGTTTAGCTAAAGGGGAATTTCCTCCAGATTTTGAAGCAAATTTTCCTCCTAAAAATACCATGTAAAGCGCAGCTGCGTGCTGATTGGCTGTGCCGCTGCAACTGCAGGAACCGATGGCGAGACCGCTGGGCGGGAAGCAGTGTTCATTTCGCTGACGAATAATTTTCGTCATCATTTTCGTCAACGGCCTTTTTTCACAGACGAAAACGAGACGATAACTAAATAAAAACTAGTGTTGGAAGACAAACTATGAGGAAAACTTGCTGTCATTTTGGTCAACAAATAAAAGCGCGAGGAGAATGTTAGTGAGGGTGGATTAGGGCAGAGATGGGGTCAGAACTGATGTCCTGTGTCACAGATGAGCTCATTTGATCTGAACTGATCTAACCGCTGGAGAACACGGCTCACACACCCCCAATCCAGCTCGGACAAGACTGCTTTCCTGGACGCGCCCATGTCGCCTTCAGGATTATTCGGTCCCTCTGTGGTTGGGTTCACAGAACGCTTCACCGAGGCACAAAAGGCCTCACAGGCAATGCGACATTTCCTGCCCAAGCGTTCCAGCTCCTCTGCTAGCCGTCACGCTAAGGCTGGACCAGCCCAGCCTACCAAGGCAGCGCCACCAGCTCCCCAGCCTCGCACGGCTTCTGAGCCGGACAGCGTTCCCGCTCTACGAGCCGCAGCAGACCGCCGGAGCGTCGAGGTCCCCGACCCAGCAATGTGTGGAAACCCGAGCCGCTGAAGCCGTCCTAGCCAGAGGCACAAAGAGAAGGTGGAGAATACCCGCTTCGGCCGGTTTACCACCTCGCTCTCTTCCAAAACGTTCCCCAGCTCCCTTCAACCAGGTGGCTGGGCACATTACATACACAGCCAACGAGCCCCCAATAAACACGCTCGCCTGTACACAAACGCCGTTTTCACGGCGACCCATATGAATCACAAAAAGGTTTTTTTCTCTGTAGGCAGTGTGCCAGCATTAAAGCACGTACCCCTACACTCAATCACGCCCCCATATTCCCCAGCCCCCTGCACTCAGGGAAACACTATCCTCACAGTCAGAGAGCCCGTGAACAAACGCGCCACTTTAACACAACATTATCGGGTCACCGAGTCCCTGCTACTCAGCGACTCGCCACACAAATTAATTCAGCCCCTGGCTTCGAAGGCCGAGGCCTGGCAGGCCATTCCCGGCATTTCAAAATGGGTGTTGAACATAATAGAACAAGGTTACTCGCTACAGTTTGCTCGCAGACCATGGTAGAGACAACGGTGAGAAGCGACACAAGTCACGTGCTTCAAACCGAAATATCAAAGCTGTAAATGAAAGGGGCGGTGGAAGCGTACACCCCTCACAGAGCGAGCCAGGCTTTCAGAATCAGAAAGAGCTTTATTGTTTCTGGTGCTGAAGCTTCCAGTGCACATATACAATACAAACAACAAGAATAAAAATATGAAAAATAGTATAAAAAATATAAGGTCACAGTTACGTTTAGTCAGAATAAACATTTACAGATTATGAACATATTTACAGTATTTGAGTAGTATGATCAAACCCAACACTCTCCAACACACACCCTCCAGTGCTCTCCTCCACCCTCCAGCGCTCTCCTCCACCCTCCAGTGCTCTCCTCCACCCTCCAGTGCTCTCCTCCACCCTCCAGCGCTCTCCCATACCCTCCAGTGCTCTCCTCCACCCTCCAGTGCTCTCCTCCACCCTCCAGCGCTCTCCTCCACCCTCCAGTGCTCTCCAACACACACCCTCCAGTGCTCTCCTCCACCCTCCAGCGCTCTCCTCCACCCTCCAGCGCTCTCCTCCACCCTCCAGCGCTCTTCAACACACACCCTCCAGTGCTCTCCTCCACCCTCCAGTGCTCTCCTCCACCCTCCAGCGCTCTCCTCCACCCTCCAGCGCTCTCCAACACACACCCTCCAGTGCTCTCCTCCACCCTCCAGCGCTCTCCTCCACCCTCCAGCGCTCTCCAACACACACCCTCCAGCGCTCTCCTCCAACCTCCAGTGCTCTCCTCCACCCTCCAGCGCTCTCCTCCACCCTCCAGCGCTCTCCTCCACCCTCCAGCGCTCTCCAACACACACCCTCCAGTGCTCTCCTCCACCCTCCAGTGCTCTCCAACACACACCCTCCAGTGCTCTCCTCCACCCTCCAGCGCTCTCCTCCACCCTCCAGCGCTCTCCTCCACCCTCCAGCGCTCTTCAACACACACCCTCCAGTGCTCTCCTCCACCCTCCAGTGCTCTCCTCCACCCTCCAGCGCTCTCCTCCACCCTCCAGCGCTCTCCAACACACACCCTCCAGTGCTCTCCTCCACCCTCCAGCGCTCTCCTCCACCCTCCAGCGCTCTCCAACACACACCCTCCAGCGCTCTCCTCCAACCTCCAGTGCTCTCCTCCACCCTCCAGCGCTCTCCTCCACCCTCCAGCGCTCTCCTCCACCCTCCAGCGCTCTCCAACACACACCCTCCAGTGCTCTCCTCCACCCTCCAGTGCTCTCCAACACACACCCTCCAGTGCTCTCCTCCACCCTCCAGCGCTCTCCTCCACCCTCCAGCGCTCTCCTCCACCCTCCAGCGCTCTTCAACACACACCCTCCAGTGCTCTCCTCCACCCTCCAGTGCTCTCCTCCACCCTCCAGCGCTCTCCTCCACCCTCCAGCGCTCTCCAACACACACCCTCCAGTGCTCTCCTCCACCCTCCAGCGCTCTCCTCCACCCTCCAGCGCTCTCCAACACACACCCTCCAGCGCTCTCCTCCAACCTCCAGTGCTCTCCTCCACCCTCCAGCGCTCTCCTCCACCCTCCAGCGCTCTCCTCCACCCTCCAGCGCTCTCCAACACACACCCTCCAGTGCTCTCCTCCACCCTCCAGTGCTCTCCAACACACACCCTCCAGCGCTCTCCTCCACCCTCCAGTGCTCTCCAACACACACCCTCCAGCGCTCTCCAACACACACCCTCCAGCGCTCTCCTCCACCCTCCAGTGCTCTCCAACACACACCCTCCAGTGCTCTCCTCCACCCTCCAGCACTCTCCAACACACAAACTCCAGCGCTCTCCTCCACCCTCCAGTGCTCTCCAACACACACCCTCCAGTGCTCTCCAACACACACCCTCCAGCGCTCTCCTCCACCCTCCAGCGCTCTCCTCCACCCTCCAGTGCTCTCCAACACACACCCTCCAGCGCTCTCCTCTACCCTCCAGCGCTCTCCTCCACCCTCCAGCGCTCTCCTCCACCCTCTAGCGCTCTCCAACACACACCCTCCAGCGCTCTCCTCCACCCTCCAGCGCTCTCCAACACACACCCTCCAGCGCTCTCCAACACACACCCTCCAGCGCTCTCCAACACACACCCTCCAGCGCTCTCCAACACACACCCTCCAGCGCTCTCCAACACACACCCTCCAGCGCTCTCCTCCACCCTCCAGCGCTCTCCAACACACACCCTCCAGTGCTCTCCTCCACCCTCCAGGGCTCTCCAACACACACCCTCCAGCGCTCTCCTCCACCCTCCAGTGCTCTCCAACACACACCCTCCAGCGCTCTCCTCCACCCTCCAGCGCTCTCCAACACACACCCTCCAGCGCTCTCCAACACACACCCTCCAGCGCTCTCCAACACACACCCTCCAGCGCTCTCCAACACACACCCTCCAGCGCTCTCCAACACACACCCTCCAGTGCTCTCCAACACACACCCTCCAGCGCTCTCCAACACACACCCTCCAGCGCTCTCCAACACACACCCTCCAGCGCTCTCCAACACACACCCTCCAGCGCTCTCCAACACACACCCTCCAGCGCTCTCCAACACACACCCTCCAGCGCTCTCCAACACACACCCTCCAGCGCTCTCCTCCACCCTCCAGCGCTCTCCAACACACACCCTCCAGCGCTCTCCTCCACCCTCCAGTGCTCTCCAACACACACCCTCCAGTGCTGTCCTCCACCCTCCAGTGCTCTCCAACACACACCCTCCAGTGCTCTCCTCCACCCTCCAGTGCTCTCCAACACACACCCTCCAGTGCTCTCCTCCACCCTCCAGCGCTCTCCAACACACACCCTCCAGCGCTCTCCTCCACCCTCCAGTGCTCTCCAACACACACCCTCCAGCGCTCTCCTCCACCCTCCAGTGCTCTCCAACACACACCCTCCAGTGCTGTCCTCCACCCTCCAGTGCTCTCCAACACACACCCTCCAGTGCTCTCCTCCACCCTCCAGCGCTCTCCAACACACACCCTCCAGCGCTCTCCTCCACCCTCCAGTGCTCTCCAACACACACCCTGCAGTGCTCTCCTCCACCCTCCAGCGCTCTCCAACACACTCCTGTTACGACATAAGGAGTGTATTGAGCTGTTGGTTTGATTGCTCCTGTCTGATCGATTGCTCCTCATCGATTGCTCCTGTCTCCTGTCTCCTGTTTGCCTCCTGCATTGTTTGTAGCTCTGTATAGCCTTGTTTGCGTTTGAATCTCTATTTTGATATATTTTCTTTGTTCTACTGCTAAATATATTTTACTCATCACCATACATTGTTTAAATATTGCCTATCACGTTAAATTTGACATCGCTAGCTTTTAATCTAAATCACCATCACACGTTAGCATTTCGCTAGCCTGTTAGCTTGTCATCTCTGCACCCGGGTCTCCTGCTCTCTGAATTCATTAGTTGGATTAGTAAATAGTGTCCAGCAAACAATTGTGGTAAATTGGATTAATCAACAAACACAGTAAGTCATGTCTTCTCCTGTCATTGTCACTTGCACCGCTTGCCGCATGTTTAGTATAGGCTTCTCCGCTGGCGAACAGGGCTTCACATGTGATAAATGTAAGGAGATAGTTAGGCTGACGGAGAAGATTTCAGATTTAGAAACACGCAGCCATACTTTATCTGAGAGTAGTGAGGATGTAACAGCTTTAGACACTGATTTGGATGCGAATAGCTTAGTGAACTTCTTCGGTTCCGGCTGCAGGGCCCTCGCAGCAGGGAAACTGGGTAACAGTGAGACGGCATAGTCGCTAACGTTATGTAGTGTACATGATAAAACCCGTTCAACATTGGTGTTAGCTACTGTATACAGGCCACCAGGGCATAATACAGACTTTACCAAAGAATTTGCTGACTTTCTATCAGAGTTAGTACTGGCCGTAGATAAAGTACTAATTGTTGGTGATTTTAATATCCATGTAGACAACGAAAAAGACGCATTGGGATTAGCATTTAAAGATACACTAAACTCTATTGGAGTTAGGCAACACGTGTCAGGACCCACTCATCGCCATAATCATACTTTAGATCTAATATTGTCACATGGAATAAATGTTGATACCGTTGAAATTCTGCAGCAGAGCGATGACATCTCAGATCATTACTTAGTATCTTGTATACTTAATTTAGCTAAGGTTGCAAAGCCGCCCCCTCGCTTCAAATATGGCAGAACAATCACTGCCGCTACTAAAGATTGCTTTTTAAATAATCTTCCTCATCAGTATCATCTCCTCAGCATCCCAGATAGCATAGAAGAACTCGATGTTGCAACAGAAACTATTGACTCTCTCTTTTCCAGTACTTTAGACACAGTTGCTCCTCTGCGCTTAAAGAAGATTAAAGAAAAAGATTAAAGTCCAACGCCGTGGTACAACGAGCACACCCGGGCCCTTAAAACAGCAGCCAGAAAAATGGAGCGCAGCTGGAAGAAAACAAAACTAGAGGTCTTTCGTAATTCGTGGAAAGAGCACATGATCGCATACAGAAAGGCCGTAAAAACTGCTAGATCCGCTTATTTCTCAACTCTCTTGGAAGAAAACAAACACAACTCTAGGTATTTATTCGATACAGTGGCTAAATTAACCAAAAATAAAGCTTCAACTTCCTCCACCCTCCAGCGCTCTCCAACACACACCCTCCAGCGCTCTCATCCACACACACCAACACCTGCTGTCTCAATGCTCTGGTGCCCTATACCATCCCTGAGCGCCACCCAATGGACATGTGTAATTACACATTGGCTCTCGCTGAGGATGAAGAGACCCCATCCGGCCGGAGGAGTGATGGAGGCACTGAAACATTCCCGGGATCCTCAGTGCTCACACACGTCTGCAGACGCTTCAGATCCCAAAAGCAGTCACAATGACATCAGATTTCTGTATTAGAAGTATCAAAATTACTTTATATTTATGGTCCAGGTTTTCCCATTTTCTCCACATATGCCGCCGTCACAAAAGCTCTGCAGCAAATGCACAGAATCAGAATCATTACAATAACTGAAATAAACTTAAGCTTTAAATAGATGTTTTATTAATGTCTGTAGTATAATCAGACTCTCTTGGGCTTCATGAGCTGCTCTCCACACGTGCCGTCTGACACTCCTCTGTGATTTATGTGCTCAATAAACACGTCAGATGTTAAATAAACAGTTATGATGTTTATGGTTTAGAATTTATGTAAATCCTCTTTGGAGACGTTCGTGTGTCACTGGAGCTCCTCTGTCAGCATAATAAACTGTCCCTGTAACATCAGACAAGACTCACATTACCTCTGTGATTTATGTGCTCAAACACACTCGTGTGCTCATCTTTCCCTGATCCTGACTAGTGTCCCAGTTCCTGAAACACATCCCACAGCATGAAGCCTGTCTCGGAGTCTCCAGACGATTCCTTCATGGCTTGGTTTGTGCTCTGCACTGTTACCTGTGGGACCTTATATAGACAGGTGTGTGCCTTTCCTCATCATGTCCAATCAGCTGAACTGACCACAGGTGGAGTCCAGTCGAGCTGGAGAAACATCTCAGGGATGATCCGTGGAAACAGGAGCACCGGAGCTCAATGAGTGTCCTGGCAAAGGCTGGGAATACTGATGGACATGGGATTGTGTCGTTTTTATTTTTAATACATTTGCAAAGATTTCAAACAAACGTCCTTCACTTTGTCATTATGGGCTATTGTTTGTAGAATTGAGTAAAACATGTATGAATTTAACCCATTGTGGAATAAGGCTGTAACATAACATGTGGAACAAGTGAAGTGCTGTGAATACTCTCCTGATGCAACACAAGTTTAGAGATTTGGAGGTTATAGACTAAAAGCCACAACTCAATATGGATTTCATGGGGATTTTAGAGCGTTCACATCAGGGATTCATTCATGCAGCCGTCTCTGATATCCAGCAGAACATTAGCCTCATCCACACATGTCAGAATATTAAAGAGACTCCTACAGCAAAGCAGAGATTCCATTTTTTTATTCAAACAAGTGCTTGAGAAATGACAAGACCAAACAAACAATCTCCAGTCCAGATAACCGTTCCGTGAGTCAGAGATTGGGATGTTCACTCGTAGATCCAGGCGCTGGCGCAGCTCGTGTAGTTCACCAGCTCCTCCGGCTTGAACCACAGGCCGATCTCTTTAGTGGCGCTGGCCACGGAGTCGCTGCCATGGATGAGGTTCCTGAAAGCACACAAGCCATCGGTTACTCTTTACTACACTAAAGAGACTACAACGCACAATCCGGACTGCAGAGAGGATTATTGGTGCTCCCCTGCCAACCCTCCAGGACCTGAACTCTTCCAGAGTGAGGAAGAGAGCAGGGAATCACCCCAGACTCCGCTCACCCGGGACATCTCCTGTTTGAACTGTGACCATCAGGACGGAGACTCCGATCACTGGGCACAGGAACAGTTTCTTCCCACAGGCCATTTCCCTCTTGAACAATTAAATCCCCCCCAAAGTGCAATACTCTGACTGTTTAGTGCAATCTTTTAAACTCAGGAGATTATTTAAGTTTATATATTCATACTACTCAGATACTGTAAATATGTTCATATTTATTCTGACTAAACGTAACTGTGACCTTATATTTTTTATACTATTTTTCATATTTTTATTCTTAGAGTTTGTATTACTATGTTCTTGTTGTGTTTGTATTGTATGTGCACTGGAAGCTTCAGCACCAGAAACATTCCTTGTGTGTGCAAGCACACTTGGCAATAAAGCTCTTTCTGATTCTGATTCTGATTCTGATTACTCTCTCAGAACACACGCCGGATGGCACAGAAGCACCAGCACAGACGCACCTGCCCACTTCAATGCAGAAGTCCCCGCGGATGGTTCCGGGTTTGGAGTCGGCAGGATTGGTCTCTCCGAGCATCACCCTTCCAGCCTTCACAATATTCAGCCCCTCCCACACCTGAGGAGACAGCGTTAGATTAGCATGGGCTTCTGCATGAGCGTACAGCAGCGCGTGTGGACGAGGCGCTCACCATGGCCAGAAGTGGCCCGGAGCTCGTGTACTTGCAGAGTCCGGCGTAGAAGGGCATGTCCTTCAGGTCGATGTAATGCTGCTTCGCCAGATCCTCAGACGCCTGTGGATCAGAACCATCAGAACACGTTAACATCAGCTCTGGTCCAGACCCACGTCTGTAGAGACCAGATCCACTCACCTGCAGGAACTTGGCGGCCACCAATCGGAAGCCCTTCTGCTCGAAGCGCTTGATGATGTCACCCATCAGGCCGCGCTGGACGCCGTCCGGTTTCACGGCGATGAAGGTGCGTTCAGCTTTGGCAGCCATGACTCTGAGGAGAGGAACACACACACACACACACACGAGACGGTTACACCAACAGATGATCTCCAACCGCTGGAAACATGACGGACAGATCGAGTCTGAAGAAGAAATCCCTAAACCCTAACAGTGCATGAAGATGCGTCAGGGTCTAGTGTGTGAATGCGCTCTGATATTTCATGTGTGTGTGTTGTTATGTGTGTGTGTGTTGTTATGCGTGCTGGGAGTCATGTAACCCTGACCCTGACCCACACTGGGCAGAATGGAAATAATCTCACCCTCTAAAAATAGAAAGTTATTGCTTCTATGTCCTGCTCTATGACAGTCGCATGTGGCGAGAATATGCCAACAGCTGTGCCCGCATTCACAGTATAGCATCTCTAGATTCAACACAGGTTCAGACTGAATCCAGATAGATAGATAGATAGATAGATAGATAGATAGATAGATAGATAGATAGATAGATAGATAGATAGATAGATAGATAGATAGATAGATAGATAGATAGATAGATAGATAGATAGATAGATAGATAGATAGATAGATAGATAGATAGATAGACAGACAGATGATAGATAGATAGATAGACAGACAGATGATAGATAGATAGATAGATAGATAGATAGATAGATAGATAGATAGATAGATAGATAGATAGATAGATAGATAGATAGATAGATAGATAGATAGATAGATAGATAGATAGATAGACAGACAGATGATAGATAGATAGACAGACAGACAGACAGACAGATGATAGATAGATAGATAGATAGATAGATAGATAGATAGATAGATAGATAGATAGATAGATAGATAGATAGATAGATAGATAGATAGATAGATAGATAGATAGATAGATAGATAGATAGATAGATAGATAGATAGATAGACAGACAGATGATAGATAGATAGATAGATAGACAGACAGATGATAGATAGATAGATAGATAGATAGATAGATAGATAGATAGATAGATAGATAGATAGATAGATAGATAGATAGATAGATAGATAGATAGATAGATAGATAGATAGATAGACAGACAGATGATAGATAGATAGACAGACAGACAGACAGATGATAGATAGATAGATAGATAGATAGATAGATAGATAGATAGATAGATAGATAGATAGATAGATAGATAGATAGATAGATAGATAGATAGACAGACAGACAGATGATAGATAGATAGACAGACAGATGATAGATAGATAGACAGATGATAGATAGATAGATAGATAGATAGATAGATAGATAGATAGATAGATAGATAGATAGATAGATAGATAGATAGATAGATAGATAGATAGATAGATAGATAGATAGATAGATAGATAACACACCTCTACATCTGTAATGTAAATCAGAATGGAAGCTTAAACTATAGCAATGAATGAACTTTAAAGGCGATGACGGACACACCGCACGCGTTTATCGCCCTGACGCGTCAGACGCGTCGCTTCTGAACTTCTTCTGACGCGTCTGTAGATCTGCGTCGCGTGTTTTAATCCTGTGTGAATGATCCTGAACTGATTAAAGATAAACATGTATTTAAGCAGACAAAGCCTCTTCTGTTCAACAGCTTTACAGTCATTGAGTTCGAGCTCCATGCAATGCGTGCGCGTTCCCGTGAGCGAGGATTTTAGCTAATGCAAACCAATCAGATCAGAGCTTTATATTACAAGATAGCCTACATGTTCACGAACACAACTCTTAATAATGAACTTCATAGCACGCAAATATGTCCTCCCGTTATCGCTGCGCCGTTCCTTTCCGTGGATAAAGCCGCAGATTCCGGTGTTATTGCGGTCACTCTTCATCAGACCTTCATCACAGCCGCCTCAGATCTAATCAAGGGTTAGAGCAGCGAGTAAGCGGCGGAAAGCAGAGTACCGTGAGGAGGAAACACTTACGGAGGAGGTGCAGCGGATCCTGAGGACGGGAGAGCGGCTGCGGGGCCCCGGGGCCGCGGCTCTTATATACGGCTGGCCCGGGGGGCGGACTGATGACAGTGCTCCTGCGCTCCTATTAGGGAACTTTCTGCGCAGGTTATTTATAGGTTATATTTAATACCCATGTAAAATAGCCTTCCAGTGAACACGTTGCATATGTGTAAAATGCAAGGTCGGGTTTAGCTACCATTGGGTTTGACTGGGCTCCAGCCCAAGGCCATAGGGGTCAACTCCCGTTTACACTCGTTTGAGATGCCAGTCAGAAACTAAACCGCGTTTCCAGTCTGACCAGTGACAGCTATAAACAGGCCAGTCAGCATGGGATGGGCGTCAGGTTTGAGATGTGCTGGGGACAGAGACGCTCAGAAGGGCATTTTCAGAAGTGCTGGTTCATGAGGCATTATTGTTTCTCTCTTTAGTGCAGGTCATGTTTTGAAGGCGATGTCCTGTCGCTCACTAATGTAAAGAAATACAAATATCAGCTGAGAGACATATAGCGGGTCTTATAGCCTATCTCACTCATGCCGACGAAAGCGCCGCAAACTCTTTAATATTTTTCATTTTTGCAATTTTTTTAACCACGAGTCCGACTGGAGCCCGTGTGTGTTTATCCTCTATTACACATTAGCCATTAAAATAGTTCAGTTCAGTTTTTAATGTCAAAGTAGTTATATTTCATTTTGTTTCTTTATTAAGTTAATTTAGAAAAAGGTTTGAAGCATTTTTTTGTTTGTTAAACTAAAGTTTTTGCTTTTTAAAGTGACGAGCAAGCGGACAGTGAGCTAACCCAACGCTTCAGCCTCTCAAATCAACACTTGACTTATTAAATCCATATAAACACTTAAAGCATTGTTTAATCGTTTAGCCTCTATCACCACCATCACAGTAAAAAGGCATTTTTGACAAGATGAGGCAGGCAGATCACAACGGCGCGCGCAAACGAAACGGCTACACAATCTAGACAAATAATTAATAAACATGCAGGTTGTCTTGCCTTACACCTCTCCGCGAAATGAATATAAATCCGATCTTCAATTCCCGCGCTATATGCACATTTAACGGAGTTCATGTCAGCGAAAGCAACAGATTTGAGCATTTTATTCATCAGCTCATTTCATCATCAGAGTCCGCATTATGAGAACGAGCGGCCTGAGCACTGGAAGAGCCTTTAGTCTCATTAGTGTTAATGAAGATGAGTGTGCTTTTGAGCATCTGAGCTTATCTTCAGCTTCACTTGTGGCAGTTTGCGTGTTGGCTTGCTTTACTCATTTGCGGCGATGCGTGTTGCATAGCGCCGTCCTATAGCCTAAAAAGGCCCGAAGCCCGGCCCGCGTCTGAGGCTATGACTGGAGAATTGTTCCGAAGCCCGGCCCTAGGGGCGTAAAGAAGTCGGGGCCCGTCAGGCTCGGACAGAAATGTAGGGCTCTACTTTGAGTAAGGCTGAAAGCGTCTTTCTTTTTAATACATTTCTTGAATGTCTTAATTACAGTAGGCCTATAGTTCTGATATTTGTGGCTGCACCGGGTCCGTCATTACGCTGATCATGAGCGGCCCATGGCACTGCTGCCCACGGCTGTTCAGAACTGCATCAATACATTACAACACTCTCGTGCCATGGGCACTGCCACTGATACAGGCGGCGGAAGAGCCTGCTTTACGGAGCTTCTGCTTTTCAAACGTTTTTACGACAAAAGCTGTCGTTATTATGACACAATTGAGTGGAAAAAAAAAAAAATGTTTGTGGCAGCAATGCTTCACCGTAAAATTGGTAAAAAAAAAAAAAAAAGTGGTGGGTGCCGAAATCATGCCGAAATCAGGTGGGTATGTGTCCCGCCCCCCCGACAACCACGCCTATGCCAGTCAGCGAAAGCCCATCACACACAGACAGTGGACAGGGTTCATATCAGCTAACAGCGTAAAGTGAGCTCTTTATTCCACAGAGAAACACGTGTTCATTGTGATCACATGACTTTACACAGTTAAGCCCAAGAGAGCACATTCACACAGATCGAGACATTCTTCACGGCTCACTGCTCTACAGAATTACATTTAAAACATCATTTCCCACTAAATTGTGCGTTCTGAAGAGTTTTGAGCGCCGCCTCAATATAAGCAGAAATATAGGCAGAGATGTCATCATTTGTTCTGTTTGCTGACCACTCAGTGTCTCATTCTGAACCCCTCAATCTCAGATGACATCCTAATGTTCATGATTAAAGCAAGACTGCAGTGTTTTCTAAATATAATCTGCAACATGGCATCCATCCCAGCAGGAGAATGAGACGCTGCTCACACACTGAACGCATGCCACAGTTATAAAGGACTGTATGTGGCCAGACATGACCGTCTGGTTGAGCTGGTTGTAAAGGACTTGCAAAAGCTCATCGATGGACATGACCGTATGATCTACCAGCGGAGATGGGAAGCAGGAGACAGATGTTTTGTTTATCTTTAATGTGTTCAGTTTTATAAATGGAAGGACCTGGAAAAGTGTGTGAGCCATGAATTGTAGACCTGTTACCTTGTCAATGACTCTTCCCAGAGTATTTGGATCTGGCCTTCTTTGCAATGTCTTTCAGATCCAAATAAAAGCATTGAAATGTGTGTGTGTGTGTGTGTGTGTGTGTGTGTGTGTGTGTGTGTGTGTGTGTGTGTGTCTTTACTCGACGCCTCTGGAAGGCATTCAGGATCAAACACTGTTTCTGTCTCTGACACACACACACACACTAGTCCAGCCTGTCAGACTCACTCGACTGCTTTCACTCACTCTCTCACACACACACACACACACACACACACACCGGGAGCACAGACACAGAACAACATTCACTGCACAGCAGTAACAGAAGAGAGAGTGAATCGTTCCATCAGCAGATCATCACAGAAGCAGCAACGGTGAGTGAGTTATGATGTTCTACTGGGAATATTCTGAGGAATATTAATGAGATTGCGTCAGTAAGGCAAGGCAAGTTTATTTGTATAGCACATTTCATACACAGGGGCAATTCAAAGTGCTTTACACAGAAATGAAGTTAAAATATTCATAAGTGAATACAATAAAAATATACATAGTATAACAGTTATAATAGGAATTAAAAGAAAATATAAAATAAAGATGAAATCCCCTATCTGGGGTGGAAGAAAATGGAGAGTCAGGTTTACTTTAAAAATATTTGTCAGGTAACTGTGCGTTTAGACAGTACCCTTACAGACAAATCTTCTTGGCCTAACTTGAGGGCGTTCTCTAGATGTTTTACCCGTCAGAGCAGATCTAAACGGCTCTTCCTCGCACTGGAGGGAGTACTCAAAAAATATTTGTCAGGTAACTGTGCGTTTAGACAGTACCCTTACAGACAAATCTTCCCGGACAGGAACACCGGGGCTATCTGTAAAGGAAGACATTAATGTGTTGGAGGCTGTGTTACTTACACGAGTTTAAAACAAGTCCATCTCGTAAAGGTTCATAAACGTTCATACACATCTGTACTGTAAAGCGTCTGAGCTCAGTCTTCAGACGGTCAGGAGGAACATAAACATCGTTCTGGAGTCACACACTTTCTGGAACTATGAGAGTCTTTAAATCATCAACACCTGATACTGACACTAAATAAACACCTTTATCCTCTAACAAACGGGAAGACACTTGATTATTGTATAACACTAAATATAAAGCAGCTTATGTGCTGAACAATAACTGCAAGCTCACTAAAGGAACTCAGCCAGACGTTGTTAAACCTGACTTTCAGCATTTTACTAAACGTTTGCACACGACCTTTGTTCTGAGATGTGTACATCTAACTCATTACACGTTTCCATGCTGGTTCCGTCTGGTCCTGACCGGTTAATGCTGGTTCTGACCGGTTAATGCTGGGCCTGACCGGTTAATGCTGGGCCTGACCGGTTAATGCTGGTTCCGTCTGGTCCTGACCGGTTAATGCTGGTTCTGTCTCGTCCTGACCGGTTAATGCTGGTTCTGTCTCGTCCTGACCGGTTAATGCTGGTTCTGTCTGGTCCTGACCGGTTAATGCTGGTTCTGTCTGGTCCTGACCGGTTAATGCTGGTTCCGTCTGGTCCTGACCGGTTAATGCTGGTTCTGTCTGGTCCTGACCGGTTAATGCTGGTTCTGTCTGGTCCTGACCGGATGCTGGGCCTGACCGGTTAATGCTGGTTCTGTCTGGTCCTGACCGGATGCTGGGCCTGACCGGTTAATGCTGGTCCTGACCGGTTAATGCTGGGCCTGACCGGTTAATGCTGGTTCTGTCTGGTCCTGACCGGTTAATGCTGGTTCTGTCTGGTCCTGACCGGTTAATGCTGGTTCTGTCTGGTCCTGACCAGTTAATGCTGGTTCTGTCTGGTCCTGACCGGATGCTGGGCCTGACCGGTTAATGCTGGTCCTGACCGGTTAATGCTGGGCCTGACCGGTTAATGCTGGTTCTGTCTGGTCCTGACCGGTTAATGCTGGTTCTGTCTGGTCCTGACCGGATGCTGGGCCTGACCGGTTAATGCTGGTCCTGACCGGTTAATGCTGGGCCTGACCGGTTAATGCTGGTTCTGACCGGTTAATGCTGGGCCTGACCGGTTAATGCTGGTTCCGTCTGGTCCTGACCGGTTAATGCTGGGCCTGACCGGTTAATGCTGGTTCCGTCTGGTCCTGACCGGTTAATGCTGGTTCCGTCT
Source organism: Romanogobio albipinnatus (assembly GCA_023566225.1). Lineage (NCBI taxonomy): Eukaryota > Metazoa > Chordata > Actinopteri > Cypriniformes > Gobionidae > Romanogobio > Romanogobio albipinnatus. The sequence goes on along the minus strand of CM042261.1, from coordinate 309,096 downwards.
GGTCCTGACCGGTTAATGCTGGGCCTGACCGGTTAATACTGGTTCTGACCGGTTAATGCTGGGCCTGACCGGTTAATGCTGGGCCTGACGGTTAATGCTGGGCCTGACCGGTTAATGCTGGTTCCGTCTGGTCCTGACCGGTTAATGCTGGGCCTGACCGGTTAATGCTGGTTCCGTCTGGTCCTGACCGGTTAATGCTGGTTCCGTCTGGTCCTGACCGGTTAATGCTGGGCCTGACCGGTTAATGCTGGCTCCGTCTGGTTCTGACCGGTTAATGCTGGTTCCGTCTGGTTCTGACCGGTTAATGCTGGCTCCGTCTGGTTCTGACCGGTTAATGCTGGTCTTTGACTGATATCTAGCTATACGTGTCTGGGTAACACTTTAAAATACTGTTCCAGGATTAATATATAGGTAAACTACACTGAACAAATGAGTAACACACTACTAAACTGTAGTAACTACTATTAACTAACAAGAAACTCTGATTAACAAATTAGTATGTAGCGCTTAGTCGAATATGGTAGTTCACTATTAATCAATAACTATTTTTTCATAACTCCTAGATGACTATTAAGAGCTACTACTCAGGATCATAAATAATGTGAATATTACATGATGATGATGATAACCCACTAGTACTAACTCAGGTGTTACCAAAACCTTACAAGAACCTCAAACGCTACAGAGAGTATATAGTATATAGAGAGTTATCATGTGTCACTTTAGAAGAATGATCCAGATCATTAGTAGTTCCTTCTGAAGGGTTTAGTAACACTCGAGTCAGTACTAGTGAGTTACTATCATCTACCACATTCAACTAAGGACCTCTTACTAATTCTTCAGAGTTTCTTGTTAGTAGTTACTAGAGTGTTAATAGTGTGTTACTCCTGTGTAGTTACTCATGAATGACGGAGCAGTGTTCTGAAGTGTTACTCGTGTGTAGTCACTCATGAATGACGGAGCAGTGTTCTGGAGTGTTACTCCTGTGTAGTTACTCATGAATGACGGAGCAGTGTTCTGAAGTGTTACTCGTGTGTAGTTACTCATGAATGACGGAGCAGTGTTCTGAAGTGTTACTCGTGTGTAGTCACTCATGAATGACGGAGCAGTGTTCTGAAGTGTTACTCGTGTGTAGTCACTCATGAATGACGGAGCAGTGTTCTGGAGTGTTACTCGTGTGTAGTTACTCATGAATGACGGAGCAGTGTTCTGAAGTGTTACTCGTGTGTAGTCACTCATGAATGACGGAGCAGTGTTCTGAAGTGTTACTCGTGTGTAGTTACTCATGAATGACGGAGCAGTGTTCTGAAGTGTTACTCGTGTGTAGTCACTCATGAATGACGGAGCAGTGTTCTGGAGTGTTACTCGTGTGTAGTTACTCATGAATGACGGAGCAGTGTTCTGAAGTGTTACTCGTGTGTAGTCACTCATGAATGACGGAGCAGTGTTCTGAAGTGTTACTCGTGTGTAGTCACTCATGAATGACGGAGCAGTGTTCTGGAGTGTTACTCCTGTGTAGTTACTCATGAATGACGGAGCAGTGTTCTGAAGTGTTACTCGTGTGTAGTTACTCATGAATGACGGAGCAGTGTTCTGAAGTGTTACTCGTGTGTAGTTACTCATGAATGACGGAGCAGTGTTCTGAAGTGTTACTCGTGTGTAGTCACTCATGAATGACGGAGCAGTGTTCTGAAGTGTTACTCGTGTGTAGTTACTCATGAATAATGGAGCAGTGTTCTGAAGTGTTACTCGTGTGTAGTTACTCATGAATGACGGAGCAGTGTTCTGAAGTGTTACTCGTGTGTAGTTACTCATGAATGACGGAGCAGTGTTCTGAAGTGTTACTCGTGTGTAGTCACTCATGAATGACGGAGCAGTGTTCTGAAGTGTTACTCCTGTGTAGTTACTCATGAATGACGGAGCAGTGTTCTGAAGTGTTACACGTGTGTAGTTACTCATGAATAATGGAGCAGTGTTCTGAAGTGTTACTCGTGTGTAGTTACTCATGAATGACGGAGCAGTGTTCTGGAGTGTTACTCGTGTGTAGTTACTCATGAATGACGGAGCAGTGTTCTGGAGTGTTACTCGTGTGTAGTCACTCATGAATGACGGAGCAGTGTTCTGGAGTGTTACTCGTGTGTAGTTACTCATGAATGACGGAGCAGTGTTCTGAAGTGTTACTCGTGTGTAGTTACTCATGAATAATGGAGCAGTGTTCTGAAGTGTTACTCCTGTGTAGTTACTCATGAATGACGGAGCAGTGTTCTGGAGTGTTACTCGTGTGTAGTCACTCATGAATGACGGAGCAGTGTTCTGGAGTGTTACTCGTGTGTAGTCACTCATGAATGACGGAGCAGTGTTCTGAAGTGTTACTCGTGTGTAGTTACTCATGAATGACGGAGCAGTGTTCTGAAGTGTTACTCGTGTGTAGTCACTCATGAATGACGGAGCAGTGTTCTGGAGTGTTACTCGTGTGTAGTTACTCATGAATGACGGCGCAGTGTTCTGGAGTGTTACTCATGTGTAGTCACTCATGAATGACGGAGCAGTGTTCTGAAGTGTTACTCGTGTGTAGTCACTCATGAATGACGGAGCAGTGTTCTGAAGTGTTACTCGTGTGTAGTTACTCATGAATGACGGAGCAGTGTTCTGAAGTGTTACTCGTGTGTAGTTACTCATGAATGACGGAGCAGTGTTCTGAAGTGTTACTCGTGTGTAGTTACTCATTAATGACGGAGCAGTGTTCTGAAGTGTTACTCGTGTGTAGTTACTCATGAATGACGGAGCAGTGTTCTGGAGTGTTACTCGTGTGTAGTTACTCATGAATGACGGAGCAGTGTTCTGAAGTGTTACTCGTGTGTAGTTACTCATGAATGACGGAGCAGTGTTCTGGAGTGTTACTCGTGTGTAGTTACTCATGAATGACGGAGCAGTGTTCTGGAGTGTTACTCGTGTGTAGTTACTCATGAATGACGGAGCAGTGTTCTGGAGTGTTACTCGTGTGTAGTTACTCATGAATGACGGAGCAGTGTTCTGAAGTGTTACTCGTGTGTAGTCACTCATGAATATGAGTATGAATATGAGATATCTGTCAAACTAACTTCCATTCAGAGAGGAAACCCTTTCCCGGACTCACTGACAGATGTTTGATCTACAGACTCACTTCATGCATTTATCTGAATATCTTCCGTCATCTCTTCTCCAGTAAATGTTGAGTGTTGGGATATTTGTGCTGGAGAACGAGACATTGAGGAGGAGGAAAATCATTTTCAGGGAAATAATCACTAAACTAAACGCAGAATCCTCCAAAGGGTTTATTCACAGTGTGAAGTTTGTTGCTGATTGTTTTAGAAACTGAATAAGCCCTAAAGTCAGGTTGCATAAAGCACCTTAAGTGTAATTTTCCCTTAAGTTTGCCCTTATGTTTCCCTTAAACCTAAGGGTGTTGCAGAAAAAACCCCTGAAGTGTTACTTAAGGGTTTCTTTAAGTCAAACGTCATAAACACTTAGAATTCCAATTAAATGCTGTTTTTTTCACTTAAGTAATCCCTTAAAAAGCATTAAGTGTTGCATAAAACCCCTTAACGATCATTTCCCTAAGTATAACTTAAGGTTTGGAAATCGTAACCTTACGAAAATAAGACGACATGGCTGAATTTATGGAACCAGCTGAAGATCATTATGTGCCAAGAAGAATTTTAAGGGATAGGGAGAACCCTTTGGACCATCTTAGTGATGAAAAATTGTTGCAAGAATACCGATTTGACCATCACACATCGCAACCACTGTGACACTGACCACTTGCAGTCATACATACATTTCTGAATGAGATGAAGAAAAACTCACAGAATTAAAGAAGTCGTTTGACGTTATATAATAGAACCGAAGCTATAGCTTGTGAATTTAAACATGTCTCGTTTACCAGCAGCAAAAGTCAGGAGGACTAGCCGAGGTTAGGCTGTTACATGAGTGCGAGGCGATCGCCGGGATCTCACAACATTTTTAAATAGGCGCTATCTTTATAAATAAACCACAGATTTGAGCTTTAAACAACTATATTCTCGACTGAACAACTCTTAAAACTACATTTCGTGACAATAACAGTAGTATTTTTCAATTTCGCGGCCGCACACAACCACTATGAAAAGCGCAAAAGGACGCGCGTCAATTTAGCTTCAAACGCTTTTGCTTTATACGCGTGTCCATCTCGCTTTAGACGCTCGAATGCATTCAAATGTACTCGTGACATCATCAGAAGAATGGCATCTACGCTAATGCTAGTCTCTCTGTTTATCCCGAGGTTTACTGCAGTCAGCCGGATCCGGGCCGGATCCAGATCAGATGCTGGACCTGCGCCCAGAGAAGACCAACACATGACCCTGAAGTGTCTGAGAGACCGTGATTAGCCTCCCCCTGAAACTGCCTCATCGACACGGCATCCTCAATAAACCCGTCTCCAGCGGGATGACTCCGATTGTTCGAATATTCCGATCTATTATGACCTCTGACCTGTAAAGTTGCCAGAATAATAATCATACGCTGTTTGTTAATTGGCCAGAGGAGAACTGCCCCCCCGACTGAGCCTGGTTTCTCCCAAGGTTTATTTTCCTCCATTCTGCTCCTGATGGGGTTTGGGTTTCCTTGCCACTGTTGCCTCTGGCTTGGCGTGCTCAGTTGGGGACACTACATGTTCAACTAAATATCGAAATAAATCTAATTATTAAACTAAATTACTGATCTAATTACTGATCTAAAGCCCACACTGACACTGTATGATAACTGAAATGAGCTGATGACATCACCGTTTTCTCCGGAGCGGCTGTACGGCTGAATCAGATTCTGTTGTATTTTCCAGTTATATAACACTGTAAAGCTACATTGTTAAAAGCGCTATATAAAGCGGACTTGACTTGAAGCCTCAAAATAGACTTGAATTTGACGCTCTATTCACGTTTGGGGTGAGCGCAGCATTAGTGTCAGTGTTTTGCATAAATGCAGGATCGCTGTCGTGAAACACTTCAACGTTTCCCTTACCTAAGAGAACCGTTTAAGAGATTATATGCAAAACCCTTAAGTTATTCTCTTAGGTAAGGGGAAATCGCCCCTTAAGTGCCATACTTGAGGGAAAACTTAAGGTGCTTTATGTGTCCTGTTTCTGGCACCGGTTCCGCCCGCTCTAACCCTCAGATCTGTGTCTCGTCAGATGGACGGCGATCTCTCCTCCGAGCAGGAGCTGACCTGCTCCATCTGTCTGGACCTCTTCAGCCAGCCGGTCTCCACGCCCTGCGGACACAACTTCTGCCAGGGCTGCATCGGCGGATACTGGGCGTCCAGCTCCGTCTGCAGCTGCCCTCTGTGCAAGCGGGAGTTTGAGGAGCGTCCCGAGCTGAGCATCAACCGCGTGTTCGCACACATCACCCAGAAGTATAAGGAGATGCGCTACGGCGGGCCTCCTCAAGCCAAGCCGCGGCAGAAAGCCTCTTCACCCGGCGAGCAGGTGGTGTGTGACGTCTGCAGTGGCGTAAAGAGGACGGCTGTCAGCTCCTGCCTCACGTGCACCGCCTCGTACTGCGAGATCCACGTCCTGCCACACCAGCAGGCGTCCTTCTACTCTGCCCATCGGCTGCTGGATCCGCTCGAGGCCCTGCGGGGCCGGACCTGCCCGGAGCACGGCCGGCTGCTGGAGGTTTACTGTCGCACGGATCAGAAGTGTGTGTGCGCCATCTGTGTGCTGGAGGAGCATCGCACACACACCACCGTCTCCGTGCAGACGGAGCGAGCCAGCAAACAGGTGTGTGTCCTGCTTCATAGGGTCATGCTGGAGCGGACAGGCTTGATATCAAGAGATTGAATGTTTTGTCACCTTCAGAGACTCCTGGGGAAGACGGAGCTGGACCTTCAGACGTGCATCGACAACAGAAAGGCTCAGCTGACGGAGATGAAGAACAAACTACACGCTGTGCAGGTCAGTCAACTTTACAGTGTACAGACGGGTGACATATACTGAGTGTGTGTAAGTGTAGCTATGGCTAACTTTAAGTCTGCACACACACGTTCTACTGTCGGCTGTAAGTTTGCGGTGTGTGTGGTGTTTCAGAGCTACTCTCAGGCCGAACTGTCAGAGGTCGAGCAGCTGCTGTCTGACGTCACACACTCTGTCCAGCGCATCCGCACCGAGCTGGTGGGTGGGATCGAGGAGCGGACAGAGGCTGTGATTGGTCGAGGGCAAGGCGTGGTCTCCCAGCTGGAGTTGAAGCTAGCGCAGCTGCAGGAGCACAGGGCTCGACTGGAGGCTCAGGCGGTGTCAGATGATCACATCGGCTTCCTTCAGGTCAGTCTGGATGCTGTATTGAAAGAATTTATCTGTGTTCAGGTTAACATTTCAAACACAAAACATCTCAATCTTGACAGAGATCCTATATATACACTCACCTAAAGGATTATTAGGAACACCTGTTCAATTTCTCATTAATGCAATTATCTAATCAACCAATCACATGGCAGTTGCTTCAATGCATTTAGGGGTGTGGTCCTGGTCAAGACAATCTCCTGAACTCCAAACTGAATGTCGGAATGGGAAAGAAAGGGGATTTAAGCAATTTTGAGCGTGGCATGGTTGTTGGTGCCAGACGGGCCGGTCTGAGTATTTCACAATCTGCTCAGTTACTGGGATTTTCACGCACAACCATTTCTAGGGTTTACAAAGAATGGTGTGAAAAGGGAAACACATCCAGTATGGGGCCGTCCTGTGGGCCAAAATGCCTTGTTGATGCTAGAGGTCAGAGGAGAATGGGCCGACTGATTCAAGCTGATAGAAGAGCAACTTTGACTGAAATAACCACTCGTTACAACCGAGGTATGCAGCAAAGCATTTGTGAAGCCACAACACACACAACCTTGAGGCGGATGGGCTACAACAGCAGAAGACCCCACCGGGTACCACTCATCTCCACTACAAATAGGAAAAAGAGGCTTCAATTTGCACCAGCTCACCAAAATTGGACAGTTGAAGACTGGAAAAATGTTGCCTGGTCTGATGAGTCTGGATTTCTGTTGAGACATTCAGATGGTAGAGTCAGAATTTGGCGTAAACAGAATGAGAACATGGATCCATCATGCCTTGTTACCACTGTGCAGGCTGGTGGTGGTGGTGTAATGGTGTGGGGGATGTTTTCTTGGCACACTTTAGGCCCCTTAGTGCCAATTGGGCATGGTTTAAATACCACGGCCTACCTGAGCATTGTTTCTGACCATGTCCATCCCTTGATGACCAGCATGTGCCCATCCTCTGATGGCTACTTCCAGCAGGATAATGCCCCATGTCACAAAGCTCCAATCATTTCAAATTGGTTTCTTGAACATGACAATGAGTTCACTGGACTAAAATGGCCCCCACAGTCCCCAGATCTCAACCCAATAGAGCATCTTTGGGATGTGGTGGAACGGGAGCTTCGTGCCCTGGATGTGCATCCCACAAATCTCCATCAACTGCAAGATGCTATCCTATCAATATGGGCCAACATTTCTAAAGAATGCTTTCAGCTCCTTGTTGAGTCAATGCCACGTAGAATTAAGGCAGTTCTGAAGGCCAAAGGGGTCAAACACAGTATTAGTGTGCTGCTCCTAATAATCCTTTAGGTGAGTGTATATCCAAAATCCACAAGTGGAGTCAGAAAGTACTCACTTCATTTTCATGATTTTAATATTGTAATATCTCTTCTCCAGTAAATGTGTCCTGATGTAAGGATGTTGAGATATTTGTGCTGCTCACCAGAATCATATAATAAAACTTGATTATGTGCGACTCCTGAACACGCGATGTCTGATGGCAGAGTTTCGAGGAGGCGGGCGGCCCGGTGCAGGACTCAGACGTGGATTTGGGCGAGGCGGATGAGGTGACACTGCGCTTCTCGCTCGGGGACGTGAAAGCCGCTTTAGGAGAGATCCGGGAGCGGCTGGACGACATTCGCTTCGGGGAGGTGCACTACCGTCACACAGGTGAGATCCAACACACCGCTGGTGTTAGGAGCACAACGCATGCGTGACAGAACTACTTACAGTGTGTGTGTGTGTGTGTAATCACAGTGTCAACCCTAGCCGAGAGCGAGAGCATGACCAGTGTCCGGTCTCTGAGGAAGAAGGACTGGTCACTGAAAGGTACGTGAAGACTCACTCAGAACACATGAGAGCCACTTGTGTTAGCAGGACTAATTATCTTTTTCCAAACGCTTTCCTTTCTACAGATTTACGGAAAATAAAAACAGGTACGTGTGTGTGTGTGTGTGTTTTAAGACAGCCATGCATTTACAAGAGATCAGCAGATGTTGGATATTAAGTGATACTCATTATATTAGACATAAAGAATGTAAAACTTCTGCTAGGTTGGAGAAATGTCTGTGTTTATGAGCTGATAAATGCAGACCTGCAACATGTTTAGTGATTTTTACTCATAAAGACTTAACAGCTCCAGATCTCAGTCTAGCTGCTGATAATCTCCAGTTTATATAATCAGATGTTGAATATTTCATGTCTTTTAGGGCACAAGAAGGTTAAAGGTTATCTCGGTGAGTGTTCTCGACTCCGATTGCTTCTCTTTATGTCCTGCATGTATACTGTAGATGATGTGATTTGTGAAATGCAAGGCCTGATGAAATGACCGTGTGGTTCCAGAGGACGTGACGCTGAACCCGACCTCGGCGTACCCGTTCCTCATCCTGTCGGATGACCGGAAGCAGCTGAAGCGCGGAGAGAAGCTGCAGTTCTACCGGAACAGCCCACAGCGCTTCGACGTCTGGTCCTGCGTGCTCGCCAAAGACGGATACGAGTCCGGGCGGCACTACTGGGAGGTCGGGTGATTTACACACAGAACACATTGAGTTAGGCTTCAGCGCTGCAGCTGTAAATGTCCCGCTCGCTTCCAGGTGACCGTTGGAGAAAACAAGGACTGGAAGCTGGGCGTGGTGCGCGAGTCTGCGCAGAGGAAGGGCCTGTTCGACATGACGCCTGCCCTGGGATACTACGCCCTGTGGTGGAGCGGGAACCACCTGCGCGCCCTGACCGCGCCCCCGCTGGCCAAGGTCAAGGTCACCGGTCACCTGCGCCGCATAGGCGTCTACCTGGACTGTGAGGAGGGTCACGTGATCTTCTACAACGCCAAGACCGGATCGGAGGTGTATTCCTTCACGGCTGAGTTCTCGGAGAAGATGTTCCCGCTCTTCGGCACCGGCGATAAGGAAGCTCCGCTGGTCTTAACGTCTCCGTTTCTCAGCGTCCCGGAATGAGAACCGGCCAATCGTCTTTGCAGAAAACATGGACTTTAATGATACAAGAAACTCAGACCGTGGGTTATTTGTAGCTCAAGGGTTAGGGAACGCATAAACTATGAAGTGAAATTAAGTGTGGATAAATGATACTCTCTCCCGTCAGGAGCTGCGGCGGATCCAGATATTTCGCCAGATGCTGAAATCAAAAACAATTCTCGTCTAAAGTTAGGGATCGCTAAAACAGGATTAAAGAAATGAAGCTTTACCTGATCAAAAATACAACCAATCTGTGAATTACTACAGAGAGGGAGAGGGAGAGGGAGAGGGGGAGGGGGAGAGAGAGAGAGAGAGAGAGAGAGAGAGAGAGAGAGAGAGAGAGAGAGAGAGAGAGAGAGAGAGAGAGAGAGAGATTATTCCAGAGTTCCTGTCACTCCATCACACTGAAAGTCTCGGTGAAGGATCTGCTTCCTCTTCAGTAGCTCATCGTCTTTATAACTGAAGAGACACCGAGTGAACATCCGCATTAGTGGGAATATTAATATGCACATGTATAAATATATGAATGAATGTTCTTGTTTGGCAATATGTATGCCTGAAGCACGTGATGCTAATAAAGGGAATCAGATCACACACACACAAGCAGGTGAAGACTCATGGTCTCTGTGAGGATACACACATCTGGAACATCATCCACGTCTTGTGCGGAACTCATCTTCAATTCAATTTAATGCATTCTTGGTGAAAAATGAATATTACATATGAATATTTGTAGAAGTGGCACAAGGGACATTTTCATGACATTTAATCAGAATGCACATTTCTCCCCAAATTTTAACTTAAAATAAATAAACAACAAAAATGCTAAAGTTGGTCTGTTACAGTGGCGCTGTGTGTGTGTGTGTGTGTGTGTGTGTGTGTGGGCTCAGTAGGGTTTGCACATCCAGGAAAGAAAAGCAAATAAAAACAACCCCATTGTCTTTATTTAGTTAGACATTTTACAGTAGTCACTCTTATAGTAGCTGCCTTGTTTTTCTTTTTCCTCATTGCTTCACATATTCTATCACTTGGATCAATGCAAAGGAAGATATATATATATATATATATATATATATATATATATATATATATATATATATATATATATATATGAACGCCCAAAACATGAAATTTTGGCAAGATATTACAAGAGTATGATTCGGGCGCCGTCTTTAGCAGGGCGAACGTTTGGTTAACACATGGCAAATGAGTTGAGTGGGCTTTGAATCTGCAAACACACGTTCGGATGAAAGAGGGACCGACTCGAACTCTTGATTCCCATTTCAGAAAAACTACAGCCTGACGCTAATCTCAGTGTTTGATATGTCACCTTTAACTCCGACCGCACGGAACATGAAGTCTAAAAACAACAACAACAAAAAAACATTGCAACTACATTGTCGAGGTCACTTTTAAGGGATGCTGTTTGTCTACTGCCATCAAACACTTTAAACTGCCGTGTATTGGACCCAATACTGAAGTGTGCAAGGAATACAGTCCGTGAAGGTGTCGACATGCAGCGTGTTCTGGAAGGAGCTCAGCGATGGATGGACACTCGGGCGAATGACCCGCTCGCGCTTGGGGTCAGTCTTGAGCGAGTGGCGTCCGTAACACTGAATAATCCTGGAAACACCACACGTGTCTTTCTCCAATGGGTTATTCCATGTTGATAATCGGCCACAAAGTTTCCTAACGGAGAGACGTCTCTCCATCGCTAACGGGAGTCCGTCAGTGTTTGCTGTGAAAACCTTCCCAGATTAGCAGGAATCCACGGCAACATTCGTGTGTGACATCACATCAGATACAGCGTGAAGCGCAGGCGCACAGCAGCTCGAGCGGGAGTCATGTGAGGCGCACAGAGGCCTGCCATTGGTCAGAGGTCCGCAGAACACTGGCCAGTCATAGCCGAAGGAAGAGAGAAGTAAAGAGCGCAAGGGCAGAGGGCGGCCGTTCGTGTGGCACGTCGAGACCGTGAGCGAGTGTGGCACGAAAACAATGAGGAGAAGGGAACGTCACGGATCCACCGCTGAAGACATTAACACTGTTCACTGACCTCACACACACACACACACCTCCCAGAACTGGTCCATCACAATCAGTGAACCTCGATATGACGTCCCCCCACAGTCAAGCCCAGTTTGAGGACCATGAAGAGCCTCTGAGGCGCTCATGTGATGTGATGGAATAACGTCACAGAGCCAAAGCAAGTCTTGATGGTCCCAAAATGGGCTTTCATTGTTTTGATTTTGGGGTGGATTCTCCTGAGATTCACCCAAACACGTCAGAGACGATACATTCGGCCTGGATGAAGGAGCAGGAGATGGAGGCGTCTGCACACACACACACACACACACACACACACACTCACTCACGAGTACGGAATATCTACGAGGATGTGACTTCTCCATTCACACACGCGGCGGATCCAGAAATAGACAGGCTGTAGTGTTCAGCTGTTCTTCAGCAGCGGTCTGTCGTCGGGGAAGCAGTGCAGCTGGCAGGCGTCCGGGTTGGTCAGGCCGCAGGACCGCAGGTCCACACTCTGCAGAGAGGCACAGCGGCGCAGCAGCGGCACACACTGATCCGTCACCTTCACACAGCCTGCAACACACAACCACCAACATTACTGACATCACTCCAGCGGGTGTTGTTCTGCAGCGACGTCAGGCCCCGGGGCATCATGGGACTGTCCTCAGTGATATATCCAGTCTGCCAACCTGAGGACTCTCTTAGGGCTGGGTGGCATGTCGACAAGGGTCATAAGGGTCAATGTTTTGAACTTGAGATTTATACATCATCAGAAGCTGAATAAATAATCTTTCCATAATGCAAAACATTTATAAATATTGAGGAAATCTCCTCTAAAGTTTTCCAAATGAAGTCCTTAGCAATGCATATTACTACTGATAATACATTTATGATATATTTATGGTAGGATTCATGGAACATGATCTTAATATCAGGGGCGTGGCCAGTGGGCGGGGCTGACAGGCACTGTGATGACTAGCCCCCCCAGTTTATTATACAAATATAATACTATTTGTTAAATAGCAGTTGTTTTAATTATTTTAACGTAATTACAAAATTATAAAACCAATCAAATGTGGTTTTCTCACAGGCTATGGTTTTGGCATAATGTTTGATGAGTTTGATTGACAGCTGTGTTAGGTGTCAGTCTCATGTCTCGCGCTGTGAGTTCATGAAGTGTGTTTGCCTATTCACTTAGCCTATAATTTGCAGTTGTGTGATAGATAAACAGCAGCGATGCAAAATTCTATAAAAATGACTTTTAAAAACTGGCATTAGCGCAGGAGACCCATCCATCCGGCCGCTCGTAACCGGAAGACTTTTCCATTTCAAGCGCAGGTTCAGGCTGTGAAGCGGGAACACGCGGTCAGTCTCTGTCAGTCGTGTAGTGTAGGGGTAAGGTGTGGCACTAAGTTTGACGCAATTCAACCTGCGGTTCGAATCCGCCTTTTGCCGAACTCGCTGTACTTCCCTCATCGCATATCAGAAAGCCGCTTTTCGATAAAAATGAAGAAAATATTAGAAAAGTGTTAATAAAGTGTGTCACGCTTGTTGTAGCCGCTGTATGTGGACAGGTTGTAGCTGCAGTTTTGGTTTATGTGTGACAGTAGCCGTGTTTTCATTACCCGTCAAAGTGCGCAAATTGAAATTGTGAATTGAAAATATGGCCAATGGAAACGCGTCAATTTCGCATAAACTCCCATATATCGCAAAAAATGTGTTGGCCCTCGCTTGAGGTGGTTTTTCAGGCCATTCGAAAAAGGAAATTTTCGCAAACCTGCAGTGGAAAACTTCGCATTGACAGGTCAGCTGGTCACGCATTGCTCCCACACTGGGCCTACAGATTATTTTTTTCCACTCAAGTATGTCGTAATAAGGAGATCTTATGTCGTTAAAACGACATATATTTTCTCCTAATAAGGACAGTGGCGTAACTTTAACCTAGTAATGACAGACCCCGGTGCAGCCACACAACTATCTACAGGCCGACTGTAATAAAGGCATATATTCAAGACGTGTGTTAAAACAGAAAGATGCTGTAGTTTCAGCCGTACTCAAAGACCAGTTACACACGTCAATCCATTCCCCACGATCTCGGTTTGCTTCTTATTTATTAATATACAGCCAAATAGTTGATTAAACATTGATCAAAATTAAAATACAATTTATACAAAACTAAATTAATTTAAAGAAAGACTTTCTAGAAAACAAAACTCAATGAAGTGCTCAATGAAGGGAAAATCCCCAGACGTATGCGCATCTGATTATGTGCCTTACTCTACTGCTCACTTTTCATAATCAACTTATGAAATTAAAATAATAATATTCAAACATAGCCTGACTATGAAACTAAATAGGTGACGTGTTCTTTAACCCTCTGTCGGATGAAGTCGTCGGCGCTTCTGATGATTTTTTCCTTCATGACAGCGGAAACAACTCACAATACTCCACCGTACAGAGATCAGTGCAAGATATAATTATAAACTATAAACTGTCTACTTTTATTTGTGTACACTCACAATAACAGCAAAGGCCGTGTCTCAGGGAACAGATTATTCTGCACTCCAAACGCTGTCTACGCCACTGCTTCATTGGTTTCCTTGCCACTGTTGCCTCTGGCTTGGCGTGCTCAGTTGGGGACACTACATTTTTCAACTAAATATCCAAATAAATCTAATTATTAAACTAAATGACTGATCTAAAGCCCACACTGTCACTGTATGATAATTGAAATGAACTGATGACATCACCGTTTTCTCCAGAATGGCTATACGGCTGAATAAAATTGTTGCATTATTTTCCTGTTTAACACTGTAAAGCTGCTCTGAGACAATCTGCAGTGTTAAAAGCGCTATATAAATAAAGCTGACTTGACTTGACTTAATATCCTAATGATTTCTGGCCAAAATGTATAGTTTTGACCCATGTATCCCCGTGAGACGCAGGACTGCTGTTGTGCTCCAGGGTTATATGTTTTAGAAATGAAATGGACTGAAGCAATACCGTTTATATCGATATACGTTAGAACAGCGGAGGGGAGCTGATGCTGGGAAAGGGCATCATCCCGTGTGTCCTAAACATGACATGCTTTAAATGAAGATTGAGTCGCCACGTGTGGTTTAAAGCAGCCGTCAGACGCTCTACAGCCCCAGCGCTGCTGAAGGAGACGCGGGGCGTTCCTCATCTCATGCGTTTATTCTCCATCTGTGACTGTTAGAGAGGCAACATGTAAAGCTCCGCTAGAACACGGGCTTCTGCGAACGAGCACTAATTCCGACTCAAATATTTAATAAATGTGCCATATGTGGAATATTAAGAGTATTTTTATGAAAGTGACCATTATAATGGGGTCATCAGATGCAGGCTAATATGATTAGTCTAGTGTTGCTTTGGTTTTTAACCCTTTTTGCACATAATATATTGCGTAATATATGCGTTTCATAGCCTTCAATATCAACATTGTTTGTAGGACATCATTGGGATGTGAAATATATATATATACTTTAAATAAATACAGATTTTTTTTAAACCAAATATTAAAAATGTAAAAAATGCCAAGATTTTTGCCATATCGCCCAGCCCTACATAACTCCAGTGGTGTAGTTCTGCAGTGACATCATGCCTCTGGTGCATCATGGGACTGTCCAGTCTCTGTGTGGTGAGCTTTACCTGCCAGGTTGACGTGCGTGAGGCTCTCGCGGAGCGGCGATATGGGCGAGGTCAGCGTGTGGATGGTCTGGTCTGTGATATGGCAGCACTGGCTGAGGTCCAGCTTGGTCAGGTGAGGAAGGTAGCGCACTAACAGGCGTGACACGGCGTCGGTCACTTCCAGCCCGGCCAATCGGAGCTCGGTCACGTTCTGGAAGCGTCCGCCTCGGTTCTCTCCGTGAGCTGTAACAGGAAGGCAGGGTTAGCTCTGTAGGTCACACTTTCAGAAACGCATTTACTGAACACTCATATTCTCAACGCTGCTATGATATGATTCCGCATGTAGAGTCTCTGTTGTTCGGTTTGGCTCCTAACTCTAGCTCTCTGTGAACAGAACCGGAGTGAGCACTAAAACTGAACTGACAAGCGAATGGATCTGCGGTGTGAACGTGACCTAGCACAGGGAAACCCGACACATCCCAGCTGGCCCAGACACGGACATCAGACTGAACTGTGACCCTCATGATAACTTGTTAATCTGTGCATAATAAGGTGGAAAAGTATTAATTTATGACAATTTTACAAGTATGAATGTATAATATCATTGAACTGTTGACTACATTATGTGTTCAATCTGTCCGGTTGGTTTCTTGGCTTTGTGTTGCTCAGTCGGGGACACTGAACATGAACTCTATCACTGATCCGCCCGCACTGACACTGTGAGAACTGAACTCTGTGGCATTATTTCCTGTTTAACACTGTGAAGCTGCTTTGAAACAATCGGCATTGTAAAGAGCGCTGTATAAATAAAGTGTCGCTCTCTATTAAAACCCGTCTCAGTGAAGGGGAAAGTGTGGCTGTGAGTGAAGGACTGGGGGGACGGCAGCCTGACCTGAGCGCGTGTCGTTGGACGGCGGAGCCAGCAGCTCTTTCAGATGAGAGTCCTTCAGATCCTCCACGCGACTGAGATCCAGGAGCCGCAGACAGGGACACACGGACTGACAGAGCGCAGAGACCGAGGACCATGGGCATCCGGCCACGTTCAGCTCCAGCAGACCTGAGGGAGAGACATGAGGGACGTCTGAGAGTCCTGCAGAGCTCAGCTCAGAACACCGGCCTGGACGTTTGAGTGAACTAGCCCTAACTCTCAGACATGGAAAATGAGCTGGCCGTTTCTAACCGTACTGTTAAGGTGCGTTCACACCGGACGCGATTCGCGCGAGTGATTTACATGTTAAGTCAATGCAGAGACGCGAATTGGCATTCTGCGGCGAGATTCGCGCGAATTGAGCGTTTTGAACACGCGATTCACGCGAATCGCTCAAGTTAAAAAATCTGAACTCTGGCGGATATTTCGCGCCGCGTTAACCAATCAGGAGCTTGCTCTAGTAGTGACGCATTTACAAGCGGAGGCAGAAATCCCAACAACAATGGAGGACAAGATAGCGTGGCCGTATGTGGAGACCCGGAGCTGTGATACATCATCCTATCACTACAGGAACAGGAATAAAAGGAATAAAAAGGATCTTGCTTGGAAGAAAGTGAGTTATTGTGAGCCATGTGAGCCATTTCACAACGAGACTGGAGCAGAAAAAAGAGCCAGAGCCAGCGGCCAATGAGAGAAGGACTAGCCGAGGAAAGGCGGGTCTCGCCGGGTAAACGAGCGCGGAATGCCACTGATCGCCTGGATCTCACAACTCCGAAAACGCCAGATAAAATGCTCAAATAGGCTCTTTTTATAAATTAACCACAGATTTGAGCTTTAAACAACTATATTATCGCCTGAAAAAGTCTTTAAACTACGTTTGGTCACATTAATAGTAGTATTTTTTACAAAAAAGATGTCAAGTGACCGAGACGAGCTGGCTCATATAGGCTCATATAGAAGCCCCTCCCATGACGCGAATTCGCATCTGTTGTGTAGTTGTCACACGCGAATTTCACGCGCGAATGAAGCGAGTAAACTCAAAATGTTCAAGCGTCCACCTTCGCGCGACTTGCGCAAATTATTTGCGCGAATCGCGTCCGGTGTGAACGCCACATTAGAGACACAGCAATGCTCATTTATCGATTCAAGAGTACAGTTCTAAATCATTGGGTTTTCTTCAATACTTCAGTCAGTCAGAGAGCATATATTTAGGACTACATTTTTCTAAATATATTTAATATATTTATATGTTATTTTTTATAAATCCTGATGTGAGTGTGGGACAAAAAAAAAAGTTTATACATCAGGACTTTACAAAATCCTCTATTTTTTCCTTACACATTCTTTTTTGGATTTGCCTGCATATTTTGTAGGAGTAGGAATCAGCAGAGGCCCCACGATACGATATCAATACTTAAACCACGATACGATATTATCACGATACTTAAACCACGATACGATATTAATCACAATACTTAAACCACGATATGATATTATCACGATACTTAAACCACGATACGATATTATCACGATACTTAAAGCACGATATGATATTATCACGATACTTAAACCACGATACGATATTATCACGATACTTAAAGCACGATACGATATTATCACAATACTTAAAGGTCCCATGGCATGAAATTTTCATTTTATGAGGTTTTTCAACATTAATATGAGATCCCCTAGCCTGAATATTGTCCCCAAGTGGATAGAAATGTTGATCGGTGTAAACCCGAGTTCTGGCTGTCTCTCTCAGCCTTTGATAAAATGACAGGCCAGGCGAGCCAATCCTGAAGTCTCCTGTTTTGACGTCCATCAGGAACGGTTACCTCCCTTTCCTCCGCCCAGAGAATCTGGCACGCCCATGCAAACACTCGAGATCATTAACGTTACTTGTGAACGAGTGAATGCTGGCAGTTTCTCAGTGTTTGGATGTACAAATGAAAACAGAAGTCTTTCTTCAGTTCCTTCTGATCTGTGATCAGTAATTTCTGATGTGTAGCTAATTATTTATTATTCGTGCACACGCAGCGGCTTCTCTCTCTCCAGACAGAACGGTGTTTTCGTGTTTTCTATCTTGTGAGTCAGTGTTTTTGTACGTCCTCGTCGCGTCTATCTGTTCTAAAATGTGCATACAGTCTTTTCTGTTTAACATCAGCAGCCACACCTTTAGAGATAAACCTCACACACGCTGAAGCTCGGCCTCCAACATCCCCGACCCCCAGTACTGCATCTGGCCCACAGCGGAGGCACCAAACGCGGCGTGAGATTAAGCAGAAGGAGGGTAAGCGTGAGAATATCTGGGCTAGGCTAGCCATCTTTCCCCACAATAAACTGGATTACATTCGATTACTGTTGTTGTGTCTTTGTTTGCGCTGTGTAACGTTACTCAATGCGCGTCACTGATGCTATTCATATGATTGGAACATGTCTAGAAATAATGCTATACTCAACACTTACTAACTCGTTCATCTCGCTGTAATGGTACATTGCATGTGTTACAAAGTTGGTAGAATAAGGAAGAAGACGGACTCGGCGTGACTGGGACTCGTGTTTATTCAGAACTCTCAGATACAAACACAATAAACTCACAGCGCTGACTGACAGCGCTCTCATAACTCAGTAGTTACTATAAATAACTTTGTTAGCAATCGCTCCGTCTCCATGATGTCCGGTTCGCGAACGAATCATTCTTTTGAATCGGTTCTTTTTAGTGAACGGAACCAGTTCACCAAATCGGACTGAATCGTTCTAAACGGTTCGCGTCTCGAGTCAGCGCTGATCCATAATTTACTAAAGTTACTAACTTTCTGACATGAGTGACAGCCCCTCCGACTAGAAATAAACTAATAACCTGAACTCAGGTCCATCCGTCTCTGGCAGACTCGTGCCTGCTCGTGCCTCGTTAAACCACGCCCCCTCCGCTCATTTAAAATGCAAAGATGTCAGCCAATCACAACAATGGGCGTTTTTACTGAAGTCTCACAGCAGACACGCCTCTTGAAGCAGGGCATTCAGCCACAGGGCAAACAGCAGTATAGAAAAAATGCCTTTTATTTCTAAATTATGACATTTTATGATGTAAAAATCATACTAACAATATAAGTACACCTCAGGAAACATTATAAAATAATAGAAAAATGCCATGCCATGGGACCTTTAAGTCTCGATATGATATCACGATACTTAAGCCATGATACGATATTATAACGATACGATATTTTAACGATACTTAAGCCCCGATACGATATAACTATACTTAAGCCACAATACGATATAACGATACTTAAGCCAAAATACGATATTATAATGCTACTATATTTTAACGATACTTAAGCCACGATACAATATTATAACGATACAATATTATAACTATACTTAAGCCACGATACGATATCACGATATTTAAGCCATGATACGATATTATAACGATACTAGACACAAAAGGTCATTGCAAAAGAGGCTGGCTGTTCCCAGAGCTCTGTGTCCAAGCACATTAATAGAGAGGAGAAGGGAAGGACAAGATGTGCTAGAAAAAAGTGTACAAGCAATAGGGATAACCGCACCCTGGAGAGGATTGTGAAACAAAACCCATTCAAAAATGTGGGGGAGATTACGCCCGTGTCACTTCCTCTCGGCTCTTTTACACACTCTTTATCTGGACGCCCCTGAGCGGTCTCTGCACGCCCGGGTCACTTCCTCTCGGCTCTTTTACACACTCTTTATCTGGACGCCCCTGAGCGGTCTCTGTACGCCCGTGTCACTTCCTCTCGGCTCTTTTACACACTCTTTATCTGGACGCCCCTGAGCAGTCTCTGTACGCCCGGGTCACTTCCTCTCGGCTCTTTTACACACTCTTTATCTGGACGCCCCTGAGCGGTCTCTGCACGCTCGTGTCACTTCCTCTCGGCTCTTTTACACACTCTTTATCTGGACGCCCCTGAGCGGTCTCTGCACGCCCGTGTCACTTCCTCTCGGCTCTTTTACACACTCTTTATCTGGACGCCCCTGAGCGGTCTCTGCACGCCCGTGTCACTTCCTCTCGGCTCTTTTACACACTCTTTATCTGGACGCCCCTGAGCGGTCTCTGTACGCTCGTGTCACTTCCTCTCGGCTCTTTTACACACTCTTTATCTGGACGCCCCTGAGCGGTCTCTGCACGCCCGTGTCACTTCCTCTCGGCTCTTTTACACACTCTTTATCTGGACGCCCCTGAGCGGTCTCTGCACGCCCGTGTCACTTCCTCTCGGCTCTTTTACACACTCTTTATCTGGACGCCCCTGAGCGGTCTCTGCACGCCCGTGTCACTTCCTCTCGGCTCTTTTACACACTCTTTATCTGGACGCCCCTGAGCGGTCTCTGCACGCCCGTGTCACTTCCTCTCGGCTCTTTTACACACTCTTTATCTGGACGCCCCTGAGCGGTCTCTGCACGCCCGTGTCACTTCCTCTCGGCTCTTTTACACACTCTTTATCTGGACGCCCCTGAGCGGTCTCTGCACGCCCGTGTCACTTCCTCTCGGCTCTTTTACACACTCTTTATCTGGACGCCCCTGAGCGGTCTCTGCACGCCCGTGTCACTTCCTCTCGGCTCTTTTACACACTCTTTATCTGGACGCCCCTGAGCGGTCTCTGCACGCCCGTGTCACTTCCTCTCGGCTCTTTTACACACTCTTTATCTGGACGCCCCTGAGCGGTCTCTGCACGCCCGTGTCACTTCCTCTCGGCTCTTTTACACACTCTTTATCTGGACACCCCTGAGCGGTCTCTGCACGCCCGTGTCACTTCCTCTCGGCTCTTTTACACACTCTTTATCTGGACGCCCCTGAGCGGTCTCTGCACGCCCGTGTCACTTCCTCTCGGCTCTTTTACACACTCTTTATCTGGACGCCCCTGAGCGGTCTCTGCACGCCCGTGTCACTTCCTCTCGGCTCTTTTACACACTCTTTATCTGGACGCCCCTGAGCGGTCTCTGCACGCCCGTGTCACTTCCTCTCGGCTCTTTTACACACTCTTTATCTGGACACCCCTGAGCGGTCTCTGCACGCCCGTGTCACTTCCTCTCGGCTCTTTTACACACTCTTTATCTGGACACCCCTGAGCGGTCTCTGCACGCCCGTGTCACTTCCTCTCGGCTCTTTTACACACTCTTTATCTGGACGCCCCTGAGCGGTCTCTGCACGCCCGTGTCACTTCCTCTCGGCTCTTTTACACACTCTTTATCTGGACGCCCCTGAGCGGTCTCTGTACGCCCGTGTCACTTCCTCTCGGCTCTTTTACACACTCTTTATCTGGACGCCCCTGAGCGGTCTCTGTACGCCCGTGTCACTTCCTCTCGGCTCTTTTACACACTCTTTATCTGGACGCCCCTGAGCGGTCTCTGCACGCCCGTGTCACTTCCTCTCGGCTCTTTTACACACTCTTTATCTGGACGCCCCTGAGCGGTCTCTGCACGCCCGTGTCACTTCCTCTCGGCTCTTTTACACACTCTTTATCTGGACGCCCCTGAGCGGTCTCTGTACGCCCGTGTCACTTCCTCTCGGCTCTTTTACACACTCTTTATCTGGACGCCCCTGAGCGGTCTCTGCACGCCCGTGTCACTTCCTCTCGGCTCTTTTACACACTCTTTATCTGGACGCCCCTGAGCGATCTCTGCACGCCCGTGTCACTTCCTCTCGGCTCTTTTACACACTCTTTATCTGGACGCCCCTGAGCGATCTCTGCACGCCCGTGTCACTTCCTCTCGGCTCTTTTACACACTCTTTATCTGGACGCCCCTGAGCGGTCTCTGTACGCCCGGGTCACTTCCTCTCGGCTCTTTTACACACTCTTTATCTGGACGCCCCTGAGCGGTCTCTGTACGCCCGTGTCACTTCCTCTCGGCTCTTTTACACACTCTTTATCTGGACGCCCCTGAGCGGTCTCTGCACGCCCGTGTCACTTCCTCTCGGCTCTTTTACACACTCTTTATCTGGACGCCCCTGAGCGGTCTCTGCACGCCCGTGTCACTTCCTCTCGGCTCTTTTACACACTCTTTATCTGGACGCCCCTGAGCGGTCTCTGCACGCCCGTGTCACTTCCTCTCGGCTCTTTTACACACTCTTTATCTGGACGCCCCTGAGCGGTCTCTGCACGCCCGTGTCACTTCCTCTCGGCTCTTTTACACACTCTTTATCTGGACGCCCCTGAGCGGTCTCTGCACGCCCGTGTCACTTCCTCTCGGCTCTTTTACACACTCTTTATCTGGACGCCCCTGAGCGGTCTCTGCACGCCCGTGTCACTTCCTCTCGGCTCTTTTACACACTCTTTATCTGGACGCCCCTGAGCGGTCTCTGCACGCCCGTGTCACTTCCTCTCGGCTCTTTTACACACTCTTTATCTGGACGCCCCTGAGCGGTCTCTGCACGCCCGTGTCACTTCCTCTCGGCTCTTTTACACACTCTTTATCTGGACGCCCCTGAGCGGTCTCTGCACGCCCGTGTCACTTCCTCTCGGCTCTTTTACACACTCTTTATCTGGACGCCCCTGAGCGGTCTCTGCACGCCCGTGTCACTTCCTCTCGGCTCTTTTACACACTCTTTATCTGGACGCCCCTGAGCGGTCTCTGCACGCCCGTGTCACTTCCTCTCGGCTCTTTTACACACTCTTTATCTGGACGCCCCTGAGCGGTCTCTGCACGCCCGTGTCACTTCCTCTCGGCTCTTTTACACACTCTTTATCTGGACGCCCCTGAGCGGTCTCTGTACACCCGTGTCACTTCCTCTCGGCTCTTTTACACACTCTTTATCTGGACGCCCCTGAGCGGTCTCTGCACGCCCGTGTCACTTCCTCTCGGCTCTTTTACACACTCTTTATCTGGACGCCCCTGAGCGGTCTCTGCACGCCCGGGTCACTTCCTCTCGGCTCTTTTACACACTCTTTATCTGGACGCCCCTGAGCGGTCTCTGCACGCCCGTGTCACTTCCTCTCGGCTCTTTTACACACTCTTTATCTGGACGCCCCTGAGCGGTCTCTGCACGCCCGTGTCACTTCCTCTCGGCTCTTTTACACACTCTTTATCTGGACGCCCCTGAGCGGTCTCTGCACGCCCGTGTCACTTCCTCTCGGCTCTTTTACACACTCTTTATCTGGACGCCCCTGAGCGATCTCTGCACGCCCGTGTCACTTCCTCTCGGCTCTTTTACACACTCTTTATCTGGACGCCCCTGAGCGGTCTCTGTACGCCCGGGTCACTTCCTCTCGGCTCTTTTACACACTCTTTATCTGGACGCCCCTGAGCGGTCTCTGTACACCCGTGTCACTTCCTCTCGGCTCTTTTACACACTCTTTATCTGGACGCCCCTGAGCGGTCTCTGCACGCCCGTGTCACTTCCTCTCGGCTCTTTTACACACTCTTTATCTGGACGCCCCTGAGCGGTCTCTGCACGCCCGTGTCACTTCCTCTCGGCTCTTTTACACACTCTTTATCTGGACGCCCCTGAGCGGTCTCTGCACGCCCGTGTCACTTCCTCTCGGCTCTTTTACACACTCTTTATCTGGACGCCCCTGAGCGGTCTCTGCACGCCCGTGTCACTTCCTCTCGGCTCTTTTACACACTCTTTATCTGGACGCCCCTGAGCGGTCTCTGCACGCCCGTGTCACTTCCTCTCGGCTCTTTTACACACTCTTTATCTGGACGCCCCTGAGCGGTCTCTGCTACGCCCGTGTCACTTCCTCTCGGCTCTTTTACACACTCTTTATCTGGACGCCCCTGAGCGGTCTCTGCACGCCCGTGTCACTTCCTCTCGGCTCTTTTACACACTCTTTATCTGGACGCCCCTGAGCGGTCTCTGCACGCCCGGGTCACTTCCTCTCGGCTCTTTTACACACTCTTTATCTGGACGCCCCTGAGCGGTCTCTGCACGCCCGTGTCACTTCCTCTCGGCTCTTTTACACACTCTTTATCTGGACGCCCCTGAGCGGTCTCTGCACGCCCGTGTCACTTCCTCTCGGCTCTTTTACACACTCTTTATCTGGACGCCCCTGAGCGGTCTCTGCACGCCCGTGTCACTTCCTCTCGGCTCTTTTACACACTCTTTATCTGGACGCCCCTGAGCGATCTCTGCACGCCCGTGTCACTTCCTCTCGGCTCTTTTACACACTCTTTATCTGGACGCCCCTGAGCGGTCTCTGCTACGCCCGTGTCACTTCCTCTCGGCTCTTTTACACACTCTTTATCTGGACGCCCCTGAGCGGTCTCTGCACGCCCGTGTCACTTCCTCTCGGCTCTTTTACACACTCTTTATCTGGACGCCCCTGAGCGGTCTCTGCACGCCCGTGTCACTTCCTCTCGGCTCTTTTACACACTCTTTATCTGGACGCCCCTGAGCGATCTCTGCACGCCCGGGTCACTTCCTCTCGGCTCTTTTACACACTCTTTATCTGGACGCCCCTGAGCGGTCTCTGCACGCCCGTGTCACTTCCTCTCGGCTCTTTTACACACTCTTTATCTGGACGCCCCTGAGCGGTCTCTGTACGCCCGTGTCACTTCCTCTCGGCTCTTTTACACACTCTTTATCTGGACGCCCCTGAGCGGTCTCTGCACGCCCGTGTCACTTCCTCTCGGCTCTTTTACACACTCTTTATCTGGACGCCCCTGAGCGGTCTCTGCACGCCCGGGTCACTTCCTCTCGGCTCTTTTACACACTCTTTATCTGGACGCCCCTGAGCGGTCTCTGCACGCCCGTGTCACTTCCTCTCGGCTCTTTTACACACTCTTTATCTGGACGCCCCTGAGCGGTCTCTGCACGCCCGTGTCACTTCCTCTCGGCTCTTTTACACACTCTTTATCTGGACGCCCCTGAGCGGTCTCTGTACGCCCGGGTCACTTCCTCTCGGCTCTTTTACACACTCTTTATCTGGACGCCCCTGAGCGGTCTCTGCTACGCCCGTGTCACTTCCTCTCGGCTCTTTTACACACTCTTTATCTGGACGCCCCTGAGCGGTCTCTGCACGCCCGTGTCACTTCCTCTCGGCTCTTTTACACACTCTTTATCTGGACGCCCCTGAGCGGTCTCTGCACGCCCGTGTCACTTCCTCTCGGCTCTTTTACACACTCTTTATCTGGACGCCCCTGAGCGGTCTCTGCACGCCCGTGTCACTTCCTCTCGGCTCTTTTACACACTCTTTATCTGGACGCCCCTGAGCGGTCTCTGCACGCCCGTGTCACTTCCTCTCGGCTCTTTTACACACTCTTTATCTGGACGCCCCTGAGCGGTCTCTGCACGCCCGTGTCACTTCCTCTCGGCTCTTTTACACACTCTTTATCTGGACGCCCCTGAGCGGTCTCTGCACGCCCGTGTCACTTCCTCTCGGCTCTTTTACACACTCTTTATCTGGACGCCCCTGAGCGGTCTCTGCACGCCCGTGTCACTTCCTCTCGGCTCTTTTACACACTCTTTATCTGGACGCCCCTGAGCGGTCTCTGCACGCCCGTGTCACTTCCTCTCGGCTCTTTTACACACTCTTTATCTGGACGCCCCTGAGCGGTCTCTGCACGCCCGTGTCACTTCCTCTCGGCTCTTTTACACACTCTTTATCTGGACGCCCCTGAGCGGTCTCTGCACGCCCGTGTCACTTCCTCTCGGCTCTTTTACACACTCTTTATCTGGACGCCCCTGAGCGGTCTCTGCACGCCCGTGTCACTTCCTCTCGGCTCTTTTACACACTCTTTATCTGGACGCCCCTGAGCGGTCTCTGCACGCCCGTGTCACTTCCTCTCGGCTCTTTTACACACTCTTTATCTGGACGCCCCTGAGCGGTCTCTGCACGCCCGTGTCACTTCCTCTCGGCTCTTTTACACACTCTTTATCTGGACGCCCCTGAGCGGTCTCTGCACGCCCGTGTCACTTCCTCTCGGCTCTTTTACACACTCTTTATCTGGACGCCCCTGAGCGGTCTCTGCACGCCCGTGTCACTTCCTCTCGGCTCTTTTACACACTCTTTATCTGGACGCCCCTGAGCGGTCTCTGCACGCCCGTGTCACTTCCTCTCGGCTCTTTTACACACTCTTTATCTGGACGCCCCTGAGCGGTCTCTGCACGCCCGTGTCACTTCCTCTCGGCTCTTTTACACACTCTTTATCTGGACGCCCCTGAGCGGTCTCTGCACGCCCGTGTCACTTCCTCTCGGCTCTTTTACACACTCTTTATCTGGACGCCCCTGAGCGGTCTCTGCACGCCCGTGTCACTTCCTCTCGGCTCTTTTACACACTCTTTATCTGGACGCCCCTGAGCGGTCTCTGCACGCCCGTGTCACTTCCTCTCGGCTCTTTTACACACTCTTTATCTGGACGCCCCTGAGCGGTCTCTGTACGCCCGTGTCACTTCCTCTCGGCTCTTTTACACACTCTTTATCTGGACGCCCCTGAGCGGTCTCTGCACGCCCGGGTCACTTCCTCTCGGCTCTTTTACACACTCTTTATCTGGACGCCCCTGAGCGGTCTCTGCACGCCCGTGTCACTTCCTCTCGGCTCTTTTACACACTCTTTATCTGGACGCCCCTGAGCGGTCTCTGTACGCCCGGGTCACTTCCTCTCGGCTCTTTTACACACTCTTTATCTGGACGCCCCTGAGCGGTCTCTGCACGCCCGGGTCACTTCCTCTCGGCTCTTTTACACACTCTTTATCTGGACGCCCCTGAGCGGTCTCTGTACGCCCGTGTCACTTCCTCTCGGCTCTTTTACACACTCTTTATCTGGACGCCCCTGAGCGGTCTCTGCTACGCCCGTGTCACTTCCTCTCGGCTCTTTTACACACTCTTTATCTGGACGCCCCTGAGCGGTCTCTGCACGCCCGTGTCACTTCCTCTCGGCTCTTTTACACACTCTTTATCTGGACGCCCCTGAGCGGTCTCTGCACGCCCGTGTCACTTCCTCTCGGCTCTTTTACACACTCTTTATCTGGACGCCCCTGAGCGGTCTCTGCACGCCCGTGTCACTTCCTCTCGGCTCTTTTACACACTCTTTATCTGGACGCCCCTGAGCGGTCTCTGCACGCCCGTGTCACTTCCTCTCGGCTCTTTTACACACTCTTTATCTGGACGCCCCTGAGCGGTCTCTGCACGCCCGTGTCACTTCCTCTCGGCTCTTTTACACACTCTTTATCTGGACGCCCCTGAGCGGTCTCTGCACGCCCGTGTCACTTCCTCTCGGCTCTTTTACACACTCTTTATCTGGACGCCCCTGAGCGGTCTCTGTACGCCCGTGTCACTTCCTCTCGGCTCTTTTACACACTCTTTATCTGGACGCCCCTGAGCGGTCTCTGTACGCCCGTGTCACTTCCTCTCGGCTCTTTTACACACTCTTTATCTGGACGCCCCTGAGCGGTCTCTGTACGCCCGTGTCACTTCCTCTCGGCTCTTTTACACACTCTTTATCTGGACGCCCCTGAGCGGTCTCTGTACGCCCGTGTCACTTCCTCTCGGCTCTTTTACACACTCTTTATCTGGACGCCCCTGAGCGGTCTCTGTACGCCCGTGTCACTTCCTCTCGGCTCTTTTACACACTCTTTATCTGGACGCCCCTGAGCGGTCTCTGTACGCCCGTGTCACTTCCTCTCGGCTCTTTTACACACTCTTTATCTGGACGCCCCTGAGCGGTCTCTGTACGCCCGTGTCACTTCCTCTCGGCTCTTTTACACACTCTTTATCTGGACGCCCCTGAGCGGTCTCTGTACGCCCGTGTCACTTCCTCTCGGCTCTTTTACACACTCTTTATCTGGACGCCCCTGAGCGGTCTCTGCACGCCCGTGTCACTTCCTCTCGGCTCTTTTACACACTCTTTATCTGGACGCCCCTGAGCGGTCTCTGTACGCCCGTGTCACTTCCTCTCGGCTCTTTTACACACTCTTTATCTGGACGCCCCTGAGCGGTCTCTGCTACGCCCGTGTCACTTCCTCTCGGCTCTTTTACACACTCTTTATCTGGACGCCCCTGAGCGGTCTCTGCACGCCCGTGTCACTTCCTCTCGGCTCTTTTACACACTCTTTATCTGGACGCCCCTGAGCGGTCTCTGCACGCCCGTGTCACTTCCTCTCGGCTCTTTTACACACTCTTTATCTGGACGCCCCTGAGCGGTCTCTGTACGCCCGGGTCACTTCCTCTCGGCTCTTTTACACACTCTTTATCTGGACGCCCCTGAGCGGTCTCTGCACGCCCGTGTCACTTCCTCTCGGCTCTTTTACACACTCTTTATCTGGACGCCCCTGAGCGGTCTCTGCACGCCCGTGTCACTTCCTCTCGGCTCTTTTACACACTCTTTATCTGGACGCCCCTGAGCGGTCTCTGCACGCCCGTGTCACTTCCTCTCGGCTCTTTTACACACTCTTTATCTGGACGCCCCTGAGCGGTCTCTGCACGCCCGTGTCACTTCCTCTCGGCTCTTTTACACACTCTTTATCTGGACGCCCCTGAGCGGTCTCTGCACGCCCGTGTCACTTCCTCTCGGCTCTTTTACACACTCTTTATCTGGACGCCCCTGAGCGGTCTCTGCACGCCCGTGTCACTTCCTCTCGGCTCTTTTACACACTCTTTATCTGGACGCCCCTGAGCGGTCTCTGTACGCCCGTGTCACTTCCTCTCGGCTCTTTTACACACTCTTTATCTGGACGCCCCTGAGCGGTCTCTGTACGCCCGTGTCACTTCCTCTCGGCTCTTTTACACACTCTTTATCTGGACGCCCCTGAGCGGTCTCTGCACGCCCGTGTCACTTCCTCTCGGCTCTTTTACACACTCTTTATCTGGACGCCCCTGAGCGGTCTCTGCACGCCCGTGTCACTTCCTCTCGGCTCTTTTACACACTCTTTATCTGGACGCCCCTGAGCGGTCTCTGTACGCCCGGGTCACTTCCTCTCGGCTCTTTTACACACTCTTTATCTGGACGCCCCTGAGCGGTCTCTGCACGCCCGTGTCACTTCCTCTCGGCTCTTTTACACACTCTTTATCTGGACGCCCCTGAGCGGTCTCTGTACGCCCGTGTCACTTCCTCTCGGCTCTTTTACACACTCTTTATCTGGACGCCCCTGAGCGGTCTCTGCACGCCCGTGTCACTTCCTCTCGGCTCTTTTACACACTCTTTATCTGGACGCCCCTGAGCGGTCTCTGCACGCCCGTGTCACTTCCTCTCGGCTCTTTTACACACTCTTTATCTGGACGCCCCTGAGCGGTCTCTGTACGCCCGGGTCACTTCCTCTCGGCTCTTTTACACACTCTTTATCTGGACGCCCCTGAGCGGTCTCTGCACGCCCGTGTCACTTCCTCTCGGCTCTTTTACACACTCTTTATCTGGACGCCCCTGAGCGGTCTCTGCTACGCCCGTGTCACTTCCTCTCGGCTCTTTTACACACTCTTTATCTGGACGCCCCTGAGCGGTCTCTGCACGCCCGTGTCACTTCCTCTCGGCTCTTTACACACTCTTTATCTGGACGCCCCTGAGCGGTCTCTGCACGCCCGTGTCACTTCCTCTCGGCTCTTTTACACACTCTTTATCTGGACGCCCCTGAGCGGTCTCTGTACGCCCGTGTCACTTCCTCTCGGCTCTTTTACACACTCTTTATCTGGACGCCCCTGAGCGGTCTCTGTACGCCCGTGTCACTTCCTCTCGGCTCTTTTACACACTCTTTATCTGGACGCCCCTGAGCGGTCTCTGTACGCCCGTGTCACTTCCTCTCGGCTCTTTTACACACTCTTTATCTGGACGCCCCTGAGCGGTCTCTGTACGCCCGTGTCACTTCCTCTCGGCTCTTTTACACACTCTTTATCTGGACGCCCCTGAGCGGTCTCTGTACGCCCGTGTCACTTCCTCTCGGCTCTTTTACACACTCTTTATCTGGACGCCCCTGAGCGGTCTCTGCTACGCCCGTGTCACTTCCTCTCGGCTCTTTTACACACTCTTTATCTGGACGCCCCTGAGCGGTCTCTGTACGCCCGTGTCACTTCCTCTCGGCTCTTTTACACACTCTTTATCTGGACGCCCCTGAGCGGTCTCTGTCACGCCCGTGTCACTTCCTCTCGGCTCTTTTACACACTCTTTATCTGGACGCCCCTGAGCGGTCTCTGCACGCCCGTGTCACTTCCTCTCGGCTCTTTTACACACTCTTTATCTGGACGCCCCTGAGCGGTCTCTGCACGCCCCGGGTCACTTCCTCTCGGCTCTTTTACACACTCTTTATCTGGACGCCCCTGAGCGGTCTCTGCACGCCCGTGTCACTTCCTCTCGGCTCTTTTACACACTCTTTATCTGGACGCCCCTGAGCGGTCTCTGTACGCCCGTGTCACTTCCTCTCGGCTCTTTTACACACTCTTTATCTGGACGCCCCTGAGCGGTCTCTGCACGCCCGTGTCACTTCCTCTCGGCTCTTTTACACACTCTTTATCTGGACGCCCCTGAGCGGTCTCTGCACGCCCGTGTCACTTCCTCTCGGCTCTTTACACACTCTTTATCTGGACGCCCCTGAGCGGTCTCTGTACGCCCGGGTCACTTCCTCTCGGCTCTTTTACACACTCATTAATCTGGACGCCCCCTGAGCGGTCTCTGCACGCCCGTGTCACTTCCTCTCGGCTCTTTTACACACTCTTTATCTGGACGCCCCTGAGCG